>CM035157.1:22373325-22941994 GCA_020205615.1 Panax quinquefolius
TAAACCAAAACCTCCATCTTGATGTAATCGAATATATACTACTCTCTCTCGTTTTAAAAAAGAGTCATTTTTAATGGACGATAATATAAAATGTCATAATGTTCTCAAGTTTAAAATATAATTTCACTATCATGCTTTACTACTGAAACTAACGATCATTATATGTAGGAACAAAACATGAAAGAAAAATATATCTTTTAGGTTTACAAATAGAACTCTTCTTCGTAGAACGAAGGGAGTACTAAATATGTCTCTATATTTGGTTCATATAAAATTAATGTGATTGTTTGAACATATTTGCTGCCTTACTGGCCCCAGCACAAGGTTGGCAATAAATTGGGTAAGCAATGCAGAGCTTGTTTGCTCTCTCCCAAGTGCTCCCTAGCCCCACAGTTCTATTCAAGTAATCCTGCAAGTGTATTAACTATTCCCTCCACTGTGTCATTGCCAATTTTTTAAACTCCCAAACCCGAAAAAGAAGTAATAACATAACCCACTATTGTGATTGAGAACTATGTCTTTGCATGGAGGATTTGGAGGAGTCTTGAACTTGGTTTTCCAAATGATATACTCCCTCTGTCCCATAATATAAGACAATTTAGATAATTTTATTTTACCCAAATTATTTGTTTTTTTATATACTTTAAGAGGATTAACTACAATCTTTTCGAAAATGCCCCTCATTATAATTGTTACAGATGAGATAGAGAGAATGAGATAAGAATGATAATTATGAGAATTTAAGAGAATTTAAGGGTATTATAAACAATTGATATTAAATTTAATGTTATACACTCATTTTATTAATTATTGTGCACAACTCTAAAACTTCATATATTATGAGATGGAGGTGGAGGGAGTATTTTTTGTGTGGAAAGAACTGTGCCAACAAGCTAGTGGTTTGGAAGGTTTTTTCCTTCGAAAAGCCTATTCTACGTTGAACTTCCTTGAAACATTAGTTGCGCATGCTTGTAATTAATTTTGGAACAACCATTTTAATATATACCATTTTAATATATACCCATAATTATTATTTAGCTTATTACAAGAAAATCATGATTGTAAACAAATTTAACAAACAAGATTTTGGTAGGGGCTGCGCGAACATAAGCCCCTCAGTCACAAATTATGATGTAGGCTCCACCACTTGGGTAGAACTTAGGCGAGCGCCCCTACAGAGTGCAATGGAGGACAGTAACCTAGGCCATGGACCTTCT
The DNA here is from genome assembly GCA_020205615.1 of Panax quinquefolius. Lineage (NCBI taxonomy): Eukaryota > Viridiplantae > Streptophyta > Magnoliopsida > Apiales > Araliaceae > Panax > Panax quinquefolius. The sequence goes on from CM035157.1 coordinate 22,374,543, forward strand.
TGATCACCCATTGACCCAATCCAGGTAAGTATGTTTTCGTGTTAATAGTATATCCTTATTTATAGACTTGTCACTTGTCCGGTCGCTTATGTTTTCTGGACAGTCGATGCGGGATCGTGGCGTGAAATTATTCACACCATCATATGGCCTAGATGCTAATACCTTGAAAATATTTGTGTTGCCCAAAAAGATCATACCCAAAAAGAGTTATTGGAAGTTTCATGAAAGTAATAAGAGGATATTCACAATATATCCCAAACTCGGGACACATATTTTGTGTAAGATTTATGAATTTATTTTAGCAGCTAAAACTTTCATAGCCCATTTTGGCTTTATTGAATTGACAAATAAGGGTGAACATAATTTTTCCAAGGGCTTTAAATGCCATACAAGAATTGGAAATCATTATTTTCCTTCTTGAATCTGCTCAAAATAGACAAGTTACTCATCCAATTCATTTTCCATGCTTTATTTGGATTTGGAGGACTAATTTGTACATGCAACTTATATTTGCTAACTAGGTTTTTTTTTCACATGTCAAATTTTTTTCCCTAAATATTGTTTGTGATTTCTGCTAGGATAAAATTGAAACAAGAAGTTGCATCAACGTTTTGCTTCTGTAAATTCGGTTTGAATGTGTTTTTAATAAATTATCATTGTGTACCGCATAACCTATAATTTAAAGCTAGGCAGGTTCTACTTTCAGACTGAGTAGTAAACCTGAAGAAAATTACCAATTTGTTCTAGATATTTTCCTTACTTTTGAGAGGAGGTATCCAGATTTTAACTTATATTTCAAAAAAATGGAAATAGAATACTCAGAAATTAAGGTTGAAAGAGTTGCAAAAGAGTGGAAAAGTTCGTTCTTGAAGGCGAGGATCGAGACTCGCAAAAACTACAAAAAAAATTGGACCATTTCTCGATTTGTGCGTGTCATCCTTGCACAGGGGCCATTCTAATCTTCTCTATATCGTTCCAATTTTATCGAATGTCCCCGAAGGGACAAATTCAAACTTGCTCTATATTGTCATATAAAGCCCGAAATTCTTAGTATTTTATATAATGTGGGATTGTTCCAAAAGCTCAATATAGCATTGCTAACCATTTTTCTCCCTCCTCTTTTGGCACACTGGAGGCCAACAAGCCTAATTACTAAGAAATTAAGTTATGTAGTTTTTAGAATGCATGCCACTAATTGGCTAAACCAAAACCTCCATCTTGATGTAATCAGAATATATACTACTCTCTCAGTTTTAAAAAAGAGTCATTTTTTAATGGACGATAATATAAAATGTCATAATGTTCTCAAGTTTAAAAATATAATTTCACTATCATGCGCCTACTACGAAACTAACAGTCATTATACGTAGGAACAAAACATGAAAGAAAAATATATCTTTTAGGTTTACAAATAGAACTCTTCTTCGTAGAACGGAGGGAGTACTAAATATGTCTCTATATTTGGTTCATATAAAATTAATGTGATTGTTTGAACATATTTGCAGCCTTACTGGCCCCAGCACAAGGTTGGCAATAAATTATGTAAGCAATGCAGAGCTTGTTTGCTCTCTCCCAAGTGCTCCCTAGCCCCACAGTTCTGTACAAGTAATGCTGCAAGTGTATTAACTATTCCCTCCACTGTCTCATTGCCAATTTTTTAAACTCCCAAACCCAAAAAAGAAGTAATAACATAACCCACTACTGTGATTGAGAACTATGTACTGCATGGAGGACTGGAGGAGTACCGAACTTGGTTTGCCAAATGATATACTCCCTCCGTCCCATAATATATGACAATTTAGATAATTTTATTTTACCCAAATTATTTGTTTTTTATATACTTTAAGAGGATTAACTACAATCTTTCCGAAAATGCCCCTCATTATAAATGTTACGAGATGAGATAGAGAGAATGAGATAAGAATGATGATAATTATGAGAATTTAAAGGTATTATAAACAATTGATATTAAATTTAATGTTATACACTCATTTTATTAATTATTGTGCACAACTCTAAAACTTCATATATTATGAGATGGAGGTGGAGGGAGTATTTTTTGTGTGGAAACAACTGTGCTAACAAGCTAGTGGTTTGGAAGGTTTTTTCCTTCGAAAAGCCTATATTCTACCTTGAACATTCATTATTTGCTTGTAATTAATTTTGGAACAACCATTTTAATATATACCCATAATTATTATTTAGCTTATTACATTTCAAGAAAATCATGATTGTAAACAAATTTTAACAAACAAGATTTGGGTAGGGGCTGCGCGTACGCAAGGCCCCTCTATCACAAATTATGATGTAGGCTCCACCACTTGGGTAGACCTTAGGCGAGCGCCCTACACAGTGTGCAATGGAGGTCACTAACCTAGGCCATGGACCTTCTTGATCACCCATTGACCCCATCCAGGTAAGTATGTTTTCGTGTTAATAGTATATCCTTATTTATAGACTTGTCACTTGTCCGGTCGCTTATGTTTTCTGGACAGTCGATGTGGGACGTGGCGTATGAAATTATTCACACCGTATGGCCTAGATGCTAAGACCTTGAAAATATTTGTGTTGCCCAAAAAGATCATACCCAAAAAGAGTTATTGGAAGTTTCATGAAAGTAATAAGAGGATATTCACAATATATCCCAAACTCGGGACACATAATTTGTGTAAGATTTATGAATTTATTTTAGCAGCTAAAACTTTCATAGCCCTTTTTGGCTTTATTGAATTGACAAATAAGGGTGAACATAATTTTTCCAAGGGCTTTAAATGCCATACAAGAATTGGAAATCATTATTTTCCTTCTTGAATCTGCTCAAAATAGACAAGTTACTCATCCAATTCATTTTCCATGCTTTATTTGGATTTGGAGGACTAATTTGTACATGCAACTTATATTTACTAACTAGGTTTTTTTTCACATGTCAAATTTTTTTCCCTAAATATTGTTTGTGATTTCTGCTAGGATAAAATTGAAAAAAGAAGTTGCATCAACGTTTTGCTTCTGTAAATTCGGTTTGAATGTGTTTTTAATAAATTATCATTGTGTACCGCATAACCTATAATTTAAAGCTAGGCAGGTTCTACTTTCAGACTGACTAGTAAACCTGAAGAAAATTACCAATTTGTTCTAGATATTTTCCTTACTTTTGAGAGGAGGTATCCAGATTTTAACTTATATTTCAAAAAAAATGGAAATAGAATACTCAGAAATTAAGGTTGAAAGAGTTGCAAAAGAGTGGAAAAGTTCGTTCTTGAAGGCGAGGATCGAGACTCGCAAAAACTACAAAAAAATTGGACCATTTCTCGATTTGTGCGTGTCATCCTTGCGCAGGGGCCATGCTAATCTTCTCTGTATCGTTCCAATTTTATCGGATGTCCCCGAAGGGACAAATTCAAACTTGCTCTATATTGTCATATAAAGCCCGGAATTCTTAGTATTTTATTTAATGTGGGATTGTTCCAAAAGCTCAAAATAACATTACTAACCATTTTTTCTCCCTCCTCTTTTGGCACACTGGAGGCCAACAAGCCTAATTACTAAGAAATTAAGTTATGTAGTTTTTAGAATGCATGCCACTAATTGGCTAAACCAAAACCTCCATCTTGATGTAATCAGAATATATACTACTCTCTCAGTTTTAAAAAAGAGTCATTTTTTAATGGACGATAATATAAAATGTCATAATGTTCTCAAGTTTAAAAATATAATTTCACTATCATGCGCCTACTACGAAACTAACAGTCATTATACGTAGGAACAAAACATGAAAGAAAAATATATCTTTTAGGTTTACAAATAGAACTCTTCTTCGTAGAACGGAGGGAGTACTAAATATGTCTCTATATTTGTTTCATATAAAATTAATGTGATTGTTTGAACATATTTGCAGCCTTATTGGCCCCAGCACATGGTTGGCAATAAATTATGTAAGCAATACAGAGCTTGTTTGCTCTCTCCCAAGTGCTCCCTAGCCCCACAGTTCTGTACAAGTAATGCTGCAAGCGTATTAACTATTCCCTCCACTGTCTCATTGCCAATTTTTTAAACTCCCAAACCCAAAAAAGAAGTAATAACATAACCCACTACTGTGATTGAGAACTATGTACTGCATGGAGGACTGGAGGAACTTGGAGAGTACCTCAACTTGGTTTTAGCCAAATGATATACTCCTCAAAATCCCATAATATATGACAATTTAGATAATTTTATTTTACCCAAATTATTTGTTTTTTATATATACACTTTTAAGAGGATTAACTACAATCTTTTCCGAAAAATGCCCCACATTCATGTCTATAAATGTTTTTAAAAATTAGTCTGGGGAAGTGGCTTCTGAAATGAGATGTCAGAGAGACTGAGATAAGAATGATAATTATGATGAATTTAAGGTAAGAATTTAAGTATATATATAAGACTTGAATTGATATTAAATTTAATGTTATACACTCATTTTATTAATTATTGTACTGCACAACTCTAAAACTTCATATATTTGTACTAGTATTTCAGATTTTTATAATAATAAATAAAACTTTAGAGCTTATGGTTGAGATGGTATGCAAAGAAAAATAATTTGTTCTTTTCTTGATGGAGAGGATCACAGACTCGCAAGAAGTGAATCAAAGAAGAGAAAAGTTCCATCAAGCAGTGAATAAAAAAAAGTTTGACAACATGCCTTCTGTTTAAACTCTGAGCTCATGCACGGATGGTATTGTCCAAGAATGAGTGTCACTTTATCATTTCCCATTAAAAGCCCAACAATTTATCCATGGACATACATACATACGGATGCATAACATTTGAATATACACGGATGCATACATACATATACACGTAAAAATCTTGGTGTGATTTACATTTTGTTTTTCTTTTTAATCTGCATTTATTTTCTGCATATTTAGTTTGATTAGTGCTTGAAGCTATATTAAAATAGATGAGTTAACTTCTATCTCGATTATAACCCGACGAAGAACATATACTAAAATAGCCAGGATTACTGCCTAATTATAACGAATGGATAACATATTCTAAAATAGATAGAGTTAACTTTGTCCGATTATAACATGTAGCAAGAAAAAATTTAAAAATTGACCACTTGTAGATGATGAATGGGTAATATACCCATAAATTGGATACATTAAGGCTTAATAATTAAGGGATATGAGATAAATAATAATAATTTTGATATTATGTCACATATTTTATTTCTCTTTTATTCCTAAAAATTAATATTATTATAATTTTAATATTTTTTTTTTTTTATTTTATCTCAAAGATTGATAAAATTATTATTATATTTTGGCCTAAATATGGATTAATACTTTGAAAGTTTATTTTTTTTTACTTTTGGTATTATATTTTCAATTTTTTTAATTAGGGATTAAACTTTTAATTTTTTTCACTTTGAGGATTGTTTTCTCAATTTTTCAATTAGGTGGTTAAACTTTTAATTTTTTACGAAAGCACGTCTAATTGATAGTGTCACGTCGTAAAAATAATGAAATGAGAGCGACATGTGACTAAAAAATGCTTATGTGTAATATTGAATCTCATTTTAACATTTATTCAATTAATTTTTTGTACCAAAAAAGATAAATATAATGTGACGCCCCCAAAATAGGTATACATCACCCATCTTGAGTCGCCAAATACATGGTACTAAATTCAAATACAACTTGATTATACATCACCGTAAAATACGACAAAATACATCTTGTGAGTTTTAATACAAATATTGTCATCTGCATAATATTCACACTCAATTTAGTCCTCATTACATTTATTATCACACTATTTAATGTAATAGTGAGGACTACTAAGACACCATCTCTGGACCATCACTCCGTTCCCCGATTGAGTCTCATTTCCACGTTCTCATTTCCTCAAGAGAACGGTGAAAAGAAAGGGTGAGCTCAACTAGCCTAGTAAGAAATATTATGACTAAGATAATGCGAATAAATTATCATTAGTCCTCAACAATCATTAAACCGATAAAATATGATAGACATCAAGTTTAACTGCAAAGAACATCTGATCCATTAAAAGAGTCAGTAGAGAGTAAAATCTATTATCTTTTATGATTTAAAAGGTTTTTCATCACTTTTATCACCGAGACTCAACTTAAAAATAATTCACATCATCCACGCTTTTCTGGCCAAGGATATTCATTAGAATTCACGACCACAAATTATCCATGCACTACGGGCCAAGGATATTTGTGTATTCATCGATAATCATGATCATGCCAAAGAATCGTCCATCGCTGCACTTCCGGCCAATGAAGACTTTTATCACATCATTTGTAACATTACGGTCGTGATTACACACCGATAATCCTCGGTCATAATCATACCAAGTCCATCTATGCACTTCTGAGCCACGTATTGACTTTCAAAAATAATATAAACATGAGGATGATGACAATGATATAAGAATTCAATAAAACAAGTTCAAGAAATAATTTATTCAGGAACTAATAACGTCCAAATTATTAACATGATACTTCTTTATAAAGTAAAATTCAAGAATACTCAAAAGAATATTTCCATGAAAAGATACTGGATGAAACGCAAATATCAAGAATATTCCACTAATTTCATGGAGTGTAGAAGTCAAAATTTTAACCAACTGAGTATAATAAAGAATGGAATAACAAAAGAAATCACCATGCATGCGGTATTGCGATGTATGCATTATTCCATCGTAATAATAAATAACGGAACCGTGTCGGGCGTAATACGCGCAAGCGTGATATTCCAAATGAATAATAAAGAATGGAATACAACGAAATCACCATACATGCGATACTTGATGCACAAAAGTTATTCCAATGAAATACTAAATGACGGAACCGAGACCGGCGTAAAAGCATGATGCAGGATATTCAATGTAGAATAATAAAGACGGAACCCGAGTCCTAATGTAAAACCTGAGAATGTAATATTCCAATAGAATAATAAAGAATGGAATACAGAAGAATTTCATCAAGTATAGGTAGCTCGCGTATACGAGTTATTCCAATGTAATAATAAAGATGGAATAATAGAAGTTCTCTTCATGAATACAAAAGAAATAATACTCCTTACCATAAAAGAAACTTGATATCGGAGTAGTGAAGTAGTGAAACTTAATCCATATTTAGAGCTTATATTTGTACGGTAATTACACATCCCGTTTTATTAATAGATACAATAAGGGAAAAAATTTTGTGATCCATATAAGATAATACTCTCTCTGTCCCGTATTAAATTTTATAATTTCTTTTATAGGATGCTCTACAATAAATGTCATATTTATATATTTGTAACTATTTTTATCTTATTTTTTTTTATTTTTAAACCACTTTCTCTCTCATATTGTCAATATAACATGTCTTCTATTTAATGACTCTCTAGACTCTCTATTCATTTTAGCTTTTAGTACTTATTCAGAATGTATGAATATAAAAAGAATGATCTAGAGAACTAGCTCCCATGAGAAGAAGTAAATACTTCAATTAATAAGTACTCCCTCCATCCTTTAATATAAATCGTCTTAGAGTTGTACACAAGTAGACTAAAATACACTTTGAACCCCAAAGTTTGTAGTATTGTTGAGGTTTGCACCCTAATATTTAAAACATATTTAAGTACACCCTAAACTTCTTTTTTACTAAACAAAATGCACCCTCCAATACAATTAATCACCAAAATTTACTGATTGTGCTCAGTAATCTAAATTTTAAATGGGTAATTTCGGTAAACATGTAAAGAATAAAAATATATTAAAATATACCCCAACCTCCAAATCAACCGCATCTTCTCGATCAATAACCCCAACCCTAAACCCAAACCATATCCCTATCCCTATCCCCAAATCAATTCCACACCAATATTAATTAATCACTAGCACTTTGCATTTACCATCATTTGCACGACATCACCATCACCACCAACACGAAGCATATCATCATTAACATCACCATCATATCTACTTACACAATAATTCCAACATTTAACATCACCTAGATCAATAACACCTCCAATCGCATGATATCAAAAGAAAGATTTATCAAGAATATTGACGGAAAGAAAAAATAAGATTAAAGAAGATAATTAAAAGAGCTAACCGACTAAAATAAAGAGCTCAATTTTGTGAAGATCACCTTCGACTCACTCGGTTCGCCACCGTGTTAATACACACAGGAATATAGCCGCAAGGATCCACTTCCTATTACATTTGATTTGGTACCTTGGTTTCTTGTTTTTAGAGAAAGAAGGTTATATATATATATATAGAGAGAGAGAGAGAGAGATAGGATCGGTCCGGAGTCCTAGGACACGATAAAATCTTGAATAGAATTTTTTTTTTTTTAGAATAACTAAAAAATAATTATTATGAATTTGAATTTTACATAATATAATTTTTTGGACGTGATTTGGATTCCTATATCAAAAATGTGTATATACGATGCAATCGCATGCAGACATGTTTTGTTATATATATCTAAATCACGCCAAAACACCAGTATTATGTAAAAATTCAAGTTCCATAATTATTATTTTTATAGTTGTTTTTAAAAAAAAAAGTATTTTAAGAAAATGCGGAAGTCCTAATAGAACCTGACTTATATATATATATATATATATATATATATATATATATATATATATATATATATACGTATCTCTAATCTGATAAAGAGAGGGATAACTTGTTTTGTTTTTGTGAATTTGATTATGGATTGTTGCAACACTGGAGTAGGAGATGAAAATAATGAATGATTACAGTTGGGGTTGAATGATGATAGCTAGAATTTGAGGTTTATATTTGGGGGTGTGGTTTAATGTTTATTTTTTTTTTAATGTTTTTAATTTTCTCAAACATAATTTACCGATTCTGCATTTACAAAATGGGTTTACAATAATATTCAGTCATTTTTAACCGATTTAATGTATGGAGGGTGCATTTTATTTTTAAAAAAAAGAAGTTTAGGGTGCACTTAGATACGTTTTAAATATTATGATATAAACCTTAACAAAGGGTGCAAACTGTATTAAAAAAACGATTGTATAGTACTTCCTCCGTCCCATTGTTATAGGCTGATTTTTTTTGGCACATAGTTTAAGAAAAAAAAATTTGCTATCTCTCGATTTGTGTCTCGTTCTTGGGCAAAAGCCTTGCTAATCTTCTTTATATCGTCCCAATTATTTTTGACGTCTTCGAGTGGACAACTTGAAACTTGCTCTATATAAATGTGGGACTCTGTTCCAAAAGCTCAAAATAGCATTACTAACCAATTTTTTCTTCCTTCTCTTGGCACAATGGAAATGGAGGCTTGTAGAATGTCAATATATCCTACTACCGGTTTTACAAAAGTCATTTTTTTATGACCTAAAATGTCATGACGTTCTCAACCTAAACAATACAATTACACAAACAGTCATTATACTTGGGAGACAAATGAATGTAAATTATATATTTCTAATAAATATGACCACATTTGGTTTTCAAGAATAATGTGGGGGTGGGGTGGGGGTTGAGGTCTGCACATCTATGAATCCTGCCTTACTAGCCCAATCATAAATTTTAATAAACTAGATTTGGGTAGGGGCTGCGCGAACACAAACCCCTCTGTCACAAATTATGATGTAGGCCCCACCACTTGGGTAGACCTTAGGTGAGCACCCCTCCTCAGTGCAATGGAGGTCACAAACCTAAGCCATGGGCCTTGATGATCATCCATTGACCCCATCCAGGTAAGTATGTTTTAGTGATGATATTATATCCATATTTATAGAATTTTCACTTGACCGGGTGCTTCGGTTTTGCGGGTAATCAATGTGGGACTTAACACATAGAGCTACCTAGCTTTGGTAGTTTATGAACTTAACAAGTTGATCTTCAAATCTTCTTCTATACATTGAAAATATAAGGAAACATATCATGAATAATTAAATAATAATTAATATTAACAAATATATGATATATATATATATATATATATATATATTATAAAACATATTAACGATTGAACTTCAGTTACCAATTATATTTCATATAGAAAATCTTTAGTTAACTAATTTTAAAACTAAAAATCATAATGGTAACATGTTGTTTTACTACAATTCTATTCCTAATTAACTAATATTAAAATGTATAAAATAATATTATGTATAGATAGTAATTAGTATTAAAAAGAGTTAATTGCACTTTGTATCCATCAAGTTTACCCAATTTTACACATTGCATCTTATAATTCAAAACTTTGCATTTTACATCCCAACATTTAGAAAAATCAGCACATAACACCCCCAACCCAAATTCTATAGCTAAAAGTGAAGGGCTAGCGACGTATTTTGCACTTTTAGTGACGAGTTTTTGGGTCAGAGGTGTTATGAGGTGACTTTTCTAAAGTTTGAGATGCAAAGTGCAACATTTTTAATTAATGTATAAAATGGGGTAAATTTAGGAATGCAAAGTGCAATTTACTCTATTAGTATATCAAAATAAATTAATACATGATTAAACTTTAGTTTTCAATTTTATGATGATAATAATAATTTAGTATTATAGAACAATTTTATTCCTTATAAGATTCATTTAGCTCATTAATCATACTCATTTGCCTTTGTAAATATTCGAATAGCAATAGTAAATTAATTAGTACTCCCTTTGTCTCATATTAAATGTCTTAATTTCCTTTTTAGGATGTTCCTAAAGAAATGTCTTATTTCTATATTAGTAACTATTTTTATCTTATTTTTTTACTTATACCCTCGTAATCTTTTTTTAGTAAACTTTTGTTCGAAAATTACATTAGGAAATGATATATTGTTATACCACATTCTCTCTCATATATTTATTGGAATGTGAGAATAACAACAAAATGATAAGTAGTAGCTAGAAATTAATACCAACAAATGTGAAGAGTTTGCATTTATAGGCATAGAAATATACTTATTGGAATGTGAGAATAATAATAAAAATGATTAGAGAATTGATTCATGTGGGAACTAGCAAAGAATAATTAATGTTGGGGTATATTAAAGTGAATAGATACTTGATAAATAAGTAATTTAGAAGGGCAATTTAGGTAAAAACTATATTATTAATTAGCGTACAAAACCAATTATAACGTTTAATATGGGACGACGAATTGAGTAAAATTTTAAAAATTATTTTATAATCATTATATAAATAAATAATTTAAAATCATGTTATTTAAATAGTAAACATATATGCTTATAATACTATAAATCATCTTCTTGTAGTCGTATTATGTTGTTGCATCCACCGTGACATACGCATTGGCTATAAAACGAATCGAACCAAATCAAACTTTATCGAACTCGAACCGAACTCGAACACTTTTAAATGAACTCGAACATGTTCGAGTAACTTGATCGAACCAACATCAATGTAAGAGTTCAAATCGTTTGATATTCGTGAACATGATCGAGTTGTCGAATAGTTCGCGAACAAGTCGAACACAAGCTTGTTCGCAAATATGAACAATTCGCGAACATTCACGAACATAAACTTGTTCACGAACACCAGACTTGTTCGCGAACATATAGTTAAATAAATACCAAAAATATCTTCTCTAAGAGTCTAAGTAATTCAATCAAAAATTAGATCAAATATTATAATCGTCATTCTTAGAATAGGATATAATCATAAAAATATAATATATATCATATTATATTATTATCATATTATCATTGATATATAAGTCTTATATCACATTATATAAGACTTATTTAGGAATAAGATATAATATATATCATATTATCATATATATATATATATAATATTAAATTAGTAGTAGTGGATTAGTGGGTAATATTATTACTTATTACATAATTAATCTAGAATAAATGAATAATACTCCATCTATTTCATAAAAATATTCTTATTTAAGATTTTTTTATGATGAAAAATATGAAATTGTAAAATTTTAAGATTTAAAATAATATGAATTTAGTTGGTTTAGATTAATTCAATATCTAATAAACTAATATTGTTAACTTTAAAATTTTAGAATGTATTAATATCAAATACTTCTTTCGTTCCTCCGCTTACGAAATATAAGTAATAAATTGATCAAGTATGAATTTTTAAAAGTCGATAGAAAATATTTTTAATTCAAAAGGGATGTGATAATTAACTTTTGAATACAATAAATTTTGAGAATTACTTTATAAAAAGTTTTTAATTTTCATAATTATATTGTTTAAAACTAAATAAATTAATTACGATTCTAAGATCAAAAACTTACAAGTCAATCTTATTTAGAAATTTTGTTTCATTTTTAAAAATATTTTTCCATATTTTAATTTAAATTAATAACTCATTTAAATTTCATGCAAATAAGATCAGTAACATATTATTTAATTGGATTATTAAACACTACTTTTAACCCTGAATATGATTACTTAATTGCATAATTAATAAATCAAAGTTAGGCAATCACTCTCTCTCTCTCTCTCACACCTATACACCGTAGGTCTCTAACACTAAAAAAATTCAAAAATTGATAAAATCAAGTTTGCACTTTTAATTACATAATTGATAGTTGATGTATTTAATATACAATAGTAATTGTACAATGATTATTACTATATTACTGAAATCTCGATACATTGATGACTCAATTTCTCTAATCTCTATATCGGTTTGATAATTTCAATAACTCGTGTAAATGTAAGCAACTTTATTGTATCATTCTTTGATTAGTGTCAAATTTTCATTGCATGATGATTAATTACTTTATTTATTTGCTTTATGACATGAGTTATAATTTATTAAATTATTAGGGATGTAAATTATAATAATCCATTAAATTTTTATGAAAATATTAAAATTATTCTAATTAAATTAGAATTTAGTGGTGAAGAAGTACACATTATTATTTATTAATTATTTAATAAAAATGTTTATTTGTAATCAATTATTAAAAAAACAAAAGATGTTTGGTAATAAAAAAATTGTTATAAATTTAACAATTATTGATAAAACAAACTTTAGAATTTAATACGATATAACCAATTATTTATATTCAAAATTTTACAAATAATTTAAACATGTAAGAAATCGAATTACTCGAACTGATCTCGAACTTATTGAACCGAACTCGAACTTATCGAACCAAACTGAATTTGAATTGTTCGCGAACAAAAACGAATCGAATCGCATGGTTCGCGAACATATTCGATCGAGCAATCGAACGTAATAATAATATGTGGTACCGAAAGTAGTATGCACTGCTGAAGCGATCATGTTTGATGATAAAGCATATACTTTGTAACAATCTTATTCATTTATTAATAAAAAGTATTAATTTATTAAAGGCTTTTAATTATCTACACGATCTTTGTTTTATAATATGTGATAAACCCATAGTTTTAAGCAATGCTTTTAGAATAATGATGATGATCATTCTAATGAGATCTAAATTCTTAGAAAGCTTAAAACTAAAATAGTTCCCAATCATTGGATTACTAAATTGGGGATTAGTGAATCCGGATAGATTGGGTACATACGTTGCTCTTTTTTCGTTGGATGAGGATGATTGATCTCACGATCATTTGTGTGGAGACACTAAAGCAAGTATGTAGGTGCTTTATTAGAGAATAAGTTCATTTGAACGTGCGTTCTCTCGCTAAGGAATACCTAATGGAGTTTTACTTGCTGTCAATAGAATTCTGTAGTGATAGTAAGTCTAGTGATCCTTGGACTTGAGATCATCATAGTATCTTGTGTATGATGAGTTATACTTTGACTTATTCCTTAAGACCCTTAGGGTATATCAAAGGGTATGCTTGGGTATAATAAGTTGTACACGGGATAATGTATGATCAATAAAGAATCTACCACTTCTAAGAAAAGAAGAGAAATGTCCTATGTGATTCGATAAATGACAACCCAATAGTCCTTGGCGAGTTAGTGTAGAATGAAATTAGAAAGGAGTTTCTAATTTGTATTATTTGGAGTTAATGCATTTAAGAGTCGAAATACATATAATTAAATAAAATAAGACTTGACAATAATTCCATGTCTTATATTTAATTGGGACATTGTATGGTGGAAGGATTGAATTGTCACGGTAACTATTTACTCAAAGGTTCTTTAATGATTAATGTTGAAATCTATATTATCCGGAATGTCGTTGATCGCTGGGGAGGCTTATCCTATTGTAGAATAAATATTATTTATTTAAATAAATTAATTATTTAATTTATTTATTTAAATAAGATTAGAATTATTCTAATTGATTTATTCACAACCGCTTAATATGGAGAACCTAAAGGGTCACACCATAAAAGGAAGAAATAATTATTTAAGAAGTTAATGGCATAATCGTAATAATATAGTTAAGTATATTTAATTTAATCTATGGTGATAGAATAAATTAAATAGCTTAATATTATTATTTAATATTTTAGAAATATTAAATATAAATTAATAAGAGGAGTCTTATTAATATTATTACAATTATTATTATTATTTAATTTCTAAAAGAGTTTAGAAATTAATTTAATATATGTACTCTCATTTATTCCTAATTGGATTAGGAAGAAAAATTAGTTAAAGGAGTTTAATTAATTATCCCTAATAAGATTAGGGAGCTTAATTAATTAAAAGAATTTAATTAATTAAATAAATCCCAATTCCTTAATTGTTAAGGTGGGTTGCCCACATCTATAAATAAGAGGAGTCTTATTATGGGTGGTGGGGGTTGTTGACTTTTACAACTACGTAATAATTCCAATTTGTTGGAGAGTACGCCCTTTTTTCTATAGAGATAGGAAAAACTAGGGTTTGAGCGAATAACCCATCTTCTTGAATTCTTATTATTCCTTGGTGGATCACCTCTGAGGCCATACACTTGGGTGGCTAACGTTGATCGAAGGAAGGAACAAAACCCCATGGATTCAAGTTGAGCGCGAAAAAGGATTTGGAGGTGAACTTGTACTGAGGAAGCTCGATCTTGAAGGGTATGATTTTATTCTTTATCTTTTCGTTTAATTAATAATTGTGCATAAAGGGTGATCCGGGTATATGGTTTGTAAATTTTTTTAAACTCTGATTTTTCACGTTTCCGCTTAATTTTTGCAATTTGATTGCGTTCTTGAATATTCCAAACCTAACAGTGGCATCAGAGCCAAACCTTTATGCGAATTATTAATTGTTTTAATTTGATATGCATATTGATATGTGTTTAGAACAATTTAATTGGGCATAATTTTATTGTATAAAATTATTTTAAAAAAAAAGGGCCGAATTTTTATTTTTTTTGAAAAGCCACGGTTAATCTTGTGATATCTTAGCGCGGTTCACGGAGCAAGGGACATGCAAGGATTTAAAAGGCTGATCGTGGGTAACCAAGGAAGAGTAGGAATAGATTATATATATATAATGATTACCTTGTTATATATATTAATACATGACCCAACAACAATTTTATTTTTTTTTCAAAGGATATCATGCACGGAAATCAAGGCATCATGGTGGCTTTTATAATTCAAAAGTTGATGAGCACCACGTGAATTCTTTTTTTTTTTAAAGGAAGGTTCGGATATATATATATATATATATATATATTATTTTAATTATTTTATAATTAAAATAAAAGTTTATTTTAATCTTAAAATAAAGGTTTATTTTAATATTAAAATAAAAGAGTTTATTTTAATTTTAAAATTAAATTTTATCTTAACTAATTAGAGTTGGAATTAGATTCCATGATAACTAATTGGAGTTGAAATTGGATTTTATTTTTCTAAAATAAAGGAGTTTATTTGTGAATAGGGAAGTAAATCCATCTTTCCTTAAATAAAGGAGTTTGTTTAGATATGAAATAAGATTTCATATTATTCAAAATAAAAGGAGTTTATTTGTGAATAGGAAAGAAAATCCGTGTTTCCTTAAATAAAGGAGTTTATTTAAATATGAAATAAGATTTCATATTATTCAAAATAAAGGAGTTTATTTGTGAATAGGAAAGATAATCCGTGTTTCCTTTAATAATTTTTTTTTATTACATGGAATTGGATTCCATAATTAATTAAAATAAATGAGTTTATTTTGATTAAAGATTTTGATTAAAATAAAATAGTTTATTTTATTCAAAATTGGATAAATTAAAATAAAATAGTTTTATTTTGATTTAAATTTGGATTAAAATAAAGGAGTTTATTTTGATTCAAAAATAGATTTTATACTTAACTAAATTTGCCCATTAAATGATATCAATATATATATTAAATGTTTATTATTCATAAGATGAATGTTATTTATTGATGCATATGATGATGTGTATGATAATAAATGGGATTGATTATGGACTATTGACCAATATGATTGGATTTTATTTTAGTTGGATGCATGAATGTATTGGTTATATTAAATGGGGTCTGCATCATAAATGTCTTCTCTAATTTTTTTTAAATGTAAATTCTATCTCCTCTTATGTATTTCCCTCGATCACGATCAAGGTTTCTATTTATTTTAAATAGTTTTGTAATAGGAATAGTTAGAATTAATTAAAAATTGGAGATCGAAGGAGCAAGGAGCTTGAAGACCCGTTTGTAATGGAGCCCCGGTTTAAATGTAATAGTTATATTTAAATATTGTTTCTTGCACCCTTGGGGTTTGACCTTTTAGTTCACTTGGTGGCTCTAGTGAACCAAACTAGAATAAAAGTCCATAATCAATCCGGAAGTAGAATATAGTATTCTATATGTGCATGCTTATACTATATATATTATATATTATAAAACATGCTTCAGCATGTTCATTAATATAACGCGTATTTTATATATATATATATATATGCTGCTATAAACAAGATGAGACAAATTAATAACAAACCCTCAATTTTTATATTAAGTCCTAAGCGTTCAAAGATATTTGGAATATCTAACGTCGCCTTCTAGCATGATAAAATTAATAGAGTATTAAATATTTAATATGAGTTTGTTGTAATCACCACAAGCAAAGTATTAAGTATTTAAGATGTTAATTTATCACATTTGATGTAAGACCCCAACTTATTATTAATGAAATTTAATTTTCTCTATTTATTATTTTGAAATAGTAAGGGTTGATTTGATTAATGTGGATAGTTAGGGGTAAAATACGCTAATATTTCAAAATAAGCAAGTGGTTATAAAATATTCATTGTTGTTTGGGAATATTCGTTTGGTGCGTGGAATATTAAATCTTTATCGGAGAATATTAAATGCTACGGCCAAACCATGTGTGGGCCCATAACTGAAAGCGATTGGATGAAGAAAACGCACAAATATTAGTTGTTTAAAAATAACGGCGTGGTTATTACGAATTAACTACTACTATTGGAATACCGGTGGTTAAAACACGTGAATACGCGTTGTTGCACAAGAAGACATTGCGGTATTGCACCAATTATTGAAGGCACTACTCAATAATGGTTACGATGATTCTTATCGCTCAAAGATTTTATTTCATTGAGGTAATAATTGCTGCGTTGATATTTTATATTGTTGTTGTTTGATAATTGTCATTACACAAGATTTTTTATTATCGAAGCGAATAATTCATATTATCCTAATAATATTATTAGAAAACATTATTGGCAATGTCTAGAAAGTTACGTCTAAGGAGAGGTTTGGTCACCTAATTGCGCCAGCGTAAGTGAAGAAATTCTTATTGAAAGCCCCTCTTTTCTCAGGGAACCGTGCTCGTTGTCAATAATGTGATTCTCAAATATTATTTATGAATAATTAATTATTGATTTATATGTTGAGAAAATATTGATTTTATGTGGATATAGATGGAGAAAAATTTTAAAATGACAATTGTTGAAAATTAATATTTTATCTTTTTCTCGATAAAATAATTCATTTAAATATATTATTTTAATAATATATTAACTATGATATTTTTACAATGAATGTGGGATATATGAGTATATGAGGAGGAAGAGTATTTTTGTTGCAATAAATGTTTAAAACATGTTAAACATGTTGGTGGACCCCATTTATTGACTGAAATTTGATTATAGCCTATAAAATCGTCCGTTTGTGGATTTCGGTCAATTTCTGATTGGAATTTGGAAAAACTTTCTTCTGTAAAGTTGTAGAGAATTGAATTTCCTATAAAAACTCGCGTGATTCGAATTTTCTGATAAAAGGGCTATTTATTATGAATTATTGAAGTTCTGAAGCTCCGAAATAATTAATTTTTGGAAGTTTTAATTATTTTTATTATGAAAAACGTTTTTGTCATTAAAGGTGGGTCTTGCATGTGATGTAAATGCTGAATTCAGATCCTTAAAAGTGGGCGTGAAATTTGTAATATTAATATTAATATTTTATTAAATTTTACGCTTTGGTGTTCTAAGCGTTTTCCTATAAATAGGTCTTAGGTTAGAATTGAAAATCACACCAAAATCAAGTTTTCTCTCTATATTTATCGGCGTATTCTTGTGAGTATTTTGAGTATACTTTAAGTATTGCTATACGGTCTGAAGTTCAAGTCATAGTCATATCCTGTTTTTAACTAAAGTCTTATCTTTCGAGGTAAGGATGTTATTTTCTTCTCAAATGATATTATTTCTTCAATATCATTATCTTTGAAATATTGGTTGGAACTTTTATCAAATTTAGAACTTTTTCATGTGGGGTTACTTATTCATGAAGATTCTTATTCACGAGTTACTATTCATGAGTTACTATTCACGAGTTACTATTCACGAGTACTATTCATAAAGCATTAAGATGTTTTTGTGGAATTTCTATCTTTTGGTGTCTGAGAGTTACTATTCACGTGATCGACATTATTCACGATACTGACTATTCAACGACTATTCACCAAAAAATAAAATTTCTTCTTTTGTCTAAAATATCTATTACGGATACTAGCTTTGATTGTATCCATGTTTTGATCATTCTTGAATTTTACACCACTATGATTATTTTTGAGGTATTTTTGAACATGGATAAAACGAAGTACTGAATCCTTAATCCTTAATCCTTGTCATTTTGTTTCAATTTGGATTCGCTTTCTTTAAAAAATATTTTCATCATCCTCGGTCTTAAATGATGATATTATTGAATATCTTTGGCACAGAAGTGCAAAGATGAATGATTTCTGAAGAATATCTTTGGCGTAGTGCAAAGATGAGCAGTGTTTAGATGAACATGACCAATCGATGAATATCTTTGGCCTCGTAGTGCAAAGATGAATATTTGATTCGGATGTATATTGATTGATGTTACGGGGATAAAAAAGATGAGCGATGAACTTTTAAATTCATACATGTAAGATAGTAGTTTGCATTCTCTACTTAACTCTTCTAATGAATTATTATTTCCGCTGCGAATATTGATTTAAAATTTGTTGTCTATTGTATTATTAGATTTTTCCTGTTGAAGACTAACGATAATTTGTTGTATATTATCTTAGTCATAATAATATTCTTTCTTGAGCTAGTTGAGCTCACCCTTTTCCTTTTGTTCCATTTTTCTTCTCGGAGGCGAGAATATAAGCGAGTACAAGTCGGGGTATGGAATGAAGGTTTTAGAAAGGATTGTTTAGTAGTCCTCACCATTTTGTAAAATAATGTATCAATAAATATGATGAGGATTTATTTGAGTATAGATATTGTCTAGAAGATAATATTTGTATTTAAACTCACGATTTCTTGTTGTAATAATAAAGTTGTAGTTGTTTACATGCCACGTATTGACAACCCGTAATGGGTGATGTATAACTATTTTGGGGCGTCACAATTGGTATCGAGCTTAGGGATATGATCTCCGGCGGAGATCGAGGAATAGAAACTAGGAGGGGAGAGAGAGTAAATCCTTCGCTAGTGTGTCCTACCTAAGCTTATTTGTTAGTTGGTCAAGATATATAGGGATATTATGTGATATATTGATTTCCTTAATTAACCCTTGTTTTATGACGATGTTTGAGAATGTCGATGAGAATATTAACAATGGAAATGAGACCGTGGAGACGCCTGTGTACTCACCAACGAGGAGAACGTGCAACAGTCGGGCAATGTTCCTCCCGTGAACAACACCATGGAGCGAGATGATGAACGAGGGATGTTTAGAAGCTTTTTGCGATTCATGCAAAATCGACGAGGAGAGACTCGTGTTCAAAATACTGAGGAGGAAATGATAGCATTCACGGGTTGTCACGACCAAGCGATTCAAAGAGTTGGGACCACCAGAATTTAAGGGAAAGCCGATCCAATCATGGCGGAAACATGGGTCAAGCAAATTACCAAGATATTCGATGTCTTGGGATGCGGAGAGAACGAAGGTTCCATTCGCCACCTTTATGTTCCGTGGCGAAGCGCATCATCTGGTGGGAGTCTCAGGAAGCGTACCCATCCAAATTTTCTCAAGATGCTTGGGAGACGTTTGAATCGTTTAATGACAAATACTTTCTGAAAGTGTTTGTCGTATGAAGGAAGTAGAGTTCATCATATTGAATAAAACAACATGACGGTTGTCTCGATGCGAGGCAAAGTTTGCGAGTTATCCAGTTTGCACCTCATTTGGTGGAGAATGAGGAGCGATGACGCGGATGTTTACGAGAGGTTTGAAACCCGGATACGACAATATCTCATTTCTCATAAATTTTCTCTCTATTCCGGATGTTGTTAACGAGAGCTCAATTGTTAGAAGCGAGATAACGAGTATATTCAACGAGGACCATAACCGAGGATCGTATCGTAGATAGCAATCAATGTAATAATGATAACCAAACGGAGAAAGAAACAGACGGACAAAAATGGTAACCACTCGGTGGTAATCATGGCCATGAAAATAGAAGAAGCGAGTCGAGGAGATTTTAAAAGAGGAGATTTAACAACGACCATGTGAAGACGACGAAGGCGTGAAGAATCGGGTTCTAAGGGAGGAGAACGACCACCGGTCGTATATGCTACAAATCACGGAAAAGAGGGACATATCGGTCAACCGCCCTGACAGTTCAAGGTATGCTATAATTGTGGAAAGGAAGGACATATCTCTCGAGATTGTCTGATGAATAAACCTAGTTCGTGGGGGACGGTGACTCAAAAAGATCATCTCGGAAAAGTCAAAGTCAACGATTAGGGAAGAGCGTTTGTTGTGGTATTTGGTCAAAATGCGAGGAACCCAAACGAGGTGATCACGGGTAAGCTATTTATAAATTCTTGCGAAGTTTATACCTTACTTGATCTAAGTGCTACCCATTCATTTATCTCTCCCGCTGTACGCTTCAACGTTTAAACTTGACTCGAGAAATTAGACTTTGACCTATATCTGTGGAAACTCCGTTAGGAGAAACTTTCATCACATCCACTGCTTATAAATCTTGTTTGATTCAAGTTGGCACCATTACCTTACACCGTTGACCTTATCTCTTTAAAGATACTTGCTTTTGATGTGATTTTAGGGATTGATTGGTTAACTACTCATCATGCCAAAATTGATTGTTTTCGTAAGGTTGTTAGTTTTCATATTCCTAACCAACCTTGTTATGCAATTCAAGCAACTAAACCATTAAAATCAATCACATCATATCTAATCATAAAGCTATTCGTTTATTGAAAAAGCGGATGTCGAGCTTTCTTAGCCCATGTTATGGATTTGAATAAAGACACGTCAAATTTGAATAATATTCTGTTGTTATTGACTTTCCGACGTATTTCAGAAGAACTTCGATTACCCCCGAGCGTGAAGTTGAATTCTTTATTGATCTTGAACACAGTACAAAGCCCATTTCTAAAACCCCATATCGAATGGCTCTATTGAACTTCGGGAGTTAAAGGTCCAACTACGAGAATTGTTGGACATCGGTTTCATTCGTCCTAGTACATCTCCTTGGGGTGCTCTGTTTTATTTGTAAAAGAAGAAAGACGGGAGTATGCGACTTTGTATTGACTATCTGAATTGAACCATGTCACCATCAAGAATAGGTATCCTCTACCTCGTATTGATGACTTGTTTGACCAATTCAAGGGGCACAATTCTTTTCAAAAATCGATCTTCGCTTACGGATATCATCAAATGAAGATTAGAATCGAGGATATTCCAAAGACGCCTTGAGAACTTCGGTATGGGCATTATGAATTCTTAGTCATGTCTTTCTGGACTAACTAATGCTCCTGCGGCTTTTCATGGATATGATGAACCGAGTATTCAAGGAATATTTGGATCGATTCGTTGTTGTCTTTATTGATGACATCCTTATATATTCGAAAAGTCGTGAAGATCATGAGCACCATTTGAAAATTTGGTACTCGAAAGGCTTCGTGAAAACAAACTATATGCCAAATTGAAGAAATGCGAGTTACGGCTTGAGGAAGTAGCATTCCTTGGGCACACATGGTGTCGAAATATAGAGTATCTGTTGATCCGACGAAGATTGAAGCAATACAAAGTTAGAGCAACCGAAGTCGATGATCAAGTACGTAGCTTTTTGGGCTTAGTTTGGTTATTATCGGAGATTCGTGGAAGGGTTTTCTCGAATCGCTACTCCATTAACTTCAATTAACTCAAAAGGATACTGAAATTGTTTGGAGCGAAGAATGCGAGAAGAGTTTCCAAGAGCTTAAGAGGAGACTTATTTCTAAGACTTTTTACAACAATACCATCCGGTTCGGATGGATTTGTTATCTCTGATGATCTTGAGCAAAGGGTTAGGATGTGTTCTTATGCAACGTGGGAAAGTCATAGCCTTATGCCTCGCGACAACTTAAAGAGTATGAGAGGAATTATCCTACTAAGCGATCTAGAGTTAGCGGCCAGTTGTTTTCATGCTAAAGATATGGAGGCACTATCTATATGGGGAGAAAGTGGAGATATATTCGGACCATAAAAGCCTTAAATATTTCTTCACTCGAAAAGAACTCAACATGCGGCGGGGACGTTGGCTCGAGCTATTGAAAGACTACGACCACACTATTCATACCATCCCGGAAAAGCGAACGTGGTAGTGACGCGTTGAGTAGAAGATCATATGCAGAACGAGGTGCGATGATGTCAAGTATACGCATGTAGAGCCAACTTTAATAGAAAAAGTTAAGGTTGCTCGAGCCACCCAGGCCGGAAATGATGCGTATGAAGAAGAAAGTACAAGAAGGAGCTATTAGGGCGAGAATTGATGAAGAAGGAATACTTGAGTCCACTCTAGACTTTGTGTTCCTAACGACTACGATTTGAAGTACAAGATTATGATGGAGGCACACAATACACCATTTGCAATCCATCCTGGAAGTACTAAAATGTATCGTGATCTTCGACATACATTTTGGTGGAACAATATGAAGAGAGAGATTGCAAAGTTTATCTCGATGTGTTTAACTTGTCGGCGTAAAAGGCGGAGCATCTAGTACCTAAGGGTCCGTTTAAACCACTTGAGATTCAAAATGGAAGTGGGAACACATTACCATGGATTTCGTTTGGGGTCTTCCTACGGTTTCTCGGCATCAATGTTATTTGGGTTATTGTTGATAGATTAACCAAGTCTCGCTCATTTCTTGCCGATCACGGAGACTTATTCACTTGAACGTCTTGCTAGTATGTATGTGAAGGTGATTGTGAGGTTGCATGGCATGCTCAGTATCCATAGTTTGGATCGTGACCCAAGATTCACTTCAAGATTTTGGGTTAGCTTGCAAAAAGTTATGGGCACGCAGATTTATTTATTGATTCGACCATACCATCCTCAAACTGAGACGAACAATCGAAGGACTATTCAAACTCTTGAAGATTTATTAAGACTCATGTCCTGAGACTTCAAGGCGGTTGGGATAAGTATTTACCATTAGTGGAATTCTCCTACAACAACAGGTTATCGAGCAAGTATAGGTGTGGCTCCATTCAAGCATTATATGGACGAAAATGTCGTTCTCAATATGTTGGGATGAGGTGGGTGAAGCAACATTGTTGGGACCCGAGTTAAATACGTATGACTCACCGAAAGATTCAAATGATTCGACAACGTATACAAACCGGCACAAGATCGACAAAAAGAGTTATGCGGATCTTCATCGAAAGGATGTGGAATTTAGTGTAGGGGATCATGTATTGTTGCGAGTTGCTCCATGGAAGGAGTTACAAGATTTGGGAAGAGAGGAAAGCTCGATCCACGATTTATTGGTCCATTTCAAATTCTTGACCGAGTAGGAAATGTAGCCTATAGACTTGCGTTACCTCAAGGTATGTCTCGTGTTCATAATGTGTTTCACATATCCAGTATTAAAGTAAATGTGTGAAAGACCCGAACCACGTTATAGAGTTAGAACCGGACGAAATAGCCAAAAGACTTAACGTATGAGGAGGTACTGTTAAGATCTTGGATAGGAAGGAGCATGTCCTACGCCAAGAAAGGTCATACCACAAGTTAAAGTTACGTGGAGGAATCATGCTATAGAGAAAATGACACGGGAATTGGAAACGGAAATGAAAGCGAGGTATCCTCACCTTTTCAAACACACCAGTGCGTCGTCAATTTCGAGGACGAAATTTCATAAGGAGGGAGGTTGTAAGACCCCAACTTATTATTAATGAAATTTAATTTTCTCTATTTATTATTTTGAAATAGTAAGGGTTGATTTGATTAATGTGGATAGTTAGGGGTAAAATACCTAAATATTTCAAAATAAGCAGTGGTTATAAAATATTCATTGTTGTCGGGGAATATTTGTTTGGTCGTGGAATATTAAATCTGTCGGGGAATATTCGTATGCAACCCAGCAGCGACCATGTGTGGGCCCATAACTGAAAAGCGATTGGATGAAGAAAGCAGCGAAATATAAGTTGTTTAAAAATAATTCAGGCGTAGTTTACATCGTTAACACTATTGGAATACCCTTGGTTAAAACACGATGTCTGCGCGTTGTTGCGGAAGCTACCAGTATTGCACCAATTATTGAAGGCACTTTACTCAATAATGGTTACTGATAATTCTTATTCAAAGATTTTATTTCATTGAGTTAATAATTGTTGCGTTGATATTTTATATTGTTGTTGTTTTGATAATTGTCATTACACGATATTTTTATTATCGAAGCAATAATTCATATTATCTGAATAATATTATTAGATAACATTATTGGCAATGTCTAGAAAGTTACGTCAGGAGAGTTTTGGTCACCTAATTGCGGCCAAGAAGAAAAGTAATTCTTATTGGAAAGCCCCTCTTTCTGGGAGCTGCACGGTTGTCAATAATGTGATTACGTAATATTATTTGTGAATAATTAATTATTGATTCATATGATGAGGAAAATATTGATTTTATGTGGATATAGATGGAGAAAAATTTTAAAATGACAATTGTTGAAAATTAATATTTTATCTTTTTTACGATAAAATAATTCATTTAAATATATTATTTTAATAATATATTAATGGTGATATTTTTACAATGAATGTGGGATATATGAGTATATGAGGAGGAAGAGTATTTTTGTTGCAATAAATGTTTAAAACATGTTAAACATGTTGGTGGACCCCATTTATTAGTCGAATTTGATTATAAATTTATAAAATCGCCTTGTTTGTGGATTTCGGTCAATTTTTGATTGGAATTTGGAAAAACTTTCTTCTACAAAGTTGTAGAGAATTGAATTTCCTATAAAAACTCGCGAGATTCGAATTTTCTGATAAAAGGGCTATTTATTATGAATTATTGAAGTTCAAGCTTCAAGTAATTAATTTTTGGAAGTTTTAATTATTTTATTATGAAAAACGTTTTTGTCATTAAAGGTGGGTCTTGCATGTGATGTAAATGCTGAATTCAGATCCTTAAAAGTGGGCGTAGAAATTTGTAATATTAATATTAATATTTTATTAAATTTTCTACTTTTGGTGTTCTAGCGTTTTCCTATAAATAGGGTCTTGGGTTAGAATTGAAAATCACACCGTAAACTGAAGTTTTCTCTCTATATATTATCGAGCGTATTCTTGTGAGTATTTTGAGTATACTTTAAGTATTGCTATACTGGTCTGAGTTCAAGTCATAGTCTATATCCTGTTTTTTGACTAAAGTCTTATCTTTCGAGGTAAGGGATGTTATTTTCTTCTCAAATGATATTATTTCTTCAATATCATTATCTTTGAAATATTGGTTGGAACTTTTTATCAAATTTGGAACTTTTTCATGTAAGGTTACTATTCATGAGTTACTATTCACGAAGTTACTATTCATGAGTTACTATTCACGAGTTCTTATTCACGAGTACTATTCATGAAGCATGAAAGATGTTTTTTGTAGAATTTCTATCTTTTGGTTGTCTTATTCAAGTTACTATTCACGTATACGGCATTATTCACGTATCTGACACTATTCACCAAAAAATAAAATTTCTTCTTTTGTCCAAAATATCTATTCCTGGATACTAGCTTTGATTGTATCCATGTTTTGATCATTCTTGAATTTTACACCACTATGATTATTTTTGAGGTATTTTTGAAAATGGATAAAACGCGAAGTACGAATCCTTAATCCTTAATCCTTGTCATTTTGTTTCAATGGATTCGTTTCTTTAAAAATATTTTCATCATCCTCGGTCTTAAATGATGATATTATTGAATATCTTTGGCACGTAGTGCAAAGATGAATGATTTCTGAAGAATATCTTTGGTAGTAGTGCAAAGATAAACAGTGTTTAGATGAACATGACCAATGATGAATATCTTTGGCACATGTAGTGCAAAGATGAATATTTGATTCGGATGTATATTGATTGATGTTCTGGGGATAAAAGATAGAGCGATGAACTTTTAAATTCATACATAGAAGATAGTAGTTTGCATTCTCTACTTAACTCTTCTAATGAATTATTATTTCATTGCGAATATTGATTTAAAATTTATTGTCTATTGTATTCTATTAGATTTTTCCCTGTTGAAGACTAACGGCAATTTGTTGTATATTATCTTAGTCATAATATTCTTTACTGAGCTAGTTGAGCTCACCCTTTTCCTTTTTGTTCCATTTTTCTTCTTAGGAGGCGAGAATATAGCGAGTACAAGTCGGGGTATGGAATGAAGGTTTTAGAAAGGATTGTTTAGTAGTCCTCACCATTTTTGTAAAATAATGTATCAATAAATATGATGAGGATTTATTTGAGTATAGATATTGTCTAGAAGATAATATTTGTATTTAAACTCACAGTTTTACTGTTGTAATAATAAAGTTGTAGTTGTTTCTGTACCATGTATTGACAACCCAGAATGGGTGATGTATACCTATTTTGGGGGCGTCACATTTGATGCTTATAAAGAAAATTGAACAATATTGTTTTGTTGTGTCACCACAAGGATGATATTTTTCTTTTTTGAATATATGGAGTGCTAGGTCGGACTTAACTTGGATAATTTTGATTCGGATGTGCCACCACTTGATCAAAATAATCTAAGAGGCATAAGAAAAGGAGTTGCATAGTTGATGTAATTGACAAAAGTTGTCTACCTATTTATTTATATATAGTTTGTTGTGTCACCACAAGGCTATATACATTTGAAATAGGATCCTTATTCTCACTAGCAAATCTTTAATTAGATTTTGCCGAACTATATAAGTGAGGTAATATAGTTTGAAGAAAATAGTGGGAGATACCAATTTAAAACAAGACCTAATTTATTTTGGTAATTAATAAAAGAATGTATGTTAAAATGTTGTTAATTACAAATTCATTTACGAAATTTTACAATGTCTAAAATTACTATCAACATGAAGCATATTAGATGCTAAATTAACGAGGCATCAATTAAATGGATTGGTTAAGAAATTTGAGAATAGTTCTCATAAATTTGAAAAGCTATCTTATGTCCTTAATACGCCTATCCTGCGCAATGGTTGTAGACAATGCCTTTAAGGAAGAGATTGCTACTTTTAGAAAGTGGCGAAGATGATGCATGATTAGCTCGATGCATCATGCTCGCATCCATGAGTAACGAGCTTGGTCGTCGGCATGAAACTATGGATGCTTTCTTACTATATTCCCGCACATCAAGTAGTTGATGGTGAGGAAAGTGGACCGATAGATATCGAGATCTAAGGAGCTCTTCGATCTAGAATGGCCAATGGCACTATACTACGCATAAAAGTTCTTAACATAATCAATTTGATTGATCAATTAGCACAACCGGTTTTATCATGGATGGAGAGTTGAGCGAAGATTTGATCTTGCACTCACTCTGGACTCCTTTCACAATTGTTGTGAATTTTTCATATGAACAAGCTAGATATCGACCTCATTGATTTGCTTAACATGTTGAAAAATGATGAGAGTCACTTTTCAACCAAGAAAGACCATGTCTTCTTGATAGGGGCCAAAGGATCTTCCGAAAAGAAGAACGATTCAAAGAAGGTATATAGAAAGGCGTAAACAAAGGATAATAAGAACAAAAGCGATCACGGATAGCAAAGAAGTTTGCTTCCACCGCAATAAGCTGGACAATTGGAAAGAAAGCTGCGAGAAGTATTTTGCGAGGCTAACCAAAGAAGCTTAGTAAAGTTTTCTTATAAATACAAATTTGTTCATGATTTAAAATAAAATTTTCTTTAAGTCAAGGTTCTACTTGGGTATTGGATACCGACTTTGGTTATCATAAATATAGATTTATGAAGGACCAAGCAGTATAGAAAGCTAAACAAATATAAGTAATCCTATGTGCGGAAAATGTAGCAAAGGTTGCCATATTAGCCATAGAAACTTATAGTTTAGCAATGCCTACTGAGCAAATCTATTAAGTCGATAAGTTGTTATTGTATTCCGGTTCTTGTTAAAATATTATTTCCATTTTATTGTTGGACAATGAAATCTTTGGTATTATAATTAAGAACAATTGTTGTTCTATTTATAATAATAATCTTTGGTATTATAATTAAGAACAATTGTTGTTCTATTTATAATAATAATGTTTTGTATAGAACTGGAATATTACTTAATAAATTTTGTATACTTGACTTACATGAAAATAATTTTGCATATTGAACAAATTAGTATAAGAAAAGGAGATGATCATTCAAAGAGTTGAATGTGTATTTGCTTTGCTAAAATACAAGTGTGAATTATTTGAAAGGTTCAAAGAATTGAAGTGAAACAAATTGGCAATGTATTAAGATTCTTTGATTAGATCAAGGAATAAATACTTGTGCAATAAGTTTCTAGATCATCTCAAATGGTTTTCTCATAATGGACACATCCTGATACGCAATAATTGATTGATGTATCTGAATGAAAAATCGTACCTTGTTGGACATGGTGCGGTCCGTAATGATTTTACCGACATTTCAGTATCCTTTTGGGATAATGTCCTAGAAATGGCTGCATATCTACGAAAATGGTAACCTCAAAATCCGGCCCAAGACTCCATAAAAGTTATGGACATAGAGGATTCCTAATCTTAAGTTTGTTAAGATAAGGGGTTCCAACTTATGTGAAAAAGGTTTCAGAAGGATAAGCTTGGGACAAGATTTGACATGTACAGATTTGTGGGACATCCTAAAGTAAGTTTAGGGTATGTGTTCTATAATCCTACTTAGCAAAAGGTGTTTATTGCGAAACACGCTTCCTTCTAAGATAAAGGTGTTTATCATTGAAAGCTAGTGGGAGGATAATAGATCTTGAAGAGTTCAAGAACCACAAAACATTATAAGTCGAATAAGAGGAACTCAGAGATAGACCTATTATTGTACCAACCGATAAATCAAATGCGGAATAGTACCAAAGATACACGGAGGAATGGATTCATCATGGATGATGATGATGAGGTACACATCATAGAAGATGATGATCCAGAGTTACATTTGATGAGGTAAGACTTACAGTGTGTACAAAAGGGGTCGATTAGGGGCGTCGTGAAATTTCTAGTATTATATGTTGATATACTACGGATGAGGAATAACATACCAATGCTACAATCAGTAAATATAAAGTTGTCTAAACATTCTTCCATGAATGATTTGGGAAGAGTATCTTAATTGGGAATACAAATCTATATAGATAGATTTAAAAAGATGCTCGACTTAACCCAAGGAACGTATATTCATTTGATGCTAAAGTCGTTTAGCATGGCAAACTCCAAGAGATGTCTCATGTCGATGAGCTATGGAGTGTATCTCTCTTAATAGTCCCCACAGACTCCTGAAAAGAGAGGTCGCATGAGTGACAATCATGTATGCAATGAAATATACGAGACACGATGTTGATCGGTCATATTGCGGAGAAGTTCACTATGAGTCGGTGAAAACATCTTAAAGTTCTTAACCGGCACTAAGAATGTGATCATATTCATGGTGGGTCTTAATTAAAACTAGAGGGCTTAACAGACTCAAGTTTTTCAGACAGACCAAAACGACAGAAAAATCCACTTTAAGGTAAAGGGTTACCTTGAACAGTGGTGCAGTGAATTGGAAAGGTTCCAAACAGCAAAGAGTTGCTGGTTTAGTAATAAAGACAAAGTATATAGCTGTAAATGAAGTTGCAAGTTGATTTTTTGGATGATAAGTTCATTACAGAACTAGGAATAGTTCCTAAGTCTCATCTTGGATCTAAACATGTGTTGTGGCACTTTCATTTGATTATTAGAATCATTGAAAGATGGGAAATCACTATAGAGATAGTGGACTCTCATGAACAACATTACATATCCATTAACTAAAGCTTATCCAATGGCCAGGATAATCGTCACTTAGAGAAGAAGAAGAGTATAAGATACAATGGCGATTGGCTTTAGTGCAGTGGGAGATTGAAAGTAGTATGCACACAAGCCAATCATGTTTGATGATAAAGCATATACTTTGTAACAATCTTATTCATTTATTAATAAAAAGTATTAATTTATTAAAGGCTTTTAATTATCTACATGATCTTTGTTTTATAATATGTGATAAACCCATAGTTTTAAGCAATGCTTTTAGAACAATGATGATGATCATTCTAATGAGATCTAAATTCTTAGAAAGCTTAAAACTAAAATAGTTCCCAATCATTGGATTACTAAATTGGGGATTAGTGAATCCGGATAGATTGGTACATCGTTGCTTCTTGCTTTCGTTGGATGAGGATGATTGATCTCATGATAATTTGTGTGGAGACACTAAAGCAAGTATGTAGGTGCTTATTAGAGAATAAGTTCACTTTGAGCGTTGGCTCGCTAAGGAATACCTAATGGAGTTTTACTTGTTCATCAATAGGAATTCTTGTAATGATAGTAGTCTGAAGTGATCCTTGGACTTGAGATCATCATAGTATCTTGTGTATGATGAGTTATTACTTTGACTTATTCCTTAAGACCCTTAAGGTATATCAAAGGGTATGCTTGGGTATAATAAGTTGTACATGGAGATAATGTATGATCAATAAAGAATCTACCACTTCTAATAAAAGAGAGAAATGTCTATGTGATTCGATAAATGACAACACAAGAGTCCTTGGCGAAAGCGTAATGAAATTAGAAAGGAGTTTCTAATTTGCATTATTTGAGTTGTGCGTTTAAGAGTCGAAATACATATAATTAAATAAAATAAGACTTGTGACAAGAATTCCATGCCTTATATTTAATTGGGACATTGTATGGTGGAAGGATTGAATTATGACGGTAACTATTTACTCAAAGGTTCTTTAATGATTAATGTTGAAATTTATATTATCTGGAAAGTCGTTAATCGCTAGGAGGCTTATCCTATTGTAGAATAAATATTATTTATTTAAATAAATTAATTGTTTAATTTATTTATTTAAATTAGATTAGAATTGTTCTAATTGATTTATTCACAACCTGGTTTAATATGGAGAACCTAAAGGGTCACACCATAAAAGGAAGAATAATTATTTAAGAAGTTAATGGCATAATCGTAATAATATGTTAAGTATATTTAATTTAATCTATGGTGATAGAATAAATTAAATAGCTTAATATTTATTATTTAATATTTTAGAAATATTAAATATAAATTAATAAGAGGAGTCTTATTAATATTATTACAATTATTATTATTATTTTAATTTCTAAAAGAGTTTAGAAATTAATTTAATATATGTACTCTCATTTATTCCTAATTGGATTAGGAAGGAAAATTAGTTAAAGGAGTTTAATTAATTATCCCTAATAAGATTAGGGAGCTTAATTAATTAAAAGAATTTAATTAATTAAATAAATCCCAATTCCTTAATTGTTAAGGTGGGTTGCCCACATCTATAAATAAGAGGAGTCTTATTATGGGTGGTGGGGGTCGTTGACTTTTACAACTACGTAATAATTCCAATTTGTTGGAGAGTACGCCCTTTTTTCTATAGAGATAGGAAAAACTAGGGTTTGAGCCAATAACCCATCTTCTTGAATTCTTATTATTCCTTGGTGGATCACCTCTAGAGGCCATACACTTGGGTGGCTAACGTTGATCAAAGGAAGGAACAAAACCCCGGTGGATTCAAGTTGAACGCGAAAGGATTTGGAGGTGAACTTGTACCTGAGGAAGCTCAATCTTCAAGGGTATGATTTTATTCTTTATCTTTTCGTTTAATTAATAATTGTGCATAAAGGGTGATCCGGGTATATGGTTTGTAAATTTTTTTAAACTCTGATTTTTCACGTTTCCGCTTAATTTTTGCAATTTGATTACGTTCTTGAATATTCCAAACCTAACACAAACTCGACTCAACTAGACGAACAATTCAACCCGAACCGAACTGATTCGCGAGCAGTTCGATTCGTTTACAGCCCTACGTGCCATTGGTTACTTTATCTCTTCTTGACAAAAAGGCTATTGTTACTTCCACGCTGTCCCGTGGCGCGTTGCCATAAACTAAAGAGATACAGCTGGGATGGGAAAACATGGACCCCACCACTTGACACTGACACTTAGCCACTCTCTTGTCTTGTCTTGTGTTTTACTTTTAGCCGTTCTGCCAATTTAACGCGAGATCTCATATAAAGAGGAAAAGGCCAAAAGAAACGTAACTGTCCAGCCTCCGTGGCCAGGGATAATACTGCTCACCTCCATAATCTTGTGGATGTAATTTGGTGCTACAAGGACTCCATAAGAAAAAAATTGTATCCAATAATATTATACACTTGTCTGATAATAATAGGTAGAGTATTATAATAGGGAAAAATATATATACACAAATGTGTAATACACAGTCGGTTATGATGACGATTTTTTGGGCTATAACAATAGAAAAATCATCGTCATAACTATTCTGAGCTACGGCGGCGGGTGAACCGTCTTTATAGCCCAAAAAACTATTGGAATTTGAGCCTAAATTAATGTGGGTGTCATTAATTAATTTTAATGATTATATATATTAATGTGTTCTACTCCATGCGTAGATTAAATTAAGTATTTGGAAGCTCAAATGCATAGAGTAATGAATGAGATATTAACTCCCAAAGATCATACTTAAAAGATAATAAATACATGTGGAAAAAACTAAGTCCCACATAGATTAAGAATTAAAGTTTTTATATGTTTATATACAAGGAAAGTGCTCTTAGGTTTGGGCCCAAGGGGCACATCAAACCCACACATGCGCTATCATCTGTCCAGCTAGCCTGGGTTTATATATAATTTTTTGGACAAAATTTATTTAAATTTTTTAATTAAAATTTATTTATTTAATTCTTTTATCAAAACTGTGTCGTTTTGAGAATTATCAAAACTGTGTCGTTTTGAATAAAATTTATTAAAACGTATCATACATCAAATTACTTGGTTTGTATATAATTTTTTAGATAAAATTTATTTAAATTTTTTAATTAAAATTTATTTATTTAATTCTTTTATCAAAACTGTGTCGTTTTGAGAATTATCAAAACTGTGTCGTTTTGAATAGCGGTATTTATTAAAACTGTGTTGTTTTGAAAAGCGGTATCTGCTGAAAGGGTATCTGCTAAAACTGTGTCTTAACGGGCGGCCCAAAACTACGTCATTTTTGTCGCGCCTTTTCTTCTAAGACTAAAATTACGTAGTTTTGATTTTGCTATTGCTTAAACTACGTCGTTTTATAAGTCCGAATAGACGCGCCTATATTGCATATAATCAAAACTACGTCGTTTTGACCAATGAATGCAATATATGCCTTTTCAGAAGATCTCATTCCCTTTCAAGGGCTAGCACCCATCCGAATGGTCACCAACCTTCCTATAAATAGATAGAGGGCCAACCTTTTAACTCACTCAATTTTCACAAGCAATTAGCATTAATAGTCATTTTAGTATTCTAT
Organism: Panax quinquefolius; assembly: GCA_020205615.1. Taxonomy (NCBI): domain Eukaryota; kingdom Viridiplantae; phylum Streptophyta; class Magnoliopsida; order Apiales; family Araliaceae; genus Panax; species Panax quinquefolius. The sequence continues at coordinate 22,408,756 of CM035157.1, forward strand.
TTTCATCATTTTTCATAGTTCTAATAGAGAGAGTTAGAGCATTCACTTTGGTTCGTTGTGTATATCTTTTGTAGTGCTACTAAGATATACGGAGTCATTGTATCCTGGGAGACAAATTCTATCAACTCTGAGCACCATACGGAGGGCATAATTGTCTTAAGGACATAGTACAAGTACTTAGCCTTGACAAATTATTTTCTACAAGATAAGTTTATATAAATATATATATAATTTCCTTTAAAGGTTATTAACAAAAACCTGTCATAGCCTTAGCCCGATCAGATATATACATAAATTGTATATATACATATAGCCCATCATAATAACACTTACTACTCCTTTAGTTTTTCAAGTAACAATCAAGCCCTTACAGTTTACAATATATAAATTCATTACTCTTAGTGTGGTTGATCAACTAATATCTAAAATATTTTTAATATAATGTCGAATACATCATTCAAGTTATAATAATGTTTAATATATCAAATTTTTATATTATAATTTTTACTTTATTTGATATAATTTAATAATTAATTAAATTATGAATTTGTGCAATAAATAACATAAATGTCAAAAAATATAAATATTAATTTTATTAAGAAAATAAAGTCATACACTTTTTATTTAATTAAGTTTCTCAAACCCCTCCCCCAAATTAGCAAATATATACTTAAAAAATAATTTATAATCACCTTTCTCATATATTAAAATTTATGTAAAACAAACTTATTATTTGTTTCAAATATCAAGCTAAACATAAGTCACAATTAGGCATAATTATTTACAAATAAAAATGATAAATGTTGTTACTCAAAAAAATATATTAAAAAAAATCTTTTATAAGATAGAGATAGTAATAAATATTATTATTTTTATTATTCAACATTACACTAAAACAACACCAAGCGTATAGTAAAAATGTAATAAAAATCATAAACATCCCAAATTTAATTTGACATATACTAAAGAAAATTGAACATATAAAAATCATAATATGAAATTAAAAATTCAAATAATTATTTTTGTTATTAAACACTAAAAAATTAAACTATTAACATACTTGATCACTCTAATTAGAACAACTCCATAAATAATTTAATTTTAATATTTGTATCACTTATCCAAAAACGTGTTAATTAAACTAAATAAGTTTTTTAATAAGTTACCAACAATTTGAATGAGATAGTCTTAATTACAAATAAACTATAATTAAAATGTATTGTATTGAAAAGAATAATTAAACATATATATATATTATTCAGGAATTAAAATTTGATAACACACAAGGGTAAATATGTAGTTTTATTTATTTAGTCAACCCTAAAAATTTGCAGGGGTATTAACTATTACTTAAAAAACTAAACGGGAGTTGAGTGTTATTATAGTTATCTAGGTGGAGTGTCACTGTATTTTACTCTAATTGTTATATTCTTGTTATTATCTTTTTCCAAAATATTAATTATAAAATATATTATATATTATTTTTTTAATAATTTTTTATTAATATTCAATTTTAATCTTTAAATTTTTGACTCGCATAAAATACTGCATAATTTTGAGATAAAATAAAGTTGTCGATAATGACAAAAAAACAATTCTATTCTTAGAATATTTTAAAATTTTATCGTTGAAAATTTAAATTATGGTTAAGACAAGTATAAAAATATTAATAAATACTCCCTTCATCCCATGATAAAAGTCTTTATTACTATTTTGGGTAGTCCCATGTTAAATGTCTACTTTCCTTTAATAACCAAACTTTTACACATTTTTTCCTATTATACCCGTAACATTAAATATCTCATATTTTTCTTATTCTAATTCTCTCTCCATAATTAATGACATATTATTATGGGCAATTTTGTCATTTCATTTCTCTTCTTAATATGCGTGAAAAGTCCACCAAGACTTTTATCTTGGGACGGAGGGAGTATATATTTATTCTATCATATAAATATTAGCATAACATTATCCACATACAGTAAAATCTCGATAAATGCACTCTATTGGGACCGAAAAAAATATTACTTTAGTGAGATTATTTATTTATCGATAATTGAATAATTTATTCATTTATCGCTAAATTAATATTTATTACTATTTTAGAGGGAGTTTTTCAATTTATATATATGGTTAGAAAAATCAAGACATAATAATTAATTTATTTCATATATTTACACATAATATATGTTTAATTATCCTTTTTCAATACAATACATTTTAATTAGTGAGTCCATTATTTGTTAAAAAATAATTACTTTTTTTTACTCTTCTTTAATACTCATTCCGTTACTAAAATAATGTCGTTTAAGGTTTTTGTACATGGATTAAGAAAGACATTTAATGCTATCATTTAATAATTAAAAATTGTGTGAAATTTTATCACTACCCCTTTATGGAAAGTTGAAAACTATTAATACAATATAAATTTTTTTTGAGACAATGAGAGAAGGTAGTGGTGATATAGGAAAGTAAATAATTTATTCTCCTACAAAATTATAAATGATAAATAAATTGAAACAATTTTTTTTTCTAAAACGTCACTTATTTAGGAACGAAGGGAATAGTATAAATTAGCACCCGATAGCTAGTGACAAGTGCATGATTTCTATTTAGTAGGGGCATAATATAAAAAATTAGAAAGAACGCTAAAATATTTAAAAATATTAAAATGTTAATATCAATCATTATTTTTGCACACATTTTTTTTAAATAAATAATTTACACTTATTATCTTTATGGTATCTTATTATGAGCTTGTATCAAATGTCAATTGTAGGGATTTAATATGCATAATATTTATATATTTACATATAATAGGAGAGTCAAAGGCATATATACCTCTTGAAGAGTGAAATAAAAAAAACTTTGATGCAGAAAACCTACTGCAATTCTTGAAACTCAACAGCGTCTCCGAACTACGATCGAAAACGGAACACTATCTCACGGTTCATAACAATTTGGATTTGGTCTGTGTGACGTCCCCAAAATAGGTATACATCACCTATTCCGAGTCGCCAAATACATGGTACAAAATTCAAATACAATTTAATTATACAACAGTCGTGTAAAATACGACAAAATATATGCTGTGAGTTTTAATACAAATATTATCTTCTAAACAATATCCACTCTTAGAATAAGTCCTCATTACATTTATTATCACACGATTTAACAGAATAGTGAGGACTACTAATGTTATAATCTGGACCGTCACTCCGTTCCCCGAATAGTCCCGGCTACGTTCTAATTTTCTGAAGAGAACAGTGAAAGAAAGGGTGAGCTCAACTAGCCCAGTAAGAAATATTATGACTAAGATAATGCAGAATAAATTATCATTAGTCCTCAACAGTGTTAAACTGATAAATACAATAGACATCAAGTTTAACTGCAGCGGAATATGCAATTCATTAAAAGAGTCAAGTAGAGAATAAAATCTACTATCTTTTATGATTTAAAAAGGTTTTTCATCACTTTTATCGCTGAGACTCAGCTTAATAAATAATCCACATCATCCCTGCACTACGGCCAAGGATATTCATTAGTGGTCATTACCCACAAATTATCCATGCACTACTACGGGCAAGGATATTCGTGTATTTATCAATGGTCATGATCATGCTAACAATCGTCCATCAATGCACTTACGTGCAAATGAGGACTTTACCACATCATTTGTAACATTACTAGCCACTGATTACAATCAATAATCCCCGGTCATAATCATACCAAGTCCATCCATGCACTACAGGTTATTTCACCACGAAACCGATACTTTCAAAAAAATATAAAATGGAATACAATGATGAGGATGATGACAATGATATAAGAATTCAATAAAACAAGTTCAAGAATTAATTTATTCAGGACTAATAATGTCCAAATTGTCAACATAATACTTCTTTGTAAAGTAAAATTCAAGAATGCTCAGAAGAATATTTCCATAAAAAGATACTGGATGAAAGTTGTACTACTCTCAAAGTTTTCTTAAACGCTCAAGATTATAGCAGAAGAGTTCTCTCTACAGTTTCTCTCTAGAGTTTCAGTGAATTCGTAATAAATAATGAAGGAATGAGCTTCTATTTATAGAAGAATGGAATGAATAGTAACCAATCCATGAATGGTCCAGATTGATTTACTTTAATCGGACGGTCCATATTTAAAGCAAAATCTTTTAAATAAAATATAATATATTCTATTTATAATCTAATAAAACAAATAACTTTTAAAAATATTTTACTATGCAAACACTATGCAAACACTATGCATAATAACATATAATATATTCTAATTATTGTCTAATAAAACAAATAACTTTATAAAAGTATTCTGCTTTTTATAAAAAGATTTTACTATTAGCCTAATAAAACGAATAACTTTATAAAAGTATTCTGCTTTATATAAAAAGTTTTTACTGCTTTTATTACGTTAATAATACGAATAAAACAAAACGTCATCATCATTATTATTATTCACACTATTAATCGACCAAAATCGTCTTTCAGAAATAAGGGGCTTTCCAATAAGAATTTCTCCCTATCATGCCGCAATTAGGTGACCAAACCTCTCCTTGGCAGAACTTCTAGACATCGTTAATAATGCAAATAATAATATTAACAACTTCGTCATCTCAATTATCGATTTAATAACATATAAAATATCGACAATAATTGAATCAAACTGAGTGACTTCTCACATAAGCATTAATAATCAATACTGTGTGCTACTATGCAACCATGCGTATTACTGTACTTTTACTACCGAGTAGTTCAACAGTATCAACGGTAAAACTTCCGCCGTTATTTTTAATAAAATATTTTTGTCATTTTCTCAATCCTATAATAATTCTATTGTGGGGTCCACCAATGATTGTCTTGAGTATTTAATATATTCCCCACCAATCGAATATTATATAACAACTTGCATGATTTGCAAAATTTATAAATATTACCCACAACTATAACATTATATCAAATTTATTCCATAATATTCAAAAATGATATTTATAGAAAATTCATTTTTATTCATAAAAGTTGGGGTCTTACAGACTGTATTTGGAGCACTCTGTATTTTGGCCAACTGAATGAATTGCATGTGTATCGATTAACTGAGGAGGCATGAGTATTTAATACAGAAGTGGTTGAACCACTTCCCAACTTTTTTTACACTCAGTCAAGCCACGTTCAAAAATAATGAACGACTATATTGACCTTGTCAATTGGGAAGGCTGTTAATTAAATCCAATGGGTCGGCCCCTCCATGGGCGCCACATTTGGATACCCAAGATCCAACATCAATAGTATTAATGATGTCTTTTTTAATGTTTGTGACGAGACAAAAATTTATCGACTCATCTCTCATCCTATTACACAAGGTTTAAATAAGATTTATAGCTGAAAATGTTCTTTCAACACTTAAAATTATAACTTGATTCTTTATAAGACCACGAATTTTATGAAATGAAAGTATTCATTTTTATTATAATTATTATTCTATTTAGTAAATGGTTAAATTGATAAAATGTTACAGTTAAGGGAGATATGTGAAAATTTTTCAAAGTAAGAAAGTTGTCATAAAATAATCGGTGATAAAAGTACAGTAATACGCATGGTTGCATAGTAGCACACGGTATTGATTATTGATGCTTACGTGAGAAGTCACTCAGTTTTACTCAATTATTGTTATAATATTTTATATTATTAAATCAATAATTGAGACGATAAAGTTATTCATATTATTATTTGCAATATTGACGATGTCTAGAAAGTTCTGTCGAGAAAACGGATTTGGTTACTTAATTGCGCTCCAATAGGGAGAAATCCTTATCAGAATGCCCCCTCTTTCTTGAGAATGCTATGGTTGTTAAATATTGTGAATTATAATATTAATGATGAATGTTATTAAAAATTAAATTTGAGTTCGGAGTTGAATTTAGAGACGCGGATGAGATATTTGAGTCCGAAACGATGAAATTAGTAAAAATAGACTATAAACACAAAATTTGTCGGGGTTGAATTTTTGGTCAAAAAGTCAAAAGTTGACTTTTTTTAAAAAAAGAGTCAAACATCGAAAATTTAAAAGATGAAATTGTTGATAAAAATATTTCTATTGTGTTGGGATTATTAGTGTTAGTGGAAATCATTATTTATTTCGATAATAGTTGATTTCTAGGTGTTAAATTGACCAAACGGGTAATTAATTGGATAAATAAGCAATTAATTGCTATTAATTCACATGCTTATAACTATTTGTTCACATGTATGCACTATTGATTCACATGCATGTACTATTAGGGGAGGTGGTGCAAGATTGATAATACTTGCATGACTAAATTAAAAATAGAAGTATAGATGAAGGTACTATACTGTAACTATTTTTTTCACATGTATAGAACTATTGATTCACATGACTGAACTATTAATTCACATGATGTACTATTAGGGGAGGTGGTGCAAGTTTGATACTACTTGTAGGACTAAATTAAAAATGGAGGAAAAGATGAAGGTATTATACAGTAATATTTCGAGCCCCAAAACGTGCAATTATCGAAACTATATTTTCTTATAAATAGAAACTCATTCTTCTTTTATTCTCACCAATTCACTAACTCACAAGAGCAATTATAGAGAGAGAAGCTATAGAGAGAAAGAAGAAGAGTATTCTGCTACTTCACTATTCTAGTATCCAGTCTTCTTCTAAGGTAAGAGGTATTATTTATTTCATATTCTGAAGAGATATTATTTTTCGTATTCGTATGAATATTATTTTCGTTCAATATTCGTAAAGAATATCATTTTCGTTCAATATTCATTGTCTTCGTTTAATATTCGTAAGGAATATTATTTTCGGTCAATATTCGTAAGGGATGTTATTTATTTCTTATTCATAAGGGTTATTATTTCTTATTATTCACTCGGATACTATTCACTCGAAATACTAATTACGAAGTACCATTCACGAAGTACTATTCATGGGATACTATTCATGAAGTACTATTCACGAGATACTATTCACGAAGTACTATTCACGACAAAAAATTGATTCTTTTCTGTCCAAATTAATTTTTGATTCATGAATATTATTCTTGAATTTTACTCCACAATTGGTGATCATGTTGACAATATAGATATTCTTGAATTCTGGATAAATTGAATTATAAATGTTTAATATTTATTCTTTATCTCATTTGATTGATTCTTTATATCATTGTCATGATCCTCATGCTTATATTGTGTTAAAAGTCATCTTTGGCCTATAATGCATAGATGGACTATTGGTTATTGGTTTTACAGTTGTATGTCTTTGGCCTGTAGTGCAAAGAAGAACTGTTGATTGATATCTTTGGTCGTAGTGCAAAGATGAACTGTTGATTGATAGCTTTGGCCCGTAGTGCAAAGATGGACAGGTGTATGACATGATCATGACCACTAGTGATACTAACGAATATCCTTGGCCGTAGTGTAGGAATAATTCGATGATGTTATTGGCAGGATCATGACCATTAGTTAACAGTTGAATGTCTTTGGCCGTAGTGCACTGACATGCAATTGATTAGTATGATCATAACCATTGGTTTATATTTGAATAACTTTGGCCCGTAGTGCAAAGATAGACAACTGATTGGTATGATCATTGTTATTACATTTGAATATCTTTAGCCTTTGGGGTAAGGATATTGAGTAAATATTCTATTAAGCCTTTGTGGTAATTAATGAGGAACTATTGATTCACATTATTATAAACATGAATTCTGAATTTAACTAAAATCTTTGGTGGTTCAGGTAAAGATAGGTGATGAAAGTTCTTTTTGTCTTGGGTATAATAAAGAACTGTTAATGGGTATTACAAGGATAAAATTGATGATAAATTTTTAAATCATAGAAAATAGTGGATATCATGCTCTACTTGACTCTTCTAATGGATTGCTTGTTCCGCTGCAGTTAAACTTGATGTTTATTATACTTTATCAGTTTAACACTGTTGAAGGCCAATGATAATTTATTCTGCATTATCTTAGTCAGAATATTTCTTACTAGGCTAGTTGAGCTCACCCTTTTGCTTTCATTGTTCTCTTCAAAAAATGAGAACGTAGCCGGGAGTAGTCGGGGAATGAAGTGATGGTCCAAGATGGTTATTTTAGTAGTCTTTACTACTTAGTGTGATAATAAATGTAATGAGGATTGAATTTGAGTTTGGATATTGTCTAGGAGACAATATTCGTGTTAAAACTCTCAGCTATGTTTTGTCGTATTCTGCACGATAGTTGTATAATTAAGTTATAATTGTATTCTGTACCATATATTTGGCGACTCAAAATGAGTGATGTATACCTATTTTGAGGGCATCACAGTTACGAATAACGTCAACTTCACTCACAAATACACCTATGGGTAATTTGTATTTATAATTTATAATGTCAAAGAGTGAAGGGGAAACCAAATAATGAAAATAAGATATTTTCTCTTGAAATTGAATATATATATGATTCAAAAGTGTGTATTGTATTGAAATAACAATATATTTTAGTCAAAATTTATTTATGTAATTCTTTTATCAAAACTGTGTCGTTTTGAGAATTATCAAAACTGTGTCGTTTTGAATAGCGGTATTTATTAAAACTGTCATCTGTCCAGCCGGCCTGGGTTTGTATATAATTTTTAAGACAAAATTTATTTAAATTTTTTAATTAAAATTTATTTATTTAATTCTTTTATCAAAACTGTGTCGTTTTGAGAATTATCAAAACTGTGTCGTTTTGAATAACGGTATTTATTAAAACTGTGTCGTTTTGAAAAGTGGTATCTGCTGAAAGGGTATCTGCTAAAACTGTGTCTTAACGGGCGGCCTAAAACTACGTCATTTTTGTCGTGCCTTTTCTTCTATGACTAAAATTACGTAGTTTTGATTCTGCTATTGCTTAAACTACGTCGTTTTATAAGTCCGAATAGACGCGCCTATATTGCATATAATCAAAACTACGTCGTTTTTGACCAATGAATGCAATATATGCCTTTTCAGTAGCATCTCATTCCCTTTCAAAGGGCTAGGCACCCATCCGAATGGTCACCAACCTTCCTATAAATAGATAGGAGGGGCCAACCTTTTAACTCACTCAATTTTCACAAGCAATTAGCATTAATAGTCATTTTAGTATTCTATTTTCATCATTTTTCATAGTTCTAATAGAGAGAGTTAGAGCATTCACTTTGGTTCGTTGTGTATATCTTTTGTAGTGCTGCTAAGATATACGGAGTCATTGTATCCTAGGAGACAAGTTCTATCAACTCTGAGCACCATACGGAGGGCATAATTGTCTTAAGGACATAGTACCAAGTACTAGCCTTGACAAATTATTTTCTACAAGATAAGTTTATATAAATATATATATAATTTCCTTTAAAGGTTACTAACAAAAACTTGTCGCCTTAGCCCGACTGTATAATACACAGTTGTATATATACATATAGCCCATCATAATAACACTTACTACTCCTTTAGTTTTTCAAGTAACAATCAGTACCCTTCTAGTTTACAATATATAAATTCATTACTCTTAGTGTGGTTGATCAACTAATATCTAAAAATATTTTTAATATAATGTCGAATACATCATTCAAGTTATAATAATGTTTAATATATCAAATTTTTATATTATAATTTTTACTTTATTTGATATAATTTAATAATTAATTAAATTATGAATTTGTGCAATAAATAACATAAATGTCAAAAAATATAAATATTAATTTTATTAAGAAAATAAAGTCATACACTTTTTGCTAATTAAGTTTCTCAAACCCCTCCCCCAAATTAGCAAATATATACGCAAAAATAATTTATAATCACTTTTCTCATATATTAAAATTTATGTAAAACAAACTTATTATTTGTTTCAAATATCAAGCTAAACATAAGTCACACTTAGGCATAATTATTTACAAGAAAAATGATAAATGTTGTTACTCAAAAAATATATATTAAAAAAAATCTTTTTATAAGATAGAGATAGTAATAAATATTATTATTTTTATTATTCAACATTACACTAAAACAACACCAACTCAGATAGTAAAAAATGTAATAAAATCATAAACATCCCAAATTTAATTTGACATATACTAAAGAAAATTGAACATATAAAAAGAAACTAAAAATTCAAATAATTATTTTTGTTATTAAACACTAAAAATTAAACTATTAACATACTCGATCACTCTAATTAGAACAACTCCATAAATAATTTAATTTTCATATTTATATCACTTATCCAAAACGTGTTAATTAAACTAAATAAGTTTTTTAATAAGTTACCAACAATTTGAATGAGATAGTCTTAATTACAAATAAACTATAATTAAAATGTATTGTATTGAAAAAGAATAATTAAACATATATATATTGTGACGCCCCCAAAATAGGTCCATTCCATCCAACCCATTCTGAGTCGCCAAATACATAGTACAGAAATAACTACAACTTTATTATTACAACATATAAACTTTGAGTTTAAATACAAGATATTGCCATCAGACAAATATCCACACGCAAATAAATCCCCATCATAATTATTGATTCATTATTTTACAAAATGGTGAGGACTACTAAACAACTCTCTCTAGAACCTTCATTCCATACCCCCAGACTGCACTCGCTTATATTCTCGCCTCCCGAGAAAAATGGAACAAAAAGGAAAAGGGTGAGCTCAACTAGCTCAAGAAGAATATTATGACTAAGATAATATACAACAAATTATCGTTAGTCATCAACAGGAAAAAATCGATAGAATACAATAGACAACAAATTTTAAATCAATATTCAGCAATGAAATAATAATTCATAGAAGAGTTACGTGAGAATGAAATCTACTATAATCTATGAATTTAATAAATCCATTATCAATATTTTATCCTCAGAACATCAATCAATATACATCTGGAATCAAATATTCATCTTTGCACTACAGGCCAAAGATATTCATCAGCTGGTCATGTTCATTTAAACACCTGTTCATCTTTGCACTACGGGCCAAAGATATTCTTCAGAAATCATTCATCTTTGCACTACAGGCCAAAGATATTCCATAATATCATCATTTAAGACTGAGGATGATGAAAAATATTTTTAAAGAAACGAATCCAGTGAAACAAAATGACAAGGATTAAGGATTAAGGATTCGTACTTTGTTTTATCCACGTCCAAAAATACCTCAAAAATAATCATAGTGGTGTAAAATTCAAGAATGATCAAAACATGGATACAATCGAGTTAGTATCCGTAATAGATGTTTTGACGAAAAAGAAGAAATTTTATTTTTCTATTGAATAAGACCAGATATCGTGAATAGTGCCAGATATCGTGAATAGTGCCGATATCGTGAATAGTAACTCCGACACCAAAAGATAGAAATTCCACAAAAAACATCTTCACGCTTCATGAATAGTACTCGTGAATAGTAACTCGTGAATAAGAACTCATGAATAAGAACTCGTGAATAGTAACTCATGAATAGTAACCCATGAATAGTAACCCCGATGATGAAAAAGTTCCAAATTTGATAAAACTTTGGATCAACATTTCAAAGATAATGATATTGAAGAAATAATATCATTACGAAAAAAAAATAATATCCCTTACCTCGAAAGATCAAGATTTCTAAATTTGAAACACCGGATATAGGCTATGACTTGACTTGCACCGTATAGCAATACTCAAAGTATACTCAAAATACTCACAAGAATACGCTTCGATAATATAGAGAGAGAAAACTTTAGTTTACGTGTGATTTTCAATTCTAACCCAAGCACCTATTTATAGGAAATTGCTTAGAACACCAAAAATGTAAAATTTAATAAATTAATAATATAATTATATTATTTTCTACACATGTCTAGAATCTGATTTCAGCCATCAAACACATGCCACCTTCTAGAAAAAAAATAAGAAAAACGTTTTTCTATTTTTAAATATTTTAAACTTCCAAAAATCAATTATTTCGGAGCTTCGAACTTCAATAATTCATAATAAATAGCCCTTTCATCAGAAAATTCGAATCTCGCGAGTTTTTATAGGAAATTCAATTCTCTACAACTTTGCAGAAGAAAGTTTTACCAAATTCCAATCAGAAATTGACCGAAATCCACAAACGGGCAATTTTACAGTTATAATCAAATTTCTCACCAATAAATGGGGTCCACCGACATGTTTAACATGTTTTAAACATTTATTGCAACAAAAATACTCTTCCTCCTCAGATACTCATATATCCCACATTCGTTGTAAAAATATCACCGTTAATATATTATTAAAATAATATATTTAAATGAATTATTTTATCGTAAAAGATAAAATATTAATTTTCAACAATTGTCATTTTAAAATTTTCTCCATCTATATCCACATAAAATCAATATTTTCCTCATCATATAAATCAATAATTAATTATTCACAAATAATATTACGAATCACAATATTGACAACCAGTGCGGTTCCCAGTGAAAGAGGGGCTTTCCAATAAGAATTTCTTCTTCATGCGCAAGCAATTAGGTGACCAAACCTCTCCTTAGATGTAACTTTTTAGACATTGCCAATAATGTTATCTAATAATATTATTCAGATAATATGAATTATTGCTTCGATAATGAAAAATACCGTAATGACAATTATCAAACAACAAAACAATATAAAATATCAACGCAAAGAAATATTAACTCAATAAAATACCGAATAAGAATTATCGTAACCATTATTGAGTAGTGCCTTCTTCGTAAGAATCAATAATTGGTGCAATACCAAGTGTTACCGTTCAACAACGCCGATTAGTGTGTTTTAACCACCGGGTATTCCAACAAGATAATTCTGTGAATAACTACGCCTGCTATTTAAAAACAACTTATATTTGTCGTTTTCTTCATCCAATCACTTTCCAGTTATGGGGCCCACACATCGGTCTACCGTCAGACGAATATTCCCCGGCGATGATTTAATATTCCACGACCAAATGAATATTCCCTGACGATCATCAATATTTAATAACCACTTGCTTATTTTGAAATATTTATGTATTTAACCCTTAACTATCCACATTAATCAAATCAACCCTTACTATTTCAAAATAATAAATAAAGGAAATTCCTTTTATTTAAAAATTTCGGGGTCTTACAACCTCCCCTCCTTATGAAATTTCGTCCTCGAAATTGACGTACGTACCTGGTGTTTTGAAAAGGTGAGGATACCTCGCTTTCATTTCCGTTTCCAACTCCCAGGTCATTTCCTCTATAAAGATGATTCCTCCACAAAACTTTAACTTGTGGTATAACCTTTCTTGCGTAGGGGACATGCTTCTTCCTATCCAAAATCTTGACAGTACCTCCTCATACGTTAAGTCTTCTATATCTCGTCCTGGTTCTAACTCTATAACGTGTTTTTGGGTCTTTCACATATTTACTGAAGCACGATATGTGAAACACATTATGAACACGAGACATACTCGGAGGTAACGCAAGTCTATAGGCTACATTTCCTACTCGGTCAAGAATTTGAAATGGACCAATAAATCGTGGATTGAGCTTTCCTCTCTTCCCAAATCTTGTAACTCCCTTCCATGGAGCAACTCGCAACAATACATGATCCCCTACATTAAATTCCACGTCCTTTCGATGAAGATTCGCATAACTCTTTTGTCGATCTTGTGCCGTTTGTATACGTTGTCGAATCATTAGTCATACGTACTAACTCGGGTCCCAACAATGTTGCTTCACCCACCTCATCCCAACATATTGGGGAACGACATTTTCGTCCATATAATGCTTCGAATGGAACCATGCCTATGTTTAATAACTATTGTTGTATGAGAATTCCACCAATGGCAAGTACTTATCCCAACTTCCTTTGAAATCTAGGACACAGAGTTTTAATATATCTTCAAGAGTTTGAGTAGTCCTTTCTGATTGCCCATCCGTTTGAGGATGGTATGCCAAATTGAATCGTAAATTCGTGCCTATAGCTTTCTACAAACTAACCCAAAATCATGAAGTGAATCTTGGGTCACGATCCGAAACTATGGATACAGGCATGCCATGCAACTTCACAATCTCATTCACGTACATACTAGCAAGACGTTCAAGTGAATAAGTCTCCCGTATCGGCAAGAAATGAGCAGACTTGGTTAATCTATCAACAATAACCCAAATAGCATTGATGCCTTGAGAAACCGTAGGAAGACCCGTAACGAAATCCATAGTAATGTGTTCCCACTTCCATTCCGGAATCTCAAGTGGTTGCAACGGACCCTTAGGTACAAGATGCTCCGCCTTTACACGTTGGCAAGTTAAACACATCGAGATAAACTTTGCAATCTCTCTCTTCGTATTGTTCCACCAAAATGTATGTCGAAGATCACGATACATTTTAGTACTTCCAGGATGAATTGCAAATGGCGTATTGTGTGCCTCCATCATAATCTTGTACTTCAAATCGTAGTCGTTAGGAACACAAAGTCTAGAGTGGACTCAAGTATTCCTTCTTCATCAATTCTCGCCCTAATTGCTCCTTCTTGTACTTTCTTCTTCATACGCATCGCCCCGCGGTGCCTGGCTCGAGCAACCTTAACTTTTTCTATTAAAGTTAGCTCTATCGTATACTTGACATCATCGCACTTTTCGTTCATATGATATGATCTTCTACTCAACGCGTCACTACCACGTTCGCTTTTCCAAGATGGTATGGTTAGAATATGTAAAATGAGTCGCCTCTTGAGCTCTTGAAAATCTTCTCGCATTCCTCGCTCCATAATGCAATTTTGTATCTTTTCGAGTCGGCCTAAGTTAATCTGAGTAGCGATTCAAGAAAATCCTTCCACGAATCTCCGATAATAACCAACTAAGCTTCAGAAAGCTACGATTTCGATTCTCGACTTAGGTTGCTCTCAACCGTGACTCATATCCCAATCTTGGATAAAGACGTCACAATGACACCTATCGCTTTACTATCGCATCGAATATGACGCGTCCCACAGAGAGTTCGCTTCGGTGAATTCCACAAAGGAAGTCACAAGATAAAGGCTCGTGTACCAAATTCTATAGTTGAATTTTTAACTCCTCAAGTTCAATAGAGCCATTCGATATGAGATTTTAGAAATGAATTTTGTAATCCGGGTTCAAAGTCGATACAAAATTTAATATCGAAGGGCTTTGGGAGTAAGCCAAGAAATTCTTCAGAAAATACGTCAGGAAAAATCAATAACAACAAGAATATTATTCAAATCTGACGTGTCTTTATTCAAATCCATAACATGGACTAAGAAAACTTGACATTCGTAATAAACGAATGACTTCATGGCTTGATATGAAAATGTTTGATTACAATGGTTTGATTGCTTGAATTCGAATAACAGGTTGCTTAGGAATATGAAAACTAACAACCTTACGAAAAGTAATCAATTTTGGCATGATGAGTAGTTAACCTTAAAATCACATCAAAAGCAAATATCTCTATAGAAATAAGGTTAACGTGTAATGTGATAGTGCCAACTTGAATCAAGCAAGATTTTTAAATAACGGATGTAATGAAATTTTCTCCAATGGAGTCTCCACGAGATAGGTCAAAGTTTAATTTCTCCGTAGTCAAGTTCAAACGTTGAGCAAGCAAGCAAGAGAGATAAAGAATGGGTAGAATCCCAGTATCTAGTAAGGTATAAACTTCGCAAGAATTTATAATTAACTAACCCGTGCTAATTTCGTTCGGGTTCCTCGTATTTTGACCGGTCACGACAAACGCTCTTCCAGGAACCGTTGACTTTGACTTTTCTGGGACATCCTTTTGAGTCACCATTCCCGCTGGACTGGGTTTTGATATCGTACAATCTCGAGCGATATGTCCTTCTTTTCCACAATTATAGCATACCTTAAACTGTTGTGGACAGTTTGGACTGATATGTCCCTCTTTCCCGCATTTATAACATACGACCGGTGGTCGTTCTCCTCCCTTAAAACTAGTTGCTACTGGCGCTGACGTCTTCACATGGTCGTTGTTGAATCTCCTCTTTTTAAAATCTCCTCCCGACTCGTTTCTTCTATTTTCATGGCCACGATTACCACCAGAGTGGTTACCGCCTTTGTCTGTATTCTTCTTTCTCCGCTGGTTATCGTTATTCTGATGACTGCTATCTTCGGTATGATCCTGGTTATGGTCCCTCGGTTGAACGTACTCGTTATCTCGCTCTAACAATCGAGCCCTCATTGACAACATCTCGAATAGAGAGAAAATTTATGAGAAAATGAGATATCGACATATGTCGGGTTTCAAACCTCTCGAAACATCCGCTATACGCTCCTCATTCTCCACCAAATGAGGTGCAAACTCGGATAACTCCGCGAACTTCGCCTCGTCTTTGGGACACCGCCATGTTATTCTCGCTCTAGTCTAATAAACTCCACTTCCTTCATATAGCGAATACTTTCGTGGAAGTACTTGTCATTGAACTGCTTCTCAAACGCTCTCCCACGACATACGCCGAAAAGTACCGGATGGGTACGCTTCACGATTCCCACCGAAGAATCGCTTCCGCCACTTTAACATAAAGGCGGCGAATGGAACTTTCTGTTCCTCCGCATCCCAAGACATCGAATATCTTGGTAATTTGTTTGACCCACGTCTCCGCTTTAATCGGATCCGGCTTTCCCAGTGCACTCGTGGTCCCAACTCTTTGAATCGCTTGGCTCAGACCACCCGTGAATTGCTATCATTTCCTCCCCAGATTTTGAACACGAGTCTCCTAGTCCGATTTTGCATGAACTGCAAAAACTTCTAAACATCCCTCATTCCTCATCTCTTTCGGTGGTGTTGTTCACAGGAGGAACATTGCCACTGCTGCACGCTCTCCTCGTTGGTGAGAGTACAGCATCTCCACTATTCTCATTTACTCCAATCATAATATTCTCACGACATTCTCAAATCATCCATAAAATAAGGGGTTAATTAAGGAAATCAATATATCACATAATATCCCTATATATCTTGACCAATTAACAAATAAGCTTAGGTAGGACACACTTTAGCGAAGGATTTACTCGTCTCTCCCTTCCTAGTTCTATTCCCCATCTCCGCCAGAGATCATATCCCTAAGCTCGATACCAACCGTGGCGCCCCAAAATAGGTCCATTCCATCCAACCCATTCTCGAGTCGCCAAATACATGGCATGTAAATAACTACAACTTTATTATTACAGACATATAAACTTTGAGTTTAAATACGAGATATTTCCATCTAGAAAATATCCACACGCAAATAAATCCCCATCATAATTATTGATTCATTATTTTACAAAAATGGTGAGGACTACTAAACAACTCTCTCTAGAACCTTCATTCCATACCCCCACTGCACTCCGCATATATTCTCGCCTCCGAGAAAAATGGAACAAAAAGGAAAAGGGTGAGCTCAACTAGCTCAAGAAAGAATATTATGACTAAGATAATATACAACAAATTATCGTTAGTCTTCAACAGGAAAAATCTGATAGAATACAATAGATAACAAATTTTAAATCAATATTCGCAATGAAATAATAATTCATGAAGAGTTACGTAGAGAATGAAATCTACTATAATCTATGAATTTAATAAATCCATTATCAATATTTTATCCTCAGAACATCAATCAATATACATCCGAATCAAATATTCATCTTTGCACTACAGCCAAAGATATTCATCATTAATCATGTTCATATAAACACTGCTCATCTTTGCACTCACGGCCAAAGATATTCTTCAGAAATCATTCATCTTTGCACTACAGGCCAAAGATATTCCATAATATCATCATTTAAGACTGAGGATGATGAAAAATATTTTTAAAGAAACGAATCCAGTGAAACAAAATGACAAGGATTAAGGATTAAGGATTCGTACTTTGTTTTATCCACGTCCAAAAATACCTCAAAAATAATCATAGTGGTGTAAAATTCAAGAATGATCAAAACATGGATACAATCAGAGTTAGTATCCAGAATAGATGTTTTGGACGAAAAGAAGAAATTTTATTTTTCTATGGTGAATAATCATCAGATATCGTGAATAGTCGATACGTGAATAGTAACTCCGACCAAAAGATAGAAATTCCACAAAAACATCTTCACGCTTCATGAATAGTACTTCGTGAATAAGAACTCGTGAATAAGAACTCATGAATAATAACTCATGAATAGTAACTCATGAATAAGAACCCATGAATAAGTAACCCGACATGAAAAAGTTCCAAATTTGATAAAAACTTCTTGATCAACATTTCAATTATAATGATATTGAAGAAATAATATCATTACGAAAAAAAAAAAATATCTCTTACCTCGAAAGATCGGTATTTCTAAATTTAAAACACCTGATATAGGCTATGACTTGGACTTGCATCAGATAGCAATACTCAAAGTATACTCAAAATACTCACAAGAATACGCCGATAATATAGAGAGAAAACTTGAGTTTAAATTGTGATTTTCAATTCTAACCCAAGACCCTATTTATAGAAATTGCTTAGAACACCAAAGCGAAAAATTTAATAAATTAATAATATAATTATATTATTTTCTACACATGTCTAGAATCTGATTTCAGCCATCAAACACATGCCACCTTCTAGAAAAAATAAGAAAAAAACGTTTTTCTAATTTTAAATATTTTAAACTTCCAAAATCAATTATTTCGAGCTTCTAACTTCAATAATTCATAATAAATATCCCTTTCATCAGAAAATTTCGAATCTCGCGAGTTTTTATAGGAAATTCAATTCTCTACAACTTTGCAGAAGAAAGTCTTTCCAAATTCCAATCAAAAATTGACCAAATCCACAAACGGGCAATTTTACAGTTATAATCAAATTTCGAATCAATAAATGGGGTCCACCGACATGTTTAACATGTTTTAAACATTTATTGCAACAAAAATACTCTTCCTCCTCGTATACTCATATATCCCACATTCGTTGTAAAAATATCACCGTTAATATATTATTAAAATAATATATTTAAATGAATTATTTTATCGTAAAAAGATAAAATATTAATTTTCAACAATTGTCATTTTAAAAATTTTCTCCATCTATATCCACATAAAATCAATATTTTCCTCATCATATAAATCAATAATTAATTATTCACAAATAATATTACGTAATCACAATATCGACAACCAGCAGCTTCCGGAAAGAGGGGGGCTTTCCAATAAGAATTTCTTCTTCTACTGGCGCTTGATTAGGTGACCAAACCTCTCCTTGATGTAACTTTCTAGACATTGCCAATAATGTTATCTAATAATATTATTCAGATAATATGAATTATTGCTCGATAATGAAAATAATCGTAAATGACAATTATCAAAACAACAAAGAATATAAAATATCAACGCAAAGAAATATTAACTCAATAAAATACTTTGAACAAGAATTATCGTAACCATTATTGAGTAGTGCCTTCTTCACGTAAGAATCAATAATTGGTGCAATACCAAGTGCTACTTGCTCAACAACGCCGTATTAGTGTGTTTTAACCACCGGGGTATTCCAACAAAGATTAATCAGTAATAACTACGCCAGCTTATTTAAAAACAACTTATATTTGTCGCTTTCTTCATCCAATCACTTTCCAAGCATGGGGCCCACACATGGTCACACTACCAGTATTTAATATTCTCTTACAAAGCATTGAATATTCCACGACCAAACGAATATTCCCCGAAATTATAATGAATATTTAATAACCACTTGCTTATTTTGAAATATTTATGTATTTAACCCTTAACTATCCACATTAATCAAATCAACCCTTACTATTTCAAAATAATAAATAAAGGAAATTCCTTTTTATTTAAAAAATTTTGGGTCTTACATATATATATATATATATATTATTCAGAATTAAAATTTGATAACATACAAGGGTAAATATGTAGTTTTATTTATTTAGTCAACCCTAAAACTTGCAAGTAGTATTAACTATTACTTAAAAACTAAACGGGAGTTGAAAGTTATTATAGTTATCTAGGTGGAGTGTCACCGTATTTTACTCTAATTGTTATATTCTTGTTATTATCTTTTTCCAAAATATTAATTATAAAATATATTATATATTATTTTTTTAATAATTTTTATTAATATTCAATTTTAATCTTTAAATTTTTGACTCGAATAAAATAATTTATAATTTTGAGATAAAATAAAGTTGTCGATAATGACAAAAAAAACAATTCTATTCTTAGAATATTTTAAAATATTATCGGTGAAAATTTAAATTATGGTTAAGACAAATATAAAAATATTAATAAATACTCCCTTCATCCCATGATAAAAGTCTTTATTACTATTTTGGGAAGTCCCATGTTAAATGTTTACTTTCCTTTAATAACCAAACTTTTACACATTTTTTCCTATTATACCCGTAACATTAAATATCTCATATTTAATCCCTCATCAAAAATCTGCATATACCCTATATAGGATTCCCAAGCCATAAAAACCTATTTTCCAATTTTGTTACTTCACATAACATATTTAATTCATTTACTCATAACTAGTTCATTTTCATAAAAAATACCAAATAAGTCCCAAAAAAATTTCTTTTCTGGGATTTAACAGAATATAGTCCTATATTGAACATATATTTTTCTTGGAATTTTTAAAATTCATTTACTATTTTTCATATGGCCAAAACTGCCGAATATTTAGACATTTATCATAAATTATACTTTTGTCCAAAAATTCCAAAATTTACAGGGTATACTCCTGTTATATACATGTACTCCCAATAAAAATTTCACCAATTTTAGAGTTAATAACAAGGAGTTATAAGGGTTTACTTTTAAAATAGTCTTTTCCCATAAAATACATAACTCTTAATCTATACATCCAAAAATCGCCATCTTTGGACACAATATAAAAAACTCATCAAATTATCATTTCAAATTTTTCCAGAATTTTTGAGAGTCAGAAAAATTACGAAACTGCAAATGGATTTTCACCCGCCATGCGATAATCCACGTAGACAGATCATTTCCACAATTTAATAAGGAATGAATACGAAGGATCATTCACCATGCATGTGGTAGTTCACATAGACAGGTTATTCCAATAGAATAATAAAGAATGGAATAACAGAAGAATTCACCATGCATGCGGTAGACCGCACGCATGTGTTATTCCCAATGAATAATAAATAATGGAACCAAGTCACGTAATTCATGACGCATGTGATATTCTAACCTAATAATAAAGAATGGAATAACAACAGAAATTCACTGCATGCGATAAACCGCATGCGCATGTGATATTCCAAATGTAATAATAAAGAATGGAATAACAATAGAATTCACCGGGCATGCGATAGATCGCATGCATGTGTTATTCCCAATGTAATAATAAATAATGGAACCAGTCACATGCGTAATTGCATGCATGTGATATTCTAATGTAATAATAAAGAATGGAATAACAACAGAATTCACCAGGCATGCGATAAACCGTACAGACAGGTTATTCCAACAGAATAATAATGAATGGAACCAGTGTTAGGTTTCTAATATTCATCAACGCAATCAAATTGCATAATTAAGCGGAAGCGTGTAAAATCAGAGTTTAAAAAATTTACAAACTATATACCCGGATCACCCTTTATGCACAATTATTAATTAAACGAAAAGATAAAGAATAAAATCATACCCTTGAAGATCGAGCTTCCTCAGGTACAAGTTCACCTCCAAATCCTTTCGCGTTCAACTTGAATCCACCGGGGTTTTGTTCCTTCCTTTGATCAACGTTAGCCACCCATATGTTTGGTCTCTAGAGGTGATCCACCAAGAAAGAAAAAGATTCAAGAAGATGGTGTATTTGGCTCAAACCCTAGTTTTCTATCTCTATAGAAAAGGGTACTCTCCAACTATTGGAAATATGTCGTTGTAAAAGTCAACAACCCTTTCACCCATAATAAGACTCCTCTTATGTGGGCAACCCACCTTAACAATTAAGGAATTGAGTTTTAATTAATTAAATTCTTTTAATTAATTAAGCTCCCTAATCTTATTAGGGATAATTAATTAAACTCCTTTAACTAATTTTTCTTCCTAATCCAATTAGGAATAAATGAGAGTACTTATATTAAATTAATTCCTAAACTCTTTTAGAAATTAAAATAATAATAATTGTAATAATATTAAAAAGACTCCTCTTATTAATTTATATTTAATATTTCAAAAATATTAAATAATAAATATTAAGCTATTTAATTTATTCTATCACCATAGATTAAATTAAATATACATAACATATTATTACGATTATGCCATTAACTTCTTAAATAATTATTCTTCCTTTTATGGTGTGACCCTTTAGGTTCTCCATATTAAACCTAAGCAGAATAAATCAATTAGAACAATTCTAATCTTATTTAAATAAATAAATTAAACAATTAATTTATTTAAATAAATAATATTTATTCTACAATAGGGATAAGCCTCCCTAAATGATCAACGACTTTCCAGATAATATAGATTTCAACATTAATCATTAAAGAACCTTTGAGTAAATAGTTACCGTGATAATTCAATCCTTCCACCATACAACGTCCCAATTAAATATAAGACATGGAATTACCACAAGTCTTATTTTATTTAATTATATGTATTTCGACTCTTAAATGCACAACTCCAAATAATGCAAATTAGAAACTCCTTTCTAATTTCATTCGCCTTAACCAAAAACTCTTTGGGTTGTCATTTATCGAATCACATAGGACATTTCTCTTCTTTTATTAGAAGTGGTAGATTCTTTATTGATCATACATTATCTCCATGTACAACTTATTATACCCAAGCATACCCTTTGATATACCCTAAGGGTCTTAAGGAATAAGTCAGTATATAACTCATCATACACAAGATGCTATGATGATCTCAAGTCCAAGGATTACTTGTCTACTATCACTACAGAATTCCTATCGACAGCAAATAAAACTCCATTAGGTATTCCTTAGCGAGCCACGCTCAAAGAACTTATTCTCTAATAAACACCTACATACTTGCTTTAGTGTCTCCACACAAAATGATCATGAGATCAATCATCCTCATCCAATGAAAGCAAGTTAAACGATGTACCAATCTATCCGGATTCACTAATCCCCAATTTAGTAATCCAATGATTGGGAACTATTTTAGTTTTAAGCTTTCTAAGAATTTAGATCTCATTAGAATGATCATCATCATTATTCTAAAAGCATTGCTTAAAACTATGGGTTTATCACATATTATAAAACAAAGATCATGTAGATAATTAAAAGCCTTTAATAAATTAATACTTTTTATTAATAAATGAATAAGATTGTTATAAAGTATATGCTTTATCATCAAACATGATTGGCTTGTGTGCATACTACTTTCAATCTCCCACTTGCACTAAAGCCAATCGTCATGGTATCTTATACTCTTCTTCTCTACAAGTGACGATTATCCTGTTTTGGATAAGCTTTAGTTAATGGATATGTAATGTTGTTCATGAGAGTCCACTATCTCTATAGTGATTTCTCATCTTTCAATGATTCTAATAATCAAATGAAAGTGCCACAACACATGTTTAGATCCAAGATGAGACTTAGGAACTATTCCTAGTTCTCAGTAATGAACTTTTAATCCAAACAATCAACTTACGCCTTCATTTATAGCTATTTACTTTGTCTTTATCACTAAACCAAAGAACTCTTTCATTGTTTGGAACCTTTCCAATTCAACGCACTAATTTTCAAGATAACGCTTTACCTTAAAGTGGATTTTTCGTCAGCCTTGGTCTGTATGAAAAACTTGAGTCCATTAAGCCCTCTAGTTTTAATTTAGACCCACCATGAATATGATCACATCCTTAGTGCTTAAGTTAAGCACTTTAAGATATTTTTCACCGACTCATAGTGAACTTCTCCATAATATGACCGATCAACATCAGGTCTCGTATGTAAGACCCCGAAATTTTTAAATTAAAAGGAATTTCCTTTATTTATTATTTTGAAATAGTAAGGGTTGATTTGATTAATGTGGATAGTTAAGGGTTAAATATGCAAATATTTCAAATTAAGCAAGTGGTTATAAAATATTCATTATCGTTTGAAATATTCGTTTGGTCGTGGAATATTCGTGATCGCTTCAGAATATTAAATGACGACAAAATGCAACCATGTGTGGGCCCCATAACTGAAAGCGATTGGATGAAGAAAACGACAAATATAAGTTGTTTTTAAATAATCTTGTAGTAGTTGTTACCAATTAATCATTTGTTGGAATACCGGTGGTTAAAACACACTAATACGCGTTGTTGAACAAGAGATTACCAGATTATTGCACCAATTATTGATTCTTACGTGAAAGGCACTACTCAATAATGGTTACGATAATTCTTTATTCGAAGATTTTATCGAGTTAATAATTCTTTGCGTTGATATTTTATATTCTTTGTTGTTTCAATAATTGTCATTACACAAGATCTTTCATTATCGAAGCAATAATTCATATTATCCTAATAATATTATTAGATAACATTATTGGCAATGTCTAGAAAGTTACGCTTCAGGAGAGGTTTGGTCACCTAATTGCGCGCCCAATAAGAAGAAATTCTTATTGAAAGCCCCTCTTTCCCTGAACCGCCGGTTGTCAATATTGTGATTCTGTAATATTATTTGTGAATAATTAATTATTGATTTATATGATGAGGAAAATATTGATTTTATGTGGATATAGATGGAGAAAATTTTTAAAATGACAATTGTTGAAAATTAATATTTTATCTTTTTCTCGATAAAATAATTCATTTAAATATATTATTTTAATAATATATTAACGGTGATATTTTTACAATGAATGTGGGATATATGAGTATCACGAGGAGGAAGAGTATTTTTGTTGCAATAAATGTTTAAAACATGTTAAACATGTCGGTGGACCCCATTTATTGAATCGAAATTTGATTATACTGTAAAATTGCCCGCTTGTGGATTTCGGTCAATTTTGATTGGAATTTGGAAAGACTTTCTTCTGTAAAGTTGTAGAGAATTGAATTTCCTATAAAAACTCATGAGATTCGAATTTTCTGATGAAAGGGCTATTTATTATGAATTATTGAAGTTCAAGTCTCAAAATAATTGATTTTTGGAAGTTTAAAATATTTAAAATTAGAAAAACGTTTTTCTTATTTTTTCTAGAAGGTGGCATGTGTTTGATGGCTGAAATCAGATTCTAGACATGTGTAGAAAATAATATAATTATATTATTAATTTATTAAATTTTACTGCTTTGGTGTTCTAAGCAATTTCCTATAAATAGGGTGCTTAGGTTAGAATTGAAAATCACACCGTAAATCAAGTTTTCTCTCTATATTATCGAGCGTATTCTTGTGAGTATTTTGAGTATACTTTGAGTATTGCTATACGGTGCAAGTCCAAGTCATAGCCTATATCCTGTTTTTAAATTAAGATCGATCTTTCGAGGTAAGGGATATTATTTTTTTTTTTTCGTAATGATATTATTTCTTCAATATCATTATAATCGAAATGTTGATCTGAAGTTTTTATCAAATTTGGAACTTTTTCATGCTCGGGGTTACTATTCATGGGTTACTATTCATGAGTTACTATTCACGAGTTACTATTCATGAAGTTACTATTCACGAAGTTACTATTCACGAGTACTATTCACGAAGCGTGAAGATGTTTTTATGGAATTTCTATCTTTTGGTGTCGGAGTTACTATTCACGATACTACGACTATTCACGATATACTGGTATTATTCAATTTAAAAATAAAATTTCTTCTTTTCGTCTAAAACATCTATTCGGATACTAACTCGATTGTATCCATGTTTTGATCATTCTTGAATTTTACACCACTATGATTATTTTTGAGGTATTTTTGGGCGTGGATAAAACCAAGTACTAATCCTTAATCCTTAATCCTTGTCATTTTGTTTCACCGGATTCGCTTTCTTAAAAATATTTTTCATCATCCTCGGTCTTAAATGATGATATTATTGAATATCTTTGGCCCGTAGTCAAAAGATGAATGATTTCTGAAGAATATCTTTGGCTGTAGTGCAAAAGATGAACAGTGTTGAGATGAATACATGATGATTGATTAATATCTTTGGCACAGAGTGCAAAGATGAACAGTGTTTAAATGAACATGACCAATCGATGAATATCTTTGGCCCATAGTGCAAAGATGAATATTTGATTCCGTATGCATATTGATTGATGTTACGAGGATAAAATATTGATGATGGACCGTTAAATTCATAGATTATAGTAGATTTCATTCTCTACGTAACTCTTCTATGAATTATTATTTCATTGCGAATATTGATCCGAAACTTGTTGTCATTGTATTCTATCGAGTTTTTCCCTGTTGAAGACTAACGATAATTTGTTGTATATTATCTTAGTCATAATATTCTTTATCGGGCTAGTTGAGCTCACCCTTTTCCTTGTTGTTCCATTTTTCTTCTCGGGAGGCGAGAATGTAGCGAGTACTAGTCTGGGTATGGAAATGAAGGTTCTAGAGAGTTGTTTAGTAGTCCTCACCATTTTTGTAAAATAATGAATCAATAATTATGATGGGGATTTATTTGCGTGTGGATATTGTCTAGAAGACAATATTATATTTAAACTCACAGTATATATTGTCGTATTTCACACGACATTTGTATTATTGAAGTTGTAGTTTGCTTTTTATACCATGTATTTGGCGACTCTGAATGGGTGTTGTGTATACCTATTTTGGGGCGCCATAGTTGGTATCGTAGCTTAGGATATGATCTCTGGCGAGATCGGGGAATAAAACTAGGAGGGAGAGACGAGTAAATCCTTCGCTAGTGTGTCCTACCTAAGCTTATTTGTTAGTTAGTCGAAGATATAGGGATATTATGTGATATATTGATTTCCTTAATTAACCCTTATTTTATGACAGTATTTGAGAATGTCGACTGAGAATATTAACAGTGGAGTAAATGAGACCGTGGAGATGCCTGTACTCACCAACGAGGAGAACGTGTAACAGGCTGGTAATGTTCCTCCTGTGAACAACACCACTGAGCAGATGATGAACGAGGGGATGTTTAGAAGCTTTTTGCAGTTCATGCAAAATCAGACGAGGGAGACTCGTGTTCAAAATACGAGAGGAAATAATAGCAATTCACGGGTGGTCACGAATGCAAGCGAGTTCAAAGAGTTGGGACCACCGTAAGTGCACTCGGGAAAGCCGGATCCGATTAAAGGCGAGACGTGGGTCAAACAAATTACCAAGATATTCGATGTCTTGGGATGCACGGAGGAACAAAAGTTCCATTCACGCCTTTTATGTTCCGTGGCGAAGGCAGACATCGGTGGGAATCAGAAGCGTACCCATCCAAATGCACTTTCGGCATGTCATGGGAGACGTTTGAGAAGCAGTTCAATGACAAGTACTTCCACGAAAGTATTCGTCATATGAAGGAAGTGGAGTTTATTAGACTAGAAGCGAAATAACATGACGGTGTCCCAAAGATGAGGCGAAGTTCGCGGAGTTATCCAGTTTGCACCTCATTTGGTGGAGAATGAGGAACGTATGACGCGGATGTTTCGAGAGGTTTGAAACCCGACATACGCCGATCTCATTTCTCATAAATTTTCTCTCTATTCGATGTTGTCAGCGTGGCTCGGTTGTTAGAGCGAGATAACGAGTACGCTCAACCGAGGGACCATAACCAGATCATACCAAGATAGCGATCCATCGAATAACGATAACCAAATGGAGAAAGAAGAATACTGAGATAAAGGCGGTAAACCACTCGTGGTAATCGTACCATGAAAATAGAAGAAGCGAGTCGGGAGGAGATTTTAAAAAGAGGAGATTCAACAACGACCATGTGAAGACGTCAGCGCCAGTAGCAACTAGTTTTAAGGGAGGAGAACGACCACCGGTCATATGTTACAAATGCGGGAAAGAGGGACATATCAGCCCAAACTGCCCACAACAGTTTAAGGTATGCTATAATTGTGGAAAAGAAGGACATATCGCTCGAGATTGTACGATATCGAAACCCAGTCCAGCGGGAATGGTGACTCAAAAGGATGTCCCAGAAAAGTCAAAGTCAACGGTTCTTGGAAGAGCGTTTGTCGTGACCGGTCAAAATGCAAGGAACCCGAACGAAGTTAGCACGGGTTAGTTAATTATAAATTCTTGCGAAGTATATACCTTACTAGATATCGGTTCTACCCATTCTTTTATCTCTCTTACTTGCGCTCAACGTTTAAACTTGACTCCGGAGAAATTAGACTTTGACTTTATCTCGTGGAAACTCCGTTAGAGAAACTTTCATCACATCCACCGTTTATAAATCTTGCTTGATTCAGTCAGCACTATCACATTACTCATTAACCTTATTTCTATAGAGATATTTGTTTTTGATGTGATTTTAAGGTTAACTACTCATCATGCCGAAATTGATTATTTTCGTAAGGTTGTTAGTTTTCATATTCCTAAGCAACTCGTTATTCAATTCAAGCAATCAAACCATTGTAGTCAAACATTTTCATATCAAGCCATGAAGTCATTCGTTTATTACGGATGTCAAATTTTCTTAGTCCATGTTATGGATTTGAATAAAGACACGTCGATTTGAATAATATTCCTGTTATTATTGATTTTCCCGACGTATTTCTGAAGAATTTCTTGGCTTACTCCCAAAGCCCGATATTAAATTTTGTATCGACTTTGAACCCGTGACAAAACTCATTTCTAAAAATCTCATATCGAATGGCTCTATTGAACTTGAGAGTTAAAAATTCAACTATAGAATTTGGTACCGAGCCTTTATCTTGTGACTTCCTTTGTGGAATTCACCTGCTTTACTCTCTGTAGGGACGTCATATTCGATGCGATAGTAAACGATAGGTGTCATTGTGACGTGCTATCCAAGATTGGGATATGAGTCACGAGTTGAGAGCAACCTAAGTCGATGTCGAAATACGTAGCTTTCAGGCTTAGTTGATTATTATCGAGATTCGTTGAAGGATATTCTCGAATCGCTATTCCATTAACGCAGCTTGACTCGTAGAGATACAAAATTCGAATGGAGCAAGGAATGTGGGAAGAGCTTGAAGAACTCAAGAGGAGACTCATTTCAAAGACATGTTACGATCATGCCATCCCGAAAAGCGAACGTGGTAGGCGGCGCGGTGAGTAGAAGATTATATCTGGGAACGAAAAGTGCGATGATGTCAAGTATATGCATAGAGCCAACTTTAATAGAAAAAGTTAAGGTTACTCAAGCCACCGACCCGGAGTTGATGCGTATGAAGAAGAAAGTACAAGAAGGAGCTATTCCGGAAGCGAGAATTGATACTTCGAGTCCACTCTAAACTTTGTGTTCCTAACGACTCTGATTTGAAGTACAAGATTATGATGGAGGCACACAATACGCCATTTGCAATCCATCCTGGAAGTACTAAAATGTATCGTGATCTTCGACATACATTTTGGTGGAACAATATGAAGAGAGAGATTGCAAAGTTTATCTCGATGTGTTTAACTTGCCAACGTGTAAAGGCGGAGCATCTTGTACCTAAGGGTCCGTTGCAACCACTTGAGATTCCTAATGGAAGTGGGAACACATTACTATGGATTTCATTCACGGGTCTTCCTACGGTTTCTCAAGGCATCAATGCTATTTGGGTTATTGTTGATAGATTAACCAAGTCTCTCATTTCTTGCTTGATACGGAGACTTATTCCTTGAACGTCTTGCTAGTATGTACGTGAATGAGATTGTGAGGTTGCATGGCATGCTCAGATCCATAGTTTGGATCGTGACCCAAGATTCACTTCAAGATTTTGTGTTAGCTTGCAAAAAGCTATGGGCACGGATTTCACGATTATCTGGTTTGGCATACCATCCTCAAACGGATGGGCAATCGAGAAGGACTACTCAAACTCTTGAAGATATATTAAAACTCGTGTCCTAGATTTCAAAGGAAGTTGGGATAAGTACTTGCCATTGGTGGAATCCTCATACAACAATAGTTATTAAACAAATATAGGCATGGTTCCATTCAAGCATTATATGGACGAAAATGTCGCTCTCCAATATGTTGGGATGAGGTGGGTGAAGCAACATTGTTGGGACCTGAAAGTTAAGTACGTATGACTACCAAAAAGATCCAAATGATTCGACAACGATACAAACAAGCGGCACAAGATCGACAAAAAGAGTTATGCGGATCTTCATCGAAAGGACGTGGAATTTAATGTAGGGGATCATGTATTATTGCGAGTTGCTCCATGGAAGGGAGTTACAAGATTTGGGAAGAGAGGAAAGCTCAATCCACGATTTATCGGTCCATTTCAAATTCTTGACCGAGTAGGAAATGTAGCCTATAGACTTGCGTTACCTCAGGTATGTCTCGTGTTCATAATGTGTTTCACATATCCGTGCTTAAGTAAATATGTGAAAGACCCGAACCACGTTATAGAGTTGGAACTGGACGAGATAGTAGAAGACTTAACGTATGAGGAGGTACCGTCCAAGATTTTGGATAGGAAGGAGCATGTCCTACAGCAAAAAGGTTATACCACAAGTTAAAGTTTTGTGGAGGAATCATGCTATAGAGGAAATGACCTGGGAGTTGGAAACGGAAATGAAAGCGAGGTATCCTCACCTTTTCAAAACACCAGGTACGTACGTCAATTTCGAGGACGAAATTTCATAAGGAGGGGAGGTTGTAAGACCCCGAAAATTTTTTAAATAAAAAGGAATTTCCTTTATTTATTATTTTGAAATAGTAAGGGTTGATTTGATTAATGTGGATAGTTAAGGGTTAAATATGCAAATATTTCAAATTAAGCAAGTGGTTATAAAATATTCATTATCGTTGGGGAATATTCGTTTGGTCGTGGAATATTAAATCTTTGTCGGGGAATATTAAATGCGATGACGCCAAATGACCATGTGTGGGCCCCATAACTGAAGCGATTGGATGAAGAAAACGACAAATATAAGTTGTTTTTAAATAACTACAGTAGTTATTACCAAGATTATCTTGTTGGAATACCCGGTGGTTAAAACACACTAATACGCGTTGTTGAGCAGTTGCACACGGTATTGCACCAATTATTGATTCTTACGTAAGAAGGCACTACTCAATAATGGTTACAGTAATTACTGTTCAGTATTTTATTGAGTTAATAATTGCTTGCGTTGATATTTTATATTGTTTGTTGTTTCAATAATTGTCATTACACAAAGATCTTTCATTATCGAAGCAATAATTCATATTATCTCGAATAATATTATTAGATAACATTATTGGCAATGTCTAGAAAGTTACATCTAAGGAGAGGTTTGGTCACCTAATTGCGCCAAAGAAGAAGAAATTCTTATTGAAAGCCCCTCTTTCCTGAGGAGCGCCTCGTTGTCAATATTGTGATTACATAATATTATTTGTGAATAATTAATTATTGATTTATATGATGAGGAAAATATTGATTTTATGTGGATATAGATGGAGAAAATTTTAAAATGACAATTGTTGAAAATTAATATTTTATCTTTTTCGATAAAATAATTCATTTAAATATATTATTTTAATAATATATTAATTGGTGATATTTTTTACAACGAATGTGGGATATATGAGTATACGAGGAGGAAGAGTATTTTTGTTGCAATAAATGTTTAAAACATGTTAAACATGTCGGTGGACCCCATTTATTGACTGAAATTTGATTATAGCCTGTAAAATTGCCCGTTTGTGGATTTCGGTCAATTTCTGATTGGAATTTGGAAAGACTTTCTTCTGCAAAGTTGTAGAGAATTGAATTTCCTATAAAAACTCGCGAGATTCGAATTTTCTGATGAAAGGACTATTTATTATGAATTATTGAAGTTCCGAAGCTCCGAAATAATTGATTTTTGGAAGTTTAAAATATTTAAAATTAGAAAAACGTTTTTTCTTATTTTTTCTAGAAGGTGGCATGTGTTTGATGGCTGAAATCAGATTCTAGACATGTGAAAATAATATAATTATATTATTAATTTATTAAATTTTCTGCTTTGGTGTTCTAAGCAATTTCCTATAAATAGGGTGCTTAGGTTAGAATTGAAAATCACACCAGAAACTGAAGTTTTCTCTCTCTATATTATCGGTTTATTCTTGTGAGTATTTTGAGTATACTTTGAGTATTGCTATACTGAATTGCAAGTCCAAGTCATAGCCTATATCCTGTGTTTCAAAATAGAAAATCGATCTTTCGAGGTAAGGGATATTTTTTTTATTAATGATATTATTTCTTCAATATCATTATGCTGAAATGTTGATCTGAAGTTTTTATCAAATTTGAAACTTTTTTATGTCGGGGTTACTATTCATGGGTTACTATTCATGAGTTACTATTCACGAGTTACTATTCATGAGTTACTATTCACGAGTACTATTATTAAGTAGGCGTGAAGATATTTTTGTGGAATTTCTATCTTTTGGTGTCTGAGTTACTATTCACGATATCGGACTATTCACGTATACTGGCACTATTCACGATACTGGTGACTATTCAATAGAAAAATAAAATTTCTTCTTTTTTCGTCCAAAACATCTATTCTCGGATACTAACTCTCGATTGTATCCATGTTTTGATCATTCTTGAATTTTACACCACTATGATTATTTTTGAGGTATTTTTTTGGGCGTGGGTAAAACCAAGTACTAATTCTTAATCCTTAATCCTTGTCATTTTGTTTCACCGGATTCGTTTCTTAAAAATATTTTCATCATCCTCGGTCTTAAATGATGATATTATTGAATATCTTTGGCTTTAGTGCGTAAAGATGAGCAGTGTTGAGATGAACATGACCGATTGATTGATTAATATCTTTGGCTTTTGTAGTGCAAAGATGAACAGTGTTTAAATGAACATGACCAATCGATGAATATCTTTGGCTGTGTAGTGCAAAGATGAATATTTGATTCCGGATGCATATTGATTGATGTTACAGGATAAAATATTGATGATGGATCATTAAATTCATAGATTATAGTAGATTTCATTCTCTACGTAACTCTTCTATGAATTATTATTTCATTATGAATATTGATCTCAAACTTGTTGTCTATTGTATTCTATCGATTTTTCCCCATTGAAGACTAACGATAATTTGTTGTATATTATCTTAGTCATAATATTCTTTACTTGGGCTAGTTGAGCTCACCCTTTTCCTTGTTGTTCCATTTTTCTTCTCGTGAGGCGAGAATGTAATGAGTACTAGTCTGGTATGGAATGAAGGTTCTAGAGAGAGTTGTTTAGTAGTCCTCACCATTTTTGTAAAATAATGAATCAATAATTATGATGGGGATTTATTTGCGTGTGGATATTGTCTGAAGACAATATTATATTTTAAACTCACAATATATATTGTTGTATTTCACACGACATTTGTATTATTGAAGTTGTAGTTTGCTTTTTGTACCATGTATTTGGCGACTCAGAATGGGTGTTGTGTATACCTATTTTGGGGGCGTCACATCG
This sequence comes from Panax quinquefolius, assembly GCA_020205615.1. Lineage (NCBI taxonomy): Eukaryota > Viridiplantae > Streptophyta > Magnoliopsida > Apiales > Araliaceae > Panax > Panax quinquefolius. The sequence goes on from CM035157.1 coordinate 22,442,328, forward strand.
TACATTTCATTGCATACATGATTGTCACTCATGCGACCTCTCTTTTCAGCAGTCTGTGGGGACTATTAAGAGAGATACACTCCATAGCTCATCGACATGAGACATCTCTTGGAGTTTGCCATGCTAAACGACTTTAGCATCAAATGAATATACGTTCCTTGGGTTAAGTCGAGCATCCTCTTAAATCTATCTTTATAGATTTTATCCCCAATTAAGATACTCTTCCCAAATCATTCGTGGAGGAATGTTTAGACAACTTTATCTTTACTGATTGTAGCATTGGTATGTAATTCCTCATCCGTAGTATATCAACATATAATACTAGAAATTTCAAGACGCTCCCACTGACCCTTTTGTACACACTAGAAGTCTTACCTCATCGAATGTAACTCGGGATCATCATCTTCATGATCGTGCCTCATCATCATCATCCATGATGAATCCATACCTCCTAGGTATCTTCTTGTACTATTCCGTATTTACGATTCTTTTGTGGTACAATAGGTCTATCTACGTGTTCCTCTTATTCGACTTATAGTGTTTTGTGGTTCTTAAACTTTTCAAGATCTATTATCCTCCCACTAGCCCTTTTAATGATAAACACTTTTATCTTAGAAGGCGCCGTGTTTCGTAACAAACACCTTTTGCTAAGTAGAATTATAGAACATATACCCTAAACTTACTTTAGGATGTCCCACAAATTTGTACATGTCAAATCTTGTCCCAAGCTTATCCTTTGAAACATTTTCACATAAGTTGGACAACCCCTTATCTTAACATACTTAAGATTAGGAATCCTCCCGGCCCATAACTTTTATGGAGTCTTGAAATGGGATTTTGAGATTACCTTTTCGTAGATATGTAGCCATTTCTAGGACATTATCCCGTAAGGATATTGGAATGTCGGTAAAATCATTATGGACCGCACTATGTCCAACAAGGTACGATTTTCATTCGGATACATCAATCAATTATCACAGATCGTGATATGTCCATTATGAAAAAACCATTTGAGATGATCTAGAAACTTATTGCACAAGTATTTATTCCTTGATCTAATCAAAGAATCTTAATACATTGTCAATTTGTTTCACTTCAATTCTTTGAACCTTTCAAATAATTCATACTTGTATTTCAAGAAATACACACATTCAACTCTTTGAATGATCATCTCCTTTTCTTATACTAATTTGTTCAATATGCAAAATTATTTTCATGTAAGTCAAGTATACAAAATTTATTAAGTAATATTCCATTCTATACAAAAACATTATTATTATAAATAAACAACAATTGTTCTTAATTATAATACCAAAGATTTCATTGTCCAACAATAAAATGGAAATAATATTTTTAACAAGAACTGGAATACAATAACAACTTATCGACTTAATAGATTTGCCGTGTAGGCATTGCTAAACTATAAGTTTCTATGGCTAATATGCAACCTTTTGCTTCATTTTCACACATAGGATTACTTATCTTTGTTTAACTTTCTACTTCCTTGGTCCTTTCATAAATCTATATTATGATAACCAAAGTCGGTATCCAATACCCAAGTAGAACCTTGACTTAAAGAAAAATTTATTTTAAATCATGAACAAATTTGTATTTATAACCGAAACTTCACTAAGCTTCTTTGGTTAGCCTCTGCCAAGACGCTTCTCGCAGCTTTCTTTCCGGTGTCCGGGCTTATTGCGAAGGAAGCAAACTCCTTTGCTATCCGTATCGCTTTTGTTCTTATTATCCTTTGTTTATGCCTTTCTATTTACCTTCTTTGAATCGTTTCTTTATTTCGTAAGATCCTTTTGGCCCCTACCAAAGTAAGACTTGATCTTTCTTGGTTGGAAAGTGACTCTCAACATTTTTTCAACATGTTAAGCAAATCAAATGAAGTTTATATCTAGCTTGTTTATATGAAAAATTCACAACAATTGTGAAAGGAGTCCGGAGTGAGTGCAAGATCAAATCTTGGCTCAACTCTCCATCCATGACAAAACTCGTTGTCCTAATTGATCAATCAAATTGATAATGTTAAGGACTTTTATCTGCATCAGTAGTGTCATCTGGTCATTCTAGATCTAAGAGCTCCTTAGATATCTCGATATCTATCGGTCCTACTTTCCTCACCATCAACTACTTGATGTGCAGAATATAGTAAGAGTATCCATAGTTTCAGTCGACGTTTGAAGCTTGTTACTCATGGATACGAAAGCATGAAGCATCGAGCCAATCGCGCATCATCTTGCCACTTTCTAAAAGTAACAATCTCTTCCTCGAGGCATTGTTCGCAACCATTACGGAATAGGCGATTAAGGACATAAGATAGCTTTTCATTTATGAGAACTATTCTCAAATTCCTTAACCAATCCGCTTAATTCTTTACGATTAATTTAGCATCTAATATGCTTCGCAGTTGATAGTAATTTAGACATTGTAAAATTTTGTAAATGAATTTGTAATTAACAACATTTTAACATACATTCTATTATTAATTATCAAAATAAATTAGGTCTTGTTTTAAATTGGTATCTCCCACTATTTTCTTCAAACTATATTACCCTCACTTATATAGTTCGGCAAAATCTAATTAAAGATTTGCTAGTGAGAATAAGGATCCCATTTCAAATGTATATAGCCATGTGGTGACACAACAAACTATATATAAATAAATAGGTAGACAACTTTTGTCAATTACATCAACTATGCAACTCCTTTTCTTTTGCCTCTTAGATTATTTTGATCAAGTGGTTGTTAGGTTTGTAATATTCATAACGCAATCAAATTGCATAAAAGTGCGGAAGCGTGTAAAATCAGAGTTTAAAAAAAATTTACAAACCATATACCCGGATCATCCTTTATGCATAATTATTAATTAAACGAAAAGATAAAGAATAAATCATACCCTTGAAGATCGAGCTTCCTCAGGTACAAGTTCACCTCCAAATCCTTTCGCGTTCAATCTTGAATCCACCGGGTTTGGTTCCTTCCTTTGATCAACGTTAGCCACCCATGTGTTTGGCCTCTAGAGGTGATCCACCAAGGAAGAAGAAAATTCAAGAAGAAGGTGTTTATGGCTCAAACCCTAGTTTTTCCTATCTCTATAGAAAGGGCATACTCCCAACAACTTGGAATTATTACGTACTTTTCTAAAGTCAACAACCCATACCACCCATAATAAGACTCCTCTTATTTATAGATGTGGGCAACCCACCTTAACAATTAAGGAATTGGGTTTTAATTAATTAATTCTTTTAATTAATTAAGCTCCCTAATCTTATTAGGGATAATTAATTAAACTCCTTTAACTAATTTTCCTTCCTAATCCAATTAGGAATAAATGAGAGTACTTATATTAAATTAATTCCTAAACTCTTTTAGAAATTAAAATAATAATAATTGTAATAATATTAATAAGACTCCTCTTATTAATTTATATTTAATATTTCTAAAATATTAAATAATAATATTAAGCTATTTAATTTATTCTATCACCATAGATTAAATTAAATATACTTAACATATTATTACGATTATGCCATTAACTTCTTAAATAATTATTCTTCCTTTTATGGTGTGACCCTTTAGGTTCTCCATATTAAACCTATTGTGAATAAATCAATTAGAACAATTCTAATCTTATTTAAATAAATAAATTAAACAATTAATTTATTTAAATAATATTTATTCTACAATAGGGATAAGCCTCCCTAATGATCAACGACTTTCCGGATAATATAGATTTCAACATTAATCATTAAAGAACCTTTGAGTAAATAGTTACCGTGACAATTCAATCCTTCCACCATACAACGTCCCAATTAAATATAAGACATGGAATTACCACAAGTCTTATTTTATTTAATTATATGTATTTCGATCCTTAAATGCACAACTCCAAATAATGCAAATTAGAAACTCCTTTCTAATTTCATTCTGCTTAACCAAGGACTACTAGGTTGTCATTTATCTAATCACATAGACATTTCTCTTCTTTTATTAGAAGTGGTAGATTCTTTATTGATCATACATTATCTCCATGTACAACTTATTATACCCAAGCATACCCTTTGATATACCCTAAGGGTCTTAAGGAATAAGTCAAAGTATAACTCATCATACACAAGATACTATGATGATCTCAAGTCCAAGGATTACTTGTACTACTATCACTACAGAATTCCTATTGACAGCAAATAAAACTCCATTAGGTATTCCTTAGCGAGCCAATGTTCAAAGGAACTTATTCTCTAATAAGCACCTACATACTTGCTTTAGTGTCTCCACACAAATGATCATGAGATCAATCATCCTCATCCAATGAGCAAGCAACGTATGTACCAATCTATCCGGATTCACTAATCCCCAATTTAGTAATCCAACGATTGGGAACTATTTTAGTTTTAAGCTTTCTAAGAATTTAGATCTCATTAGAATGATCATCATCATTATTCTAAAAGTATTGCTCAAAACTATGGGTTTTTCACATATTATAAAAACAAAGATCATGTAGATAATTAAAAGCCTTTAATAAATTAATACTTTTTATTAATAAATGAATAAGATTGTTACAAAGTATATGCTTTATCATCAAACATGATCGGGCTTGTGTGCATACTACTTTCAATCTCCCACTTGCACTAAAGCCAATCGTCATGGTATCTTATACTCTTCTTCTCTAAGTGACGATTATCCTGTTTGGGATAAGCTTTAGTTAATGGATATGTAATGTTGTTCATGAGAGTCCACTATCTCTATAGTGATTTCCCATATTTCAATGATTCTAATAATCAAATGAAAGTGCCACAACACATGTTTAGATCCAAGATAAGACTTAGGAACTATTCCTAGTTCTGTAATGAACTTTTAATCCAAACAATCAACTTGTAGCTTCATTTATAGCTATATACTTTGTCTTTATTACTAAACCAGCAACTCTTTGCTGTTTGGAACCTTTCCAATTCACTGCACCACTGTTCAAGGTAACACTTTACCTTAAAGTGGATTTTCGTCGTCTTGTCCGCAGAAAAACTTGAGTCTCATTAAGCCCTTTAGTTTTAATTTAGACCCACCATGAATATGATTACATCCTTAGTGCTTGGGTTAAGCACTTTAAGATGTTTTTCACCGCCTTTACAAATGATCTTCTCGTAATATGACTGATCAACATCAGGTCTCGTACATTTCATTGCATACATGATTGTCACTCATGCGATCTCTCTTCTTTGTAGTCTATGGGGACTATTAAGAGAGATACACTCCATAGCTCATCGACATGAGACATCTCTTAGAGTTTGCCATGCTAAACGACTTTAGCATCAAATGAATATACGTTCTTTGGGTTAAGTCGAGCATCCTCTTAAATCTATCTATATAGATTTATATCCCCAATTAAGATACTCTTCCAAATCATTCATGGAGGAATATTTAGACAACTTTATCTTTTCTGATTGTAGCATTGATATGTCATTCCTTATCCGTAGTATATCAACATATAATATTCGAAATGTCACGACGCTCCCACTGACCCTTTTGTACACATTAGAAGTCTTACCTCATCGAATGTAACTCTGGATCATCATCTTCTATGATGTGTACCTCATCATCATCATTCATGATGAATCTATACCTCCTAGGTATCTTTGGTACTATTCCAGATTTACGATTCGGTTGTGGTACAATAGGTCTATCTATAGGTTCCTCTTATTTGACTTATAGTGTTTTGTGGTTCTTGAACTCTTCAAGATCTATTATCCTCCCACTAGCCCCTTTTAATGATAAACACATTTATCTTAGAAGGCATGGTGTTTCGCAATAGACACCTTTTGCTATGTAGAATTATAGAACATATGCCCTAAACTTACTTTAGGATGTCCCACAAATTTGTACTTGTCAAATCTTGTCCCAAGCTTATTCTTTGAAACCTTTTCACATAAGTTGGACAACCCCTTATCTTAACATACTTAAGATTAAGAATCCTCCCTGTCCATAACTTCTATGGAGTCTTGGGGCCGGATTTTGAGGTTACCATTTTCGTAGATATGCAGCCATTTCTAGGACATTATCCCGTAAGGATACCGAATGTCGGTAAAATCATTATGGACCGCACCATGTCCAACAAGGTATGATTTTTCATTCAGATACATCAATCAATTATTGCGTATCAGGATGTGTCCATTATGAGAAAACCATTTGAGATGATCTAGAAACTTATTTCTCAAGTATTCATTCCTTGATCCGATCAAAGAATCTTAATACTTTGTCAATTTGTTTCACTTCTGAATTGTTTGAACCTTTCAAATAACTCATACTTGTATTTCAGCAAATACACACATTCAACTCTTTGAATGATCATCTCCTTTTCTTATACTAATTTGTTCAATATGCAAAATTATTTTCATGTAAGTCAAGTATACAAAATCCATTAAGTAATCTTTCAGCTTCTATACTAAAACATTATTATTATAAATAGAACAACAATTGTTCTTAATTATAATACCAAAGATTTATTGTCCAACAATAAAATGGAAATAATGTTTCTAACAAGAATTGGAATACAATAACAACTTATCGACTTAATAGATTTGCTTCGTAGGCGATGCTAAACTATAAGTTTCTATGGCTAATGTTGCAACTTTTGCTTCATTTTCCACACATAGATTACTTATATTTGTTTAGCTTTCTACTGCTTGACCCTTCATAAATCTATATTTATGATAACCAAAGTTGGTATCCAATACCCAAGTAGAACCTTGACTTAAAGAAAATTTTATTTTAAATCATGAACAAATTTGTATTTATAACCTAAAACTTCACTATGCTTCTTTGGTTAGCCTCTGCAAGATGTTTCTCACGCTTTTCTTCCAAAGGTCCAGTGCTTATAGCGAAGGAAGCAAACTCCTTTGCTATCCATATCGGTTTTGTTCTTATTATCCTTTGTTTATGCCTTTCATTTACCTTCTTTGAATCGCTCTTCTTTTCGTAAGATCCTTTGGCCCCTACCAAGAAGACATGGTCTTTCTTGGTTGAAAGTGACTCTCAACATTTTTCAACATATTAAGCAAATCGTTTAAGCGATATCTAGCTTGTTCATATGAAAAATTCACAACAATTGTGAAAGGAGTCCGGGAGTGAGTGCAAGATCAAATCTTGGCTCAACTCTCCATCCATGACAAAACCAATTGTCCTAATTGATCAATCAAATTGATCATGTTAAGAACTTTTATCTGTACTGTAGTGTCATCGGTCATTCTAGATCGGAAGAGCTCCTTAGATATCTGATATCTATCAGTCCTACTTTCCTCACCATCAACTACTTGATGTGCAGGAATATAGTAGAAGCATCCATAGTTTCATGCCGACGCAAGCTCATTACTTTCATAGATGCTAGCATGATGCATTGAGCCAATCAGGCATCATCTTGCCACTTTCTAAAAGTAGCAATCTCTTCCTCGAGGCATTGTGCGCAACCATTGCGGGATAGGCGATTAAGGACATAAGATAGCTTTTCACCATGAGAACTATTCTCAAATTCCTTAACCAATCCGCTTTAATTCTACCGTTGATTTAGCATCTAATATGCTTCGCAAAGGAGAGTAATTTTAGACATTGTAAAATTCTCAAATGAATTTGTAATTAACAACATTTTAACATACATTCTATTATTAATTACCAAAATAAATTAGGTCTTGTTTTAAATTGGTATCTCCCACTATTTTCTTCAAACTATATTACCTCACTTATATAGTTCGGCAAAATCTAATTAAAGATTTGCTAGTGAGAATAAGGATCCCATTTCAAATGTATATAGCCTTGTGGTGACACAACAAACTATATATAAATAAATAGGTAGACAACTTTTGTCAATTACATCAACTATGCAACTCCTTGTATTTTGCCTCTTAGATTATTTTGATCAAGTGGTGGCACATCCGAATCAAAATTATCCAAGTTAAGTCCGACCTAGCACTCCATATATTCAAAAAAAAAAATATCATCCTTGTGGTGACACAACAAAACAATATTGTTCAATTTTCTTTATAAGCATCAAATGTGATAAATTAACATCTTAAATACTTAATACTTGCCTTGTGGTGACACAACAAACTCATATTAAATATTTAATACTCTATTAATTTTATCATGCTAGAAGGCTTAACGCTCGATATTCCAAATATCTTTGAACGCTTAGGACTTAATATAAAAATTGAGGGTTTGTTATTAATTTGTCTCATCTTGTTTAGCGCGTACATATATATATATAAAATACGATCATATTAATGAACATGCGAAGCATGTTTGCATAATATATAATATATATAGTATAAGCATGCACATATAGAATACTATATTCTACTCGGATTGATTATGGACTTTTATTCTAGTTTGGTTCACTAGAGCCACCAAGTGAACCAAAAGATCAAACCCTAGGGGTGCAAGAAATAATATTTAAATATAACTATTACATTTAAACCCGGGCTCCATTACAAATGGGTCTTCAAGCGCTCCTTGCCCCTTGATCTCCAATTTTTCAAAAATTAATTCTAACTATTCCTATTACAAAACTATTTAAAATAAATAGAAACCTTGATCAGCAGTCAAGGGGAAGTACTTAGGAGGGAGATAGAATTTACATTAAGAAAAAATTAGAGAAGACGAGGTACGCAGACCCCATTTAATAAAACCCATACATTCATGCATCCAACTAAAATAAAATCCAATCGATCGTCAATATAGTCATAATCAATCCCATTTATTATCATACACATCACCATATGCATCAATAAATAACATTCATCTTATGAATAATAAACATTTAATATATATATTGATATCATTTAATGGGCAAAATTAGTTAGTATAAAATCTAATTTTGAATCAAAATAAACTCCTTTATTTTAATCCAAATTTAAATCAAAATAAAACTATTTTATTTTAATTTATCCTATTTTGAATAAAATAAACTATTTTATTTTAATCAAAATCTTTAATCAAAATAAACTCCTTTATTTTAATCAATTATGGAATCCAATTCCATATAAAAAATCTTTTAATTAAAATAAACTCTTTTATTTTAATTAATTATGGAATCCAATTCCATGTATAAAAAAAATCTTTTATTAAAGGAAACACGGATATTCTTTTTCCTATTCACAAATAAACTCCTTTATTTTGAATAATATGAAATCTTATTTCATATTTAAATAAACTCCTTTATTTAAGGAAACATGAATTTTCTTTCCTATTCACAAATAAACTCTTTTATTTTGAATAATAAAATTTATTTCATATCTAAATAAACTCCTTTATTTAAGGAAAATAAAATCCATTTTCAACTCCAATTAGTTATCATGGAATCCAATTCCAACTCTAATTAGTTAGCATGAATTTCAAATTTTAAAATTAAAATAAACTTTTAATTTTAAGATTAAAATAAACCTTTTATTTTAATATTAAAATAATTTTTATTTTAATTATAAAATAATTAATATATATATATATATATATATATATATTATATTAACCGTATATATATATATATATATATATATATATCCAGATATTTTAAAACATATATTATATATATATATAATATATATATATTACTAAGATTTGCTTTTAAAATTGTAATCACGGTAATCCTTTTAAAATTGTTAACATGCTTCCTCGATTTATGTGTTGCTTATTCAAAATCAAAGAAATCCTTTTCGTTGACATGGTGCATTGCATGCATGCATTAAAAAAAATTCTCGCCCATCATGTCCTATGGGTTTTAATTTCCTACCAAATTTTTTTTTTTTTTTTTTTTAAATTTCCGGCCCTCGATTTCCGTGCAGGTTCAAAAAAAATTAACTTGCTATGCATGGCTCACGGAATTCCTTGGTGATACAAAATCTGTTTTCGGTATATATATATATTTTTTTTTTAAATTTTATACAATAAAATTATGCCCAATAAAATTGTTCTAAACACATATCAACATACATATCAAATCTGAACAATTAATAATTCGCATAAAGGTTTGGCTCGATACCATCATAGTAGGTTTCTAATATTCATCAACGCAATCAAATTGCATAATTAAGCGCTAAGCGTAAAATCGAGTTTAAAAATTTACAAACCATATAATCTTGATCACCCTTTATGCACAATTATTAATTAAACGAAAAGATAAAGAATAAAATCATACCCTCAAGATCGAGCTTCCTCGTGTACAAATTCACCTCCAAATCCTTTCGCGTTCAACTTGAATCCACCGGTTTTGTTCCTTCCTTTGATCAACGTTAGCCACCCATATGTTTGGCCTCTGAGGTGATCCACCAAGAAAGAAAAAGATTCAAGAAGATGGTGTATTTGGCTCAAACCCTAGTTTTCTATCTCTATAGAAAAGGGTACTCTCCAACTATTGGAAATATGTCGTTGTAAAAGTCAACAACCCTTTCACCCATAATAAGACTCTCTTATGTAAGCAACCCACCTTAACAATTAAGGAATTGAGTTTTAATTAATTAAATTCTTTTAATTAATTAAGCTCCCTAATCTTATTAGTGATAATTAATTAAACTCCTTTAACTAATTTTTCTTCCTAATCCAATTAGGAATAAATGAGAGTACTTATATTAAATTAATTCCTAAACTCTTTTAGAAATTAAAATAATAATAATTGTAATAATATTAAAAAGACTCCTCTTATTAATTTATATTTAATATTTCTAAAATATTAAATAATAAATATTAAGCTATTTAATTTATTCTATCACCATAGATTAAATTAAATATACATAACATATTATTACGATTATGCCATTAACTTCTTAAATAATTATTCTTCCTTTTATAGTGTGACCTTTGTGTTCTCCATATTAAACCTATTTGTGAATAAATCAATTAGAACAATTCTAATCTTATTTAAATAAATAAATTAAATAATTAATTTATTTAAATAAATAATATTTATTCTACAATAGGGATAAGCCTCCCTAATGATCAACGACTTTCCGGATAATATAGATTTCAACATTAATCATTAAAGAACCTTTGAGTAAATAGTTACCATACAATTCAATCCTTCCACCATACAATGTCCCAATTAAATATAAGACATGGAATTCTTCACAAGTCTTATTTTATTTAATTATATGTATTTCGACTCTTAAATGCACAACTCCAAATAATGCAAATTAGAAACTCCTTTCTAATTTCATTCGCCGCGCCCAAGGACTACTTGGGTTGTCATTTATCGAATCACATAGACATTTCTCTTCTTTATTAGAAGTGGTAGATTCTTTATCGATCATACATTATCTCCATGTATAACTTATTATACCCAAGCATACCCTTTGATATACCCTAAGGGTCTTAAGGAATAAGTCAAAGTATAACTCATCATACACAAGATACTATGATGATCTCAAGTCCAAGGATTACTTGTACTACTATCACTACAGAATTCCTATCGACAGCAAATAAAACTCCATTAGGTATTCCTTAGCGAGCCACGCTCAAAGGAACTTATTCTCTAATAAACACCTACATACTTGCTTTAGTGTCTCCACACAAATGATCATGAGATCAATCATCCTCATCCAACGAAAGCAAGTTAACGATGTACCAATCTATCCGGATTCACTAATCCCCAATTTAGTAATCCAATGATTGGGAACTATTTTAGTTTTAAGCTTTCTAAGAATTTAGATCTCATTAGAATGATCATCATCATTATTCTAAAAGTATTGCTTAAAACTATGGGTTTATCACATATTATAAAACAAAGATCATGTAGATAATTAAAAGCCTTTAATAAATTAATACTTTTTATTAATAAATGAATAAGATTGTTACAAAGTATATGCTTTATCATCAAACTTGATTGGCTTGTGCATACTACTTTCAACCAGTCATGTAAGACCCCAAATTTTTTTAATAAAAAGAATTTCTTTTATTTATTATTTTGAAATAGTAAGGGTTGATTTGATTAATGTGGATAGTTAAGGGTTAAATACATAAATATTTATAAAATATTCATTATCGTCGGAATATTCGTTTGGTCGTGGAATATTCAATCGTTTGTGAATATTCGTATTTACGGCTAGCCCATGTGTAGCCCCCATAACTGAGCGTATTGGATGAAGAAAACGACAAATATAAGTTGTTTTTAAATAACTAGGCGTAGTTGTTACTGCTATCTTCGTTGGAATACCCTTGGTTAAAACACACTAATACGCCGCTTGTTGTTGAGCAAGAAGATACGGTATTGCACCAATTATTGATTCTTACGTAAGAAGGCACTACTCAATAATGGTTACATTAATTATCGCTCAAAGATTTTATCGAGTTAATAATTGCTTGCGTTGATATTTTATATTCATTGTTGTTTCAATAATTGTCATTACACAAAGATTTTTCATTATCGAAGCAATAATTCATATTATCTCGAATAATATTATTAGATAACATTATTGGCAATGTCTAGAAAGTTCTCGTCTAAGGAGAGGTTTGGTCACCTAATTGCGGCCACCAAGAAGAAGAAATTCTTATTGAAAGCCCCTCTTCCTGAAATCGCCTCAGTTGTCAATATTGTGATTACGTAATATTATTTGTGAATAATTAATTATTGATTTATATGATGAGGAAAATATTGATTTTATGTGGATATAGATGGAGAAAATTTTTAAAATGACAATTGTTGAAAATTAATATTTTATCTTTTTCTCGATAAAATAATTCATTTAAATATATTATTTTAATAATATATTAACTATGATGATATTTTACAACGAATGTGGGATATATGAGTATACGAGGAGGAAGAGTATTTTTGTTGCAATAAATGTTTAAAACATGTTAAATATGCTCTGCGGACCCCATTTATTGACCGAAATTTGATTATAAATTGTAAATCGCCTGGCTTGTGGATTTCTTGGTCAATTTCTATTTGGAATTTGGAAAACCTTTCTTCTGCAAAGTTGTAGAGAATTGAATTTCCTATAAAAACTCATGAGATTCAAATTTTCTGATGAAAGGGCTATTTATTATGAATTATTGATGTTCAAGTTCAAAATAATTGATTTTGTAAGTTTTAATTATTTATTTTATGAAAAACGTTTTTTATCATTTCTTTCTAGAAGGTTGGCATGTGGGAAATGTTGGGATCTGATTTCCAAAGAGGCGTAGGAAATTTATTAATAATAATATATTTTATTAAATTTTCTGCTTTGGTGTTCTAAGCATTTTCCTATAAATAGGGTGCTTAGGTTAGAATTGAAAATCACACCAGAAACTGAAGTTTTCTCTCTCTATATTATCGAGCGTATTCTTGTGAGTATTTTGAGTATACTTTGAGTATTGCTAGATTTGGCAAAGTTCCTTCAAAGACTATACCCTAGATTCTAGCTAAAAGTACCGATCTTTCGAGGTAAGGGATATTATTTTCAGAATGATATTATTTCTTCAATATCATTATACCGAAATGTTGATCCGAAGTTTTATCAAATTTGGAACTTTTTCATGTCGGGGTTACTATTCATGGGTTACTATTCATGAGTTACTATTCACGAGTTACTATTCATGAGTTACTATTCACGAGTTACTATTCACGAGTACTATTCATGAAGCGTGAAGATGTTTTTGTGGAATTTCTATCTTTTGGTGTCGGAGTTACTATTCACGATATATCTAAGACTATTCACGATACTGGCACTATTCACGTGATACTAAGATTATTCAATCGAAAAATAAAATTTCTTCTTTTCGTCTAAAAACATCTATTCCGGATACTAACTCGATTGTATCCATATTTTGATCATTCTTGAATTTTACACCACTATGATTATTTTGAGGTATTTTTTGACGTGGATAAAACCAAGTACGAATCCTTAATCCTTAATCCTTGTCATTTTGTTTCACCGGATTCGCTTTCTTTAAAAAAAAATATTTTCATCATCCTCATTTTAAATGATGATATTATGGAATATCTTCTACCAGAAGTAGTGCAAAGATGAATGATTTCTTAAGAATATCTTTGGCCCAGAAGTGCAAGATGAATGATTTTCAAGAATATCTTTGGCCGTAGTGCAAAAGATGAACAGTGTGTTTAAATGAACATGACTAATCGATGAATATCTTTGGCCTCAGTAGTGCAAAGATGAATATTTGATTCCGATGTATATTGATTGATGTTACAGGATAAAAGATAGACGATGAACTTTTAAATTCATACATAGAAGATAGTAGTTTGCATTCTCTACTTAACTCTTCTAATGAATTATTATTTCATTGCGAATATTGATTTAAAATTTGTTGTCTATTGTATTCTATTAGATTTTTCCTTGTTGAAGACTAACGATAATTTGTTGTATATTATCTTAGTCATAATATTCTTTATCGGGCTAGTTGAGCTCACCCTTTCCTTTTTTGTTCCATTTTTCTTCTCGTGAGGCGAGAATGTAGCGAAATACGTAGTAGCTCTGGTATGGAATGAAGGTTTTAGAAAGGATTGTTTAGTAGTCCTCACCATTTTTGTAAAATAATGTATCAATAAATGTAATGAGGATTTATTTGAGTATAGATATTGTCTAGAAGATAATATTTGTATTCAAACTCACAGTTTTACCGTTGTAATAATAAAGTTGTAGTTGTTTCTGTACCATGTATTGACAACTCAGAATAGGTGATGTATACCTATTTTGGGGGCGTCACATCATGCGTAATCCGCACAAATAGGATATTCCAACATAATAATAAATAATGGAATAACAGAAGAATTTTATCATGTATACGGTAGTCGGCGTATACAGGTTATTCCAACAGAATAATAAGGAATGGAATAACAATAGCTCTTTTCATGAATACGAAAGAAATAATACCCCTTACCTTAGAATAAACTGGATATTGGAATAGTGAGTTGCAGACTTCTCTTCTTCTTTCTCTCTATAATTTCTCTCTATAATAATTGCTCTAAAGCTTTAGTGAATTGGTGAGAAATGAAGGAAGAATGAGCTTCTATTTATAGGAAAATATAATTTCGATAATTGCACGTTTTGGGGCTCGGAATATTACAGTACAATACCTTCCTCTTTTTTCTTTATTTTTAATTTAGTCATGCAAGTATTATCAATCTTGCACCACCTCCCCTAATAGTACATGAATGTGAATCAATAGTACACACATGTGAACAAATGGGTTATAATCATGTGAATTAATAGCAATTAATTACTCATTTATTCGATTAATTACCCGATTGGTCAATATAACCTCCAGGCATCAATTATTATCAAAATAAATGTCGATGTCCACTAACACTAACAATCCCAACAAAATAGAAATATTTTTCTCAGAAATTTCATTTTTGAAATTTCAAAGTTTGACTTTTTCTGAAAAAGTCAACTGTTGACTTTTTTGACCAAAAAGTCAACTCCGACAAATTTTGTGTTTATAGTCTATTTCTACTAATTTCATCGTTCCGGACTCAAATATCACGTCCGCGTCTCCAAATTCAACTCCGAACTCAAATTTGATTTTTAATAACATTCATCATTAATATTATAACTCAAAATATTTAACAACCGTCGTTTCTCGTGAAATAGGGGCTTTCAGATAAGATTTTTCCTTATCATGCGCAATTAGGTGACCAAACCTCTTCTTGTCAGAACTTCTAGACATTGTCAATATTGCAAATAATAATATGAATAACTTTGTTATCTCAATTATTAATTTAATAATATATAAAATATTATGCAGATGATATTGTGACAATAATTGAATCAATAATATGAGAGATATGATGCAGCAATTATTGTAGCAATAATTGAGTATATCGGAGTGACTTCTCACATAAGCATCAATAATCAATATCGTGCTACACTACGCAACCACGCCAGATTCATCGTACTTTTTTACTACCTGTTATTTTATGACAACTTGCTTACTTTGAAAATTTTTTACATATCACCCTTAACTTTAAACTTTTATCAATTTAACTATTTACCAAAATAGAAAAATTGAATACTTTTATTTCTTAAAATTCGGGATCTCACAGAATGTGTTTAATGTTGTTTAAGTTTATATTTATTTTGTTTAATGTAGGTAGGAATACGACATATGGTACATTTTGTTTTTGGGAATGGATATGGTATGAAAGGCTTAGATGAATCATTTTGTATTTGGTTTAAACAGTTGGTATGAATATGATAGATGGTATATTTTTGGAACACTGTATTAGGTTTTGATATGTAAGTTTGTGAACTGAAAAAAATTAATGCAGATGCCTTAAATGTCCATTTCAGCTGTTGCTTATTATGTATTATGGTTGCATGTCTCTGTCTTTGCAGTAACGATTTATTTTGTGTCTCTTTCTCTGTCTTTGCCAAGGCTGCAGCTGCAAGTTAATGTATAAGTTTGTGCTCTCGTATGTCCGCTTTGATGCCCTATTTTGTGTTCTTTGCAGATGTTGTCTCTGTCTTTTTACAGTAATGTTGATGTTGCAACTTTGTCTCTGTCTTGATGCCCTGTTTTGAAAATAAGGCCTCATGAACTAGGAAATGCAAATGAGTCTCATATGGCTCCACTAACATAGCACTAACACAGAGTTGTCTTGATGCCCTGTCTTTGCAGTAAGGCCTCATTAATTAAACCTTATTATAATTCATTAAACATAACAAAGTTGCATTAAATTCATTAGAACAATAGAATCCAAACGAATTTTATTCAAAGTCAAAATATAAAACACAGAGTTACCAAAATCAATCCATTACATTCTAATTCCAAAATCAAACCATTACATTCAGCTACCAAAATAACTCCATTACATAATAATTCCAAAATCAATCCATTACATTTTAATTATAAAATCAAACCATTACATAGCACTACCAAAATAAATCCATTACATAATAATTCTGGATTGTCACCATTACATTCAACTGCATACCAAAATCAATCCATTACATTCATCTAAATCATCCTAATTCACTTCATATACATGATGAGAAAGCATAAAACCCAAGATATGACAAGCAACAAGATTAATTTTCTCTCTAGCTGGAACTTTGTTAATTGAAGTCTTCAGTGTATTAACTTCCCTCTCCAATTCCTTGATTTCCACCTCATGCCCAACTGGAATGTTAAACCTTCTATCAATTTTGTGAAGTTCATTTCTTAATCGATCAATAACCTCCTTTGATCTTGTGGTAAAAGGGGCATAATACCATTTAAAGAATCAACAATAAGCATTCTTAACCTGTGTACAATATATATATATATATATATATATATACAAAGTAATTTAACAAAAAATTAACTCCACATTAACATTAAGCTAATTATACATTATCATGTGTACAAAATATATATATACAAGTAATTTAAAAAAATTAAATTCACATTCACATTATGCAAATTATACAATTATTAACAATTTATACCTTGTATCTATTGCATCCTACAAACCTCCTACCCGGATGAGATGTTCCAACCTTCCAAGCTTCCCACATTCGTGCGCTTATTCCACAGTAACATTGCACCGGAAGATGAGCCCTTTGTCTTTGTATTTGATGAGATGAAGATATCTCATGTGTCATCTCCATGAACAAAAACTCCAGATGAAGAATTCATGATGAATAATCAATTGCATACACAACAAAGAGCAGCAGAATCGATTTAAACTCATAAAGTGAGGAGGAGAATCAATCGAACCAAACGAGCAGCAGAATCGATTTTGCACAGAGAATCGCTCGAGCCCTAATTTTATTTCCCAAATCTGATATACTAAAGTCATTGCAACTCTGTGTAATATTGAGCATGTTCTAAGCATATGATATACACTTGGCAAATGGATTGTACACATCAAAAAATCATCACGCGAAATTTTGACACTCACGATTTCCGGCCCGATTTTTGACTGAATTTAAGATTAATAACTATTTTGTAATATTTGAGAGTACAATTATTCAATTTTATTCGATTATAACAAAAAAAAATTCGATAACCACAATGAAAACCGAAACCCCTAATACAATGACCAAAAAATAATTGTCCCGATTTAGGACCTTTGGGTATATATATAAATAATGACTTCAGATGTAATGGTAATATATTAATGCATTTTTAATATGTTAACTAGTATCATAACTATAGCCCACATCTCTACTACGTGTCTAATAAAGAAACAAGTCAATAAATTTTAAGAATAAGTCTGGGGCAGTGGCTGCGCAAACGCAAGCCCCCACAGTCACAAATTATGATGTAGGCTCCACCACTTGGGTTAATCTTAGATGGGCATCCCTCCAAAGTGCAATGGAAGTCACCAACCTAGGCCATGGTCCTTCCTGATCAGCCATAGACCCCATCCAGGTAAGTATTTTTGAACTTCGACAGTACATGTATATTTAAACATAACAAAGTTGCATTAAATTCATTAGAACAATGAATCCAAACGGATTTTATTCAAAGTCAAAATATAAAACACAGAGTTACCAAAATCAATCCATTACATTCTAATTCCAAAATCAAACCATTACATTCAGCTACCAAAATAACTCCATTACATAATAATTCCAAAATCAATCCATTACATTCTAATTATAAAATCAAACCATTACATAGCACTACCAAAATAAATCCATTACTTAATAATTCTGGATTGTCACCATTACATTCAACTGCATACCAAAATCAATCCATTACATTCATCTAAATCATCCTAATTCACTTCATATACATGATGAGAAAGCATAAAACCTAAGATATGACAAGCAACAAGATTAATTTTTTCTCTCTAGCTGTAACTTTGTTAATTGAAGTCTTCAGTGTATTAACTTCCCTCTCCAATTCCTTGATTTCCACCTCATGCCCAACTGGAATGTTAAACCTTCTATCAATTTTGTAAAGTTCATTTCTTAATCGATCAATAACCTCCTTTGATCTTGTGGTAAAAGGGGCATAATACCATTTAAAGAATCCACAATAAGCATTCTTAACCTGTGTACAATATATATATATATATACAAAGTAATTTAACAAAAAATTAACTCCACATTAACATTAAGCTAATTATACATTATCATGTGTACAAAATATATATATACAAGTAATTTAAAAAAATTAAATTCACATTCACATTATGCAAATTATACAATTATTAACAATTTATACCTTGTATCTACTACATCCTACAAACCTCCTACTCGGATGAGATGTTCCAACCTTCCAAGCTTCCCACATTCGTGCGCTTATTCCACAGTAACATTGCAGCGGAAGATGAGCCCTTTGTCTTTGTATTTGATGAGATGAAGATATCTCATGTGTCATCTCCATGAACAAAAATTCCAGATGAAGAATTCATGATGAATAATCAATTGCATACACAACAAAGAGCAGCAGAATCGATTTAGACTCATAGAGTGAGGTGGAGAATCAATCGAACCAAACGAGCAGCAGAATCAATTTTGCACAGAGAATCGCTCGAGCCCTAATTTTATTTCCCAAATTTGATATACTAAAGTCATTGCAACTCTGTGTAATATTGAGCATGTGCCAAGCACATGATATACACTTGGCAAATGGATTGTACACATCAAAAAATCATCACGTGAGCTGCACACTCACGATTTCCGTCTGATTTTTGGACGGAATTTAAGATTAATAACTATTTTGTAATATTTGAGAGTACAATTATTCAATTTTATTCGATTATAACAAAAAAAAATTCGATAACCACAATGAAAACCGAACCCTAATACAATGACCAAAAAATAATTGTCCCGATTTAGGACCTTTGGGTATTTATATAAATATGACTTCAGATGTAATGGTAATATATTAATGCATTTTTAATATGTTAACTAGTATCATAACTATAGCCCACATCTCTACTACGTGTCATAATCATACCAATAAACAGTTCATCTATGCACATAAGCCAAAGATACTCATCAATCAATAGTTCATCTTTGCACGTAAGCCAAAGATATACAATCAGAAAACTAATAATTAATAAATCCATCTTTGCACATAAGCCAAAGATATACAACTGTAAAAACAATAATTAACTGTCCATCTTAGCACGTAAGCCAAAGATGACTTTCATCATAATATAAGCATGAGGATGATGACAATGATATAAGCATTAATCAAACGAAAACAAGGATAAATATTAAAGACTTTAAATTTATCCAAATATTATCAATCACTTAATAAAATCATAATCTAATATTATTAATATTATAAGAATATTTTAATCACTTCTTAAACTTATAAATAATTTATTTCAATTGTTTACACTTTACCAAATAATGCATTTAATCATTCAAAAATGTCATACCCATAAGATTTCATCACCAATGATCAAATCCCTCATCAAAAATCTGCATATACCCTATATAGGATTCCCAAGCCATAAAAACCTATTTTCCAATTTTGTTACTTCACATAACATATTTAATTCATTTACTCATAACTAGTTTATTTTCATAAAAAATACCAAATGAGTCCCAAAAAAATTTCTTTTCTGGGATTTAACAGAATATAGTCCCATATTGAACATATATTTTTCTTGGAATTTTTAAAATTCATTTACTATTTTTCATATGGTCAAAACTGCCGAATATTTAGACATTTATCATAAATTGTACTTTTTCCAAAAATTCCGAAATTTACAGGGTATACTCCTGTTATATACATGTACTCCCAATAAAAATTTCACCAATTTTAGAGTTAATCACAAGGAGTTATAAGGGTTTATTTTTAAAATAGTCTTTTCCCATAAAATACATAACTCTTAATCTATACATCCAAAAATCGCCATCTTTGGACACTATAAAAAACTCATCATATTATCATTTCAAATTTTTCCAGAATTTTTGAGGGTCAGAAAAATTACGAAACTGCAAATGGATTTTCACCCGCCATGCGGTAATCCAAGTAGACAGATCATTTCCACAATTTAATAAGGGATGAATACGAAGGATCATTCACCATGCATGTGGTAGTTCACATAGACAGGTTATTCCAATAGAATAATAAAGAATGGAATAATGTAAGAATTCACTCACGCATGCGTAGACCGCATGCATGTGTTATTTCCCAACATAATAATAAATAATGGAACCAAAATCATGCGTAATTCGCACGCATGTGATATTCTAAATGTAATAATAAAGAATGGAATAACAGAATTCACCGGCATGCGATAAACCGCATGCATGTGATATTCTAACGTAATAATAAAGAATGGAATAAAAATAGAATTCACTGGGCATGCGATAGATCAGCATTGCATTTTCAGGTTATTCCAATGTAATAATAATGAATGGAACTGTGTCACGCGAATCCGCACGCACGTGTAATATTCCAACATAATAATAAATAATGGAATAATGTAAGAATTTTACCATGATATCACGGTAGTTTACAGATACGAGTTATTCCAACAGAATAATAAGGAATGGAATAACAATAGCTCTTTTCATGAATCTGAAAAGAAATAATACCCCTTACCTTAGAAGAACCGGATATTGGAATAGTGAGGTAGTTACACTTTTTTTCTTCTTTCTCTATATAATAATTGCTCTAAAGCTTTAGTGAATTGGTGAGAAAATGAAGGAAGAATGAGCTTTCTATTTATAGGAAAATATAATTTCTATAATTGCACGCTTTGGGGCTCTAATATTACAAAGATAATATCTTCCTCTTTTTTCTTTATTTTTAATTTAGTCCTGCAAGTATTATCAAACTTGCACCACCTCTCCTAATAGTATATCATGTGAATCAATAAGTTATAATCATGTGAAAATACGAATTACAGTATAGTACCTCCATCTATACCTCTATTTTTAACTTAGTCATGCAAGTATTATCAATCTTGCACCACCTCCCCTAAGACTCGTAAAGTGAGGAGAATCAATCGAACCAAACGAGCAGCAGAATCGATTTTACACAGAGAATCGCTCGAGCCCTAATTTTATTTCCCAAATCTGATATACTAAAGTCATTGCAACTCTGTGTAATATTGAGCATGTGCCAAGCACATGATATACACTTGGCAAATGGATTGTACACATCAAAAAATCATCACGTGAGCTGCACACGATTTTCGTCTGATTTTTGGACGGAATTTAAGATTAATAACTATTTTGTAATATTTGAGAGTACAATATTCAATTTTATTCGATTATAAGAAAAAAAAAATTCGATAATCACAATAGAAACCGAACCCTAATACAATGACCAAAAAATAATTGTCCCTATTTAGGACCTCCAATATTGGACCTCCAATCTTGGCGTAATCAAATAATATACTACTCCCGGTTTTACAACTTAAATCAATACAATTTCACTAACAGTCATTATTACTTGGGGAACAAAACATGAAATATAAATATATATTTCTAATATATTTTTGGTCCATATAAGATTAATGTGGTGGTTTGCAAGCTTACAGCTTTGAAGCCTTACTGCCCCAGAATAAATTTTAATAAACTAGATTTGGGAAGAGGGCTGCGCGAATGCAAGACCCCTATATCACAAAATAGAGACCACAAACCAAGACCACCCATTGACCCCATCCAGGTAAGCATGTTTAATGGTTGATATTATATCCATATTTATAGAATTTTCACTTGACCGGGTGCTTCAGTTTTGCGGGCAACGAATGTGGGACTTAACATAGAGCTAGCTAGCTTTGGTAGTTTATGAACTTACCGAGTTGATCTTCAAATCTTCATTGTTTGTTAAATATTGTGCAAGTTTACAACTCTTCTCCACATTTCAGAACAGAAAAGGCCAGATATGAGTATGACAATATCAAATTTACTTGCATAAATCTCAAATTCAATTTTTAACGGAACTTTGACATGACACTTTCAAATGTGACAATTTTATCCCAATTAAAATAATAAACTAGTTTGTACATAGTAGACCATAACCCACAAACTACTCATAACCCACCCATTAACAAGAAAATATCTAATTTATTTTCCAAATCTAAAACTTATTAGAGAAGAAAGACCAAGACAAAGAAAGAGAGTGATGCAAAGCTTCGATCTGTTTCAAGGTATAGATGTAAAATTCAAAGCTTACTACTTACTCGAGATTTGTTAATACAATAAGTTACCAATCTCCCAAAGAGAGTGAAAGGTCTCATTTGAATTTCTCTTGCACAAACTATATGAGCACTGTTCATCTTCTTCCCAATCCATCTTCACACAATTTATTTATTTTATTTTGTATGTTGGTACTTTCTATTTCTAGGGTTTTATCTATTGAGTTTGATTGAAGAATTAGAGGCGGTGATGCTAATTAGTACAATGGGGGTGGTGGTGGTGCAAGGGATCGATGGTGGTGGTACAAGGTTGGCGATGTTGTAGTTAGTGGAGAATATTACAAGGCTGCTGATGATAGTGTTTGAACAAGATGAATAGTAACTACTACAATTGTTTAATTTGTTTAGATGATCTAATTTGTTTTAACTTTTAGTTTTTTTAAGAATATTTCTATTTTTAATAGATTTTTAACCCACAACAAAATTTTAATTATCCATGGATTTTATTTTCTGTCTTTAATCTATCTAATTTAAATGTTAAAATATAATTTTTTTAAAAAAAATCATTTTACCACACAAATTCATTAATTTTCCAAGTAATAATGCATGTATATAAAGTCAATAAGAATTTATTAATATGTATGTATATAAAGTTAATAAGAATTTATTGTGAAAAGATTTTTAATTTTAACATATTTTCTAATTAATTATATTTGCTATTAATTACTTAAAAATCATTTTCTATTGATTGCAAAAATAAGTAAAAAAATTCCATGTTTTTTTTTTGTTAATTTTTTTATTTTTCTTTATTTTTAAAAAAATTCTTTCATTTTTCCCTTAATTTTCTATCATTTCCACTCAAGAGTGGCTACATCATACATTAGAGTTCCATGTCGGCTTTCTCTCTTATTGAAATCAGTATGATAAACTGTTTAAAGTCGACCTTATTTAACGGATTTTTTGACGTTTTGTAAGTGAATTAAAGTTTAGTTAGTTGACTCTAAAAAAAATATAGTTAGACATTTGTAAATTGAAGTATATCAAAGTAAAAACATTTAATATGTAGATAGATAATTTGAGACTGGAGGGAGTAAAATTTAGAGTACTAAGTAGACATTTTTTTTTAATTTGGGGGGCAAAACTCAAGGAGTATATAAAGTTCAAGGTACAAAGCGTTTTTAATCAATATTAATCATCCAAATTAATCAGTATTATTATGAATATAAGAAAGAATATGCATTCATATCAAGACATTTATTTTAATTATTATTATGAATATAAGAAAGAATACACAACGTTTT
Source organism: Panax quinquefolius (assembly GCA_020205615.1). Classification (NCBI taxonomy): domain Eukaryota; kingdom Viridiplantae; phylum Streptophyta; class Magnoliopsida; order Apiales; family Araliaceae; genus Panax; species Panax quinquefolius. The sequence continues at coordinate 22,466,664 of CM035157.1, forward strand.
TTTTAGAAAAAAAATAGTGTGTGATGTGTCAAACTACAGCGTTTTTGACAAAATAAACGTTGTTGCTTGTTAAGGTAGAGATCCAAAAACGTTGTATATATGCATCTATTACAACGTTTTTTAATCAAAAACGTTGTGAAATCATACTAGCTACAACGTTTTCACGCATCCAACAACTTATGGAAAATAAATGTATAATGTTTTTAGAAAAAAAGCGTTGTATAATAATATCGATAGATAACGCTTTAAAACATTGTGTAAATGTGTCAACCACGACGCTTCACGGGGGCCAATTACAATGTTTTTTAAACGCGTCTATTTACTTTTTTTACTACTAGTGCTCACTAAAATCTTTTCTAGTTAATTAGTTAGTCATCAATGAAGTAATTTTCTCTCACTAAATTAAAGAAAGATTCTCAATTTATAATTAGTGAAGGAAAATCTTATCTCGTTAAATAAATTTGTTCTTCATAATATATTATTTGTGAGGAAATAAAGTTATTCACTAATTTCAAATATTCCTTCTTAAAATATTATTCACGGAGGAAACCAACTTTTCACTAAATAATAATATTCCAATATTACCAAATATAATTTGTGAATAAATAGTTATTCACAATATATCTTTCACAAAAAACATGTAGTTACTACTTAGTGAATGATACTCTATTGCGACGAGATCTTATGCGAGCAATCGTGTGAAGAAAATATTACTTCGTAATAAATCTCTTGTGAATGATATATTATGTCTTGTGAAGGATTTGTCTTTCAATGTTTTTTTGGTGTAGTGATAAAAACCAAAGGACCGAGTTGGATCCTTGTGCAGTTCGATGTCTCTTCTTGGGATATATTTTGCATCAGAAAGGATATAAGTATATATTTTGACCTCATCACTAAACAAACAATCACCACGGATGTCACCTTTCTTGAAGCAGCCTACAGCCAAATCATCTCTTCAGGGGGAGCTTCAAAATGAAGAGGTGAATTGGCTAACAACAACATGGCTAGAATCGGAGGGTGACTCGGAACAACCAAGTGAATGAAATAGCGATGGAAATATTGAGATAATGTCGACTTAGGAATGCTCTCTAATAGTAGAACCAACACTTGAAGAATCATGCAATATGGAATGTAATGAAACACCTGCACCTGTCAGTGAAATGGCTTCAAGTGATGGTTTCCCCTCTTTAGTACCCGAAGGCCCCTCTCCTGAGAATATCACTGAGGTAAGTTCCCCTGCCATATCTCCTTTTACTGATAACGTGGATAGTACCTTGTAATATGTGTTACCTTTCAGACATAACTGTGGTAAATAGAAGATCCAAATATCCCATAACCAACTAAGTGTCCACTCACAGGCTATCCGAACCACTCAAAGCTTTTACACATAAATTTTCCTCATATTACATTCCTCAAAATGTAGAAGAGGCATTACTCGATCCACAATGAAGTCAAGCGATAAAAGAAGAACTGAAGGCCCTACAAAAAAATGAGACTTGGAGGCTAATCTCATTTCCCGAAGGAAAAAAAACAGTAGGGTGCAAATGAGTCTTCTCTATATTAAATACAATGTTGATGGATCCATTGACATATACAACGTGAGGCTCGTGGCAAAGGGGTAAACACAGACGTACAATATATATTACCAAGAAACTTTTTCATCAGTAGCAAAACTAAACACTGTTAGAGTTTTCTTATCTCTTGCAACAAATTTAGATTGAGCAATACATCAATTTGATGTGAAAAATGCATTCCTCTATGGTAATTTAGAAGAAGAATTTTCCATGGACATTCCACTTGGGTACTCAACAACTCAAGGAGATAAAAGTATCATGCAAACTACAAAATGCATTGTACGATTTAAAGCAATCACCCCGTGCATGGTTCAGTCGATTCAATGCAGTTATGAAAAAATGTGGCTTTCAAAAGAGTAACTTAGACCATACCCTTTTCATAAAGCACTAATCTAGAAAAGTGTCAACTCTAATTGTTTATGTAGACGACATAACTATTACGGGTGATGACAGAGAAGAAATATTCAAGCCCCAAGAGCAATTGTCGGCTGAGTTTGAGATGAAGGACCTTGGGGGACTCAAATACTTCCTGGGAATTGAAGTATCCAGATCAAAAAAAGGCATATTTTATCTCAAAGGAAATATGTCTTCGACTTGTTATCTGAAGTGGGGATGCTAGAATGTAAACCAGTCAATACTCCTATTCTCCAAAATCATCAACTTGGGATATATATATATATACTGATCAAGTTCCCACAGAAAAGGAGAGATACCAAAGGATAGTTGGTAAGCTTATTTACTTGTCACATACTCGACCGAACATTGCTTATGACGTAAGTGTAGTGAGCCAATTCATGCACTGTCCTAGTGAAGCTCATATGAATGCAGTAACTAGGGTCCTTCGATATTTAAAGTTCTCTCGTGGGAAAGGACAGATGTTCTCAAGAAATGGTCATTTGAATGTTGATGGATACACAAATGCAGATTGGGTTGAAAATATTTCAGATAAGAAGTCGACTTTAGGCTACTTCACTTTTGTAGGAGGTAGTCTCGTTACTTGGAGGAGCAAGAAACAAAAAGTTGTTGCATTATTCAGTGTTGAAGCAGAGTTTCGAGGTTTGGCTAAGGGGGTGTGCGAACTTCTTTGGCTGAGAAGGCTATTGATGGAAATAAGCTTTGCTCCCGGCTCAGAAATAAACTTGTTCTGCAATAAAGCAACCATTGACATCTCTCATAACCCTATCCAACATGATCAGACTAAACACGTTGAGGTCGATTGACACTTCATTAAACAGAATCTTGAAGAGAAAATTATTCGGTTTCCATTCGTCAAGTCAGAAAACAAACTAGCGGATGTACTCGCGACAAGTCAGTATCCAATGAGAAATTTTTACATCTCACTCAAAGAAGTAAGGCCTTAGAAACATTTATGCACCAACTTGAGGGAGTGTTGGCGTGAATTTGTCAAAACAAGGATCAAATTATGTAAAATCCCTCAGTTAAAGGGTCAACCATAATTATAGCCTTAGATCATGTATGTCTTAAAATATTTTCCCGTGTATCTATATATATACTCTTGTACTCTGCTATCATACGAAATGATTGAAATATAAAACTTTTGATAATATATATAATAACCTATTCTTGCCAATAAGATCTAAATCGTATGGTTAAGACTGATGTCATATGACTTCTAAAATTATTTCTTGAGAAAATTGTTTTTTTCTTTATACTACTCTTAATTGATTATTATAATTTATTACATTCTCAAATCGGGGTTTCAAAAAAAATGCCTCTTCCAAAGGGGAAAAAAAGCTTTAATATACCCATTCAGTAGTTGGATGAATATTTAAGCTCAAAACGAATGATGTTTTTACAATTACTCGTTAACAAGATATTGAATCAGTTTTGAATTTTTATTTATTTATTCAAGATGAGCTCATTAATCCCATGCAAAGTCCAAGTCTTGCCGTATTTAAATGCCTCATGCCAAAACATAATATCCAAATCAAAGACGGAATACAGAATTATCATGCTGCGTTTTAACTATGAGCCTTAAAGTTTTAAGTTTTAAGTGCATGAACATCAAGATGCACATGCATTTACAGTAATCTGCATTTATGACTTGTATAGTCGTGCAGTTAGGCTAATATTTGTTGTTCAACCAAAAAACTCCACCTGTTCAATTTATTGATGTTTGAACCAAAACATTCTACATTCGAGCCCCTTGAGCTATCATTTTTTTCAACGGTTGGTGGTACCAGCCTTTAAACCAGATACCTAGCTCTGCATAGAATTTAACTTCAAAATAGCTCCTTAAGCCATTAGACCCTTAGGCCTTGATATATAACTCCAGTATACAAAGCAAGGTTATTGCACAATATGCCTCATTTAAGGACCTCGAGCCAACTGATGAAACAAGATAGGAATAATAGCCTAATTGTATTTCAATAGGTTTTAACATAAACACCATCCCAATACACAATCGAAAGTGAAAGTTCGCAAGAACCTCTAAACTACTAGCAGTATTACAAAAAATATAATTTAACATAACATGATGAAGCTAGATTTATAGTCCCTAGCTAGACAGATGAGAAAATAGGGAGGAGGAGGAGAATGTAGATTGGAAAATTATTTAATTTCATTGATACCTCATTCTGTTACAATCATAGATATATAAAGGACAATCATTGCATAGAAAACTAGAGAATGGATCCTAGCCATACATCTGTTTTATTCCCTACTAGCACACCTGGATAGAAAAGTAATACTAACAAAACTGCCTAAATGTCATAACTACCGTCGGCCCTTAGCTTTTCCTTTCCTGCCCCTACAGTAATCCTGCATCCATATAAGATCTTTGATGGTTCTCCTTAATTTCCTTAGGCCATTGAGCATGATAATGTCATCCGGCTCCTCTTTTTCTAATTCAATCTCTTTGTTTATCTCCTCTTCCAGCTAGCCCTGTTCTGCATTTGTAACAATATCCTCAACAGTGGATGTTCCTCATCCGTGATCCTGTCCTTATCCCAGTTTGTTTGATCCGCAGTTCCTTGAATTTGAGTGTTAACATTAGTCAACAATTGCTGGTTTGTTCCTTAAGTTTACATGGTCATAGTGCTACCCATCTGAATTGTTGTCCTGCATAGCCTGTTTGGTAACACATAATTCAACAACAAAAAGGTTAAATTTTCTAAATGCATTGAACATAGATTCAATGATCTTCAAATTTCACCTGAGGCTTCGTTTGTCCCTCTTATCTCTCATTGCTGCTATTAGGTGAGACAAGGCTGTCCACAAAAGTCAACCCAACTCGAAACCAAGATGGAATTCCAAGAACCGCCATATCTCTTGATGTTTCATCTTCCAACTTGTAAACCACCACTTTGTTCCTATCTTTGGCCAGTAAAACTTTCACATCCCCAAATAAATGTATAGGCCAAGTACAAGACAAATCATTATAAGAAAATGAAGTTTTAGGCCAAATAAAAGACAAATCACTATAAAAAAATGAAATTTTGGTCCAAGATTCCTCCACACCATACTTCTTCATCACCCAAACATCATTATGGCCATCAATTGTACAATAAATTAGACTTAGACAAAGACACTCTCCAACAACCGCAAGTTCATGCAATAATAAGTTATAATTATCAACCCCACTCGGCAGTGCCACCTCCAAAAATTCCTCGAGAGTTAAGTCAAATCTGTGCGCGATTGTAAAGGAATGATCAGAAACCTTACTAGCTAACCAATGAAGTGAACCATTCAAAAAAATCCCAGAAGCAGGATATTTCACGGAATGATCATAAGGGGAATTTTAAACCCTCCTCCAAGTATTTCTTTTTAGCATATAAACATTAACAAACACAACAGGTAATTCCAATCGGGCTCATCTTCATAATCATTACCACAATAAGAAATTGTAACAACTTTGTAATCATCACTTGACGCATCAAACCCAAACCCATACATGATATAATAAACACCACGAGGATCGAGGTCATAAGGCGAAACCTGCAATTTCCTGGCCTCCAAAGTTGTGGGATTGAGCAGAAACTTAACACATACTTCATCAGCGACTAAAATTAAGCCATTACAAGAACCTAGAATCTCCGACCAATTACATGGGTATTCAAAATTTAGCTTTGTTGCGGACCGGAAAGATCTCCATTATTCTTATCGAATTCGATTGCACAGTAGTGGCGCCTAATAGGGATTCCATTCATCTAAATGAGAAGGAGTTTTTCATGGAGGTGGGTTTTTTGGTGAGATGAGCTCGATAAATTGAGGGTCGGAATTAGAGCATGCCATGGCTTGATACGCACTTACAACCATGGTAGAGAGATTTAAGGGAGGAGAGAAAGTATTTCGATGACGATCTCTTGGGGTAGTAGAAGAAGGTCTTTCCTATTCAAGACGACATTGAAAGAGCAAATCTTTGAATGGATCTACGGACTTTGTTTGGTTTGTTTAATTTATCTATCTATCTAATAAAATACAAATGATTTTGAATTTCCCGCTCACTCAATAAATCATCTAGGCCGTCCAAAATTTGGGATAAATTTATCGTTAAATACAAGTCAAGACACTATTGACATCTATCTAGTCTATATATATATAATGAACTAATTGTTATTTCACAACTAAAAATTGAAATATTTTATAAATTTTCTCAAACATAAGAAAGAAATTTATTTAGAAAATTGATATTTTCACATATTAAAATGTTATTTTTCAATAATCTATCTAATAAAGTACAAATGATTTTGAATTTTCCGCTCACTCAATAAATCATCTGGGCCGTCCAAAGTTTGGGATAAATCTCATCGTCCATACAGTGCCAAAAGCACGGAACACATCTAGTCTATATATATAATGAACGGAATTGTTATTTCACAACTAAAAATTGAAATATTTTTATAAATTTTCTCAAACATAAGAAAGAAATTTATTTAAAAAATTGATATTTTCATATATTAAAATGTTATTTTTCAATAAATCTCTCTCATATGGAGATGGGACCCACTCACTATTCATGTGAGAGGGATCATGTAGAAATATCATTTGAACATGTGAAAATATCATTTCCTTTTATTTATTTATGTTTGAGAGAATTTGGGAAATTATAATTTTTATTTATGAAAATATCAATTTTTTATATTAATTATCAAACCTAAAAATTAGGGTACAACTAGATACAAACCTCAGCGTTATGGCTTTTAATTATTCAATTTTTTAATAATAAATGTGTACGTACAATTAATAAATTAAAATATAATAAGAACATGGTAGATTGTTGTGCGATGATCAAATTTTACCCATAAAAACATATGAATATACATTGTAGAGGGTAGTGTTGAAATAAAATAGTGATTTTATTAAATAATAATTAAATTACAAAGGATAATATCAAAACAAGTTGATATTATCAAAGCGCTTTAGATTTTTAATGATTTAGGGGATTATAAATTTAAAAATTAAGAGAATGACATTATGCTATTAATCTGCTTAGATTTGTAGTAATTTAGAAGATTATAAATTCAAAAAATTAATTAATAGCATAAAGTAGTGATTTTATTAAATAATAATTAAATTACAAAGGATAATATCTAAACAGTTAATATTATCAAAACAATTTAGATTTGTAGTGATTTAGGGGATTATAAATCTAAAATTTAGGAAAATGAATTAGGATTTGTTTTCATCCTCATTTGTTAGGTTAGTAGGACAGTTTTGTTAAGGGTCTTAAGGAACATTAATTAGACAGGACACGTGTTGAATTGTGAATCTTAAGGAACATTAATTAGATACGGTATCATGTCTTGTGTTTTAGTATATATAATAGATTTGTTGTGCGGATATTCTGGCCATGGGTTTAAAGGATTTAGATTAATTTTTACACTCAGATTTTAAAACCCTACGGATCGACTATCGGATCAAGAAAAGTCAAAATCGGCCCGCCTCCAGGTCCGGTTTGGACCAATGACCCAATTTTGGTCAAAACCCCGGTTGGCCCGTTGACTACTGGTCCAACCGATAAACCCGGTTAATTGACCTAGTGGACCCGATTTTTAACATTTTTTAAATTTTTTATTAATTACTAATAATATAAATTTTATATATTAATGACGCCATCGGGTCAATAACGGCAATTCCACTAGTTGGACCAATGACCCATCCATCCGGTATCTTTTTTAGTTCGATGAAAGATCCGATTATAAGAATCTTGTTTTTACATTCCAATAAAGTTTATGCACTAAAACGTGTTCGTCAAAACAATAAGCGAAAATGCAAAAGAACATCATCAGAAGCTACTAATCATGAAAAAGTGAACTAGAAATATTTAGCAATTCAAATTATATTTGACTCGTCACCGATAAATATTACACAACACAATAAATTGGTATTAAAGCATATATTATATAAACAATAGAATGTATATAATTTTGAATTTACGGTGAAAGTACAATAATAATCTAGAAGAAGAATTGAACCTGTAGACACTCAAAATTTTCTGTACACCTGTTACTAACATTGCAGGAGGACAGATTCGTCTTTCAGAGATAACCTTAAAGGATAGCTCATATCCATCCTAGAAATGCCACCGGAAGTTCAGTTTTAACCCTTGAAAACACAGCGGGAGTATCAGTTCCCACCTCGGAGATGACCCCGAGACATGCAGTTCAAATACCGAAAATCCCACCGGAGAAGGCCAATTCATCTCAGAGATAACCCCGAGATATTCATTCTCAGTCCTAAAAGCAACATTGGGAATAACAATGTCAACCTTGGAGATAACCTCGAGGGATGCAGTTCAAGTTTCAGAAACAACACCGAAGAGGACAGTTCTATCTTGGAGATAACCCCGAGATGCTCAGTTTTAGTCCCGAAAATAATACCGTGAATAGCAGTATCAACCTTGGAGATAAACCCAAGGAGTGCAGTTGCAATTCCGGAGATGACCCCGGAAATGCTTGTTTCAAACCTTTGCTATCATCTTCAACCTCGGGACTCACACCGAGGCGCTCAGTACAAGACCTTGAGGACATTCAGCACTTGCAGCAGCCCAATCTCAGAGAATCCTGAGCAACGTCTGCTTTATCAACCCAAATCGGAGATAACCCCGGTGAGGGGCGAAATCATCATTTTGCCACCTCGACCCCACATTGCGCAGTGACTACTACGCAGGGCAGCACACCGAATAGAATTTGAAGCTTGATGACCAAGGGCATGGTCTCATCTTCCTGACTTCGTACAACTTCTAATCCCATGTCATTGCATAGCTCTCGACAACGACAGTCCGAAATAGGTCTTATACACCTCAATCGGATGCCCAGATTGCGCCTCAAAGTTCGAGCGACATCACAAAGGCACGCGCGTGCATGTATTTCGAGACGGTGGGACCATGGAGCAGGGCATCCCGGTAGTCAGTAGTACATCTCATGGCCACCATAGGTAGTACTGTGACTCCCCCTCTATAAACAGAGGGCTTGGGGTGGCCATTTTGTAAGAGAAAAAGGCGAGGAATCCCTGTCAAATTTGCTCTATACACACCCTAAACTGAGTGCTTTCTCATTTTAAACACTTAAGGTACTTTTTACCGGCGGGAGCCGAGTGTTCATCTACTTAAAGTTATTGAAGTCTTCTTTGGCAGTCCACTGTAAGCCTTCATACCATTCTTAAAGCCTTTTCTCCACTACTGTGCACACACTATTCATCACGTTAAGAGTTGTGTGGCGTGTAGGGCTTTAACTTCTATCTGTGGTTTTTATTTCATTATATATATATATATATATATATATATATATATATATTTATGTATATATATTTATATATATGGACTAACATTATCGAGTTATGCCTCGATTGAGCCTAAATTTACGCCCGGAGCGTTTATTTGCTTATATATATATAGAATAGGAAAGCTCTTCTTTAACACTTTTGTAATTACACAGTTGCTAATATTCAGTGACTAAACAACTTGGCTTTTACCTCTAGAGTTATGTTGCGAAATGATAGCAATAAACCATTCTGGAAAGAAAATTTTGTCAATGGTTTACCTTCATTATTTGCCCACAAAGTTAGAGAAGAGTTGAGTAAAAATTTGGGATATATTAATTATGATAACCTAACTTATGGTGACATAATCAGTTATATTCAAAAAATAGGATTAAAAATGTGTATTGATTTTAAATTAGCCAAATAAGCTAGTAAAGATAAGAAAAAAGCTAAGTATGAGTTAGGAATATTTTGTGAACAATATGGTTTACCTCCAATTGCTCCCTCTAGAAGGAAGCATAAACATATTGATCATCCTAGAAGTCATAAGAATCGTAAACACAAACACATCCATAAAAAAGATAACAATCAAAATGATTATTACACTAAACCCAAACCGTCAAATAAAAAATATAATAGAAATTCTAAAAAAATTGATAAAAGTAAAATTGTTTGCCATAATTGTGGGCAGAAAGGGCACTACAAAAATGAGTACAAAATAAAACAAAAATTGTATCGATTAAATATTTCCAGTGAAGATACTGAGCAACTATTAGAGTTAATAAGGATTGAGAACAACACCAGTAATGACGAAGGTTCTGACATTCCTCATTCCTCTAACAACAGTTCTAGTAACAATGAGTTAGATAGTGACGAGGAAGAAGTTACTATTTGTGCTGATAATTGCAATGAAATGTGTTACAACAAAAGACTAAATGTAATTACCAAGGATGATGAAGAAAGCTCTTTGTTAATTGAATTAATTAGTAAAATTTCTGACCCTGAGCTTAAAGCTCAATATACTAAACAGTTAAAAGATTTATTAACTAAGGACAATAGAGTTAAAGACAAGGTTATTAAAGCTAAAGAAAAACCAATATTTAGCCTTAATAAAACCCTCGAAAGATTTAAAATCCCAGTTAAGGAAGTCACCCTTCCAGAATTAAATCAAGAAGTTAATAAACTTAAAAAAGAAATTTCTAATTTAAAGTTAGATGTTTCTAATCTAAGAAAAGAAATTGATGATAAGAAATCGGATCTTCAGGTTCATGATTCCTCTTCTAGTGATGAAGATCACAATGAGCCAGAATCGTCAGGAACTAAAGAAGAGGCAGATCTTTTTGTCCAATGTCTTTTTCTTAAAAGAATTAAAGATATTACCATTCAGAAATGGTATATTTCTATTAACTTGGTTATTGATAAAACTTTTTCAATACAACTTCCTGCCTTAGTTGATACAGGCGCGGATTTAAATTGTATTCAAGAAGGTTTAATCCCTACCAAGTATTATAAGAAAACTAATAAAAAATTAAACTCAACTAATGGTAGTCAAATGGAGATAAAATATAAATTGCCTAAGGTTCATATCTATCAAGATAATATGTGTTTTAAAACATCATTTGTTTTAATCCGCAATCTTACTAATAAGATCATCTTAGGGTTACCATTTATATATTTATTATACCCTTTTGCTACCAGTAATGAAGGTTTAAGTTGTAAACATTTAGAAAAAAGAATAACATTTAAATTCCTTATTAAACCTAAAGAAAGAGATTTAAAATTTATTCAAGAAGAATCTATTTCCAAATCATTAAATTTATTAAATTATAAATCCACTCATCTAAATTTCTTAAAGGAAGAAATTAAGTACAAAAGAATTGAAGAACAACTTTAGAATAAAGAAGTTCAAGAGAAAATTGAAAATTTAAGAACTTATTTAAAAGACAACCTTTGTTCTGATTCTCCTAATGCCTTTTGGCATCGGAAGAAGCATGTTGTAAGGCTTCCTTACGCTAAGGAATTCAAAGAACATTTGATTACTACTAAGGCCAGGACGATACAAATGAATCATGAACAAATGGAGTTATGTAAAAGGGAAATTAACGATCTCCTTAATAAAGGATTAATTAAACATAGTAAATCCCATGGTCATGTACCGCCTTTTATGTTAACAATGAAGCAGAAAAGGAGAGAGGTGTTTCCCGTCTAGTTATCAATTACAAACCATTAAACAAGGTCTTAGAATGGATTAGGTACCCCTTGCCTAATAAAGATGACCTCATTAACCGGTTAAGTAATGCAACCATCTTTAGTAAATTTGACCTTAAATCTGCTTTCTGGCAAGTTTCCATTGAAAGTAGTATGCATACAAGCCAATCATGTTTGATGATAAAGCATATACTTTGTAAACAATCTTATTCATTTATTAATAAAAAGTATTAATTTATTAAAGGCTTTTAATTATCTACATGATGATGTTTTATAATATGTGATAAACCCATAGTTTTAAGCAATGCTTTTAGAATAATGATGATGATCATTCTAATGAGATCTAAATTCTTAGAAAGCTTAAAACTAAAATAGTTCCCAATCATTGGATTACTAAATTGGGGATTAGTGAATCCGGATAGATTGGTACATACGTTGCTTTCGCTTTCATTGGATGAGGATGATTGATCTCACGATCATTTGTGTGGAGACACTAAAGCAAGTATGTAGGTGCTTATTAGAGAATAAGTTCAATCGAACGCGTGCATTGCTCGCTAAGGAATACCTAATGGAGTTTTACTTCACTGTCAATAGGAATTCTCAGTAGTGATAGTAAAGACAAGTGATCCTTGGACTTGAGATCATCATAAGATTCTTGTGTATGATGAGTTATACTTTGACTTATTCCTTAAGACCCTTAGGGTATATCAAAGGGTATGCTTGGGTATAATAAGTCAGATATGGAGATAATGTATGATCAATAAAGAATCTACCACTTATTAAAAGAAGAGAAATGTCCTATGTGATTCGATAAATGACAACCCAAAGAGTCCTCGCTTAGGCGTAATGAAATTAGAAAGGAGTTTCTAATTTGCATTATTTGAGTCAGGCATTTAAGGATCGAAATACATATAATTAAATAAAATAAGACTTGTGACAAGAATTCCATGCCTTATATTTAATTGGGACATCAGATGGTGGAAGGATTGAATTGCATTTGTAACTATTTACTCAAAGGTTCTTTAATGATTAATATTGAAATCTATATTATCCGGAAAGTCGTTGATCGCTAGGGAGGCTTATCCCTATCAGAGAATAAATATTATTTATTTAAATAAATTAATTGTTTAATTTATTTATTTAAATAAGATTAGAATTGTTCTAATTGATTTATTCTCAACCTAGGTTTAATATGGAGAACCTAAAGGGTCACACCATAAAAGGAAGAATAATTATTTAAGAAGTTAATGGCATAATCGTAATAATATGTTATGTATATTTAATTTAATCTATGGTGATAGAATAAATTAAATAGCTTAATATTTATTATTTAATATTTTAGAAATATTAAATATAAATTAATAAGAGGAGTCTTATTAATATTATTAAAATTATTATTATTATTTTAATTTCTAAAAGAGTTTAGAAATTAATTTAATATAAGTACTTCATTTATTCCTAATAGGATTAGGAGGGAAAATTAGTTAAAGGAGTTTAATTAATTATCCCTAATAAGATTAGGGAGCCCATTTAATTAAAAGAGTTTAATTAAATAATACCTTATTTTAATAGGGTTACTTGATATCTTTATAAGAAGAGTCTTATATCAGATATTAAAACGACATAATTCCAATTTGTTGGAGAGTACGTTCTTTTCTATAGAGATAGAAAACTAGGGTTTGAGCCAAAAAACACCCATCTTCTTGAATTTTCTTCTTCCTTGGTGGATCACCTCTAGAGGCCAAACATTTGGGTGGCTAACGTTGATCAAAGGAAGGAACCAAACCCGGTGGATTCAAGTTAAACGCGAAAAGGATTGGAGGTGAACTTGTACCTGAGGAAGCTCGATCTTCAAGGGTATGATTCTTATTCGTTATCTTTTTCGTTTAATTAATAATTGTGCATAAAGGGTGATCCGGGTGTATGGTTTGTAAAATTTTTAAACTCTGATTTTTACACGTTTCCGCACTTTTATGCAATTTGATTGCGTTCATGAATATTATAAACCTAACATCCATTCACCCCGATGATAGGTACAAAACAACCTTTACCACCCTATTCGGTCACTATGAATGGAATGTCCAGGTATTTGGTCTAAAAAATGCCCCCAGTGAATTTTAGAATATCCTCAATGATATTTTGAATCCTTTCAGTCATTTTATCGTCGTCTACATTGATGATATTCTCATTTTTCCCAATTCTATTGGAGAACACATTAAACATTTGAAATCTTTCTTCAAAACAGTTAAAGATAATAGACTTGTCCTTTCCCCTTCTAAATGTAGCTTGTTTCAAGCTAAAGTTCGGTTTCTTGGTTTAAATATTTATCGCGGACTCATACAGCCTATTGATAGAGCCATTCAATTTGCTGACAGATTCCCAGATAAAATTACCAATAAAACCCAATTACAGAGGTTTCTGGGCTCGCTCAATTATATTGGCAAGTTCTATAAAAACCTCAGGAAGATTTGAACACCTCTCTTTCAGCGTTTGCAAGACAATCCTCCCCCATCGACTGACGTTCACACTTCTGTCGTTCAACAAGTTAAAAAATATGTCAAGGCATTGCCCTACCTTGGTATTTCAAACGATTCTGCATTCAAAATTGTTGAAACTGATGCCTCAGATATTGGATTCGGAGGTATTCTCAAGCAAAAATTAACACTCGACTCTCCTGAATAGATTGTTCGTTTTCATTCTGGTGCATGGAATAGTACATAGTTAAATTATAGCACTATTAAAAAAGAAATACTTTATTTAGTATTATGTATTAACAAATTTAAAAGTGACTTATTAAATCAAAAGTTTCTTGTCCGTATTAACTACAAATCAGCAAAATATGTTTTAGAAAAAGATGTTGAAAACATAGCCTCTAAACATTCCTTTGCTAGATGGAAATCCCTATTAAGTATATTTGATTTTGAGATTGAATACATTAAAGGAATTAACAATTCCATTCCTGATTTTCTCACTCGAGAATTTATTAACACAGGTACCGTGCATCCATTATGAGTGTTCGAGGAACATCATCTTCTCGTGGTCCGGGTCGCCCTACTGACCCAAGTAATCAACCAAAAGGAACTTTGGTTTCTCATCCAGTAAACCCAGTTTATCAAACCACTAACAAATTTACCGTCCTTGGGACAATGCCCAAGCCCTACAATTCAGCCTTTGCCAGTAACCCAACTCCAGTTGACCCTTTTCAGTCTAAGGCTTCCCTTTCAAGCCCCAGTCATCCTCCTTCTGAGTACATGCTTAGATGGACTAATCACCTATTTCATATTGAACCTCATATGAAACCTAAAGATGACCCAGTCAATCTGGCCTCCCAGTTCTTTCCTTCTAGGTGGCACTTCATGCCCCATGCTCCTTATATATCCCTTGTGTATTATAAGGATATCCTCCTTGAAATCGAGTCAATATTTATAAAACCTATTTATGCTAATAACGATAAATCAAAAGTTCTTTATCATTTATTATATATTAAATAGTTTATTCTGATGTCCAATTGGGGAAAACATCCCTCTAATCTTATGCAGATTTCTAATCAAAATAACTCTTACTATTATTATGATTACATGGAAGCTTGGTATAGAGTTTTCCTTCATCAAAATGAGTCAAACAATCATTCATGGTTTCTTCAGTTCGATCATAAATTCAAAAGTCAGTTCCCTTATTGGTTTTCTCACTGGTGGGCAAGGTTTGGTTCTACTTACGACCTCCTTCCTGATCCCTTGAAAGTCCAACTCAGTCATTTTTGTAACCACAGTAAAAATAATCCAAAAAATAATGGTGTCCTTGTCATTCTTCAATTTGTGAGTAAGTATAAGATTCCTTGGATTCTTAAATGGCAATATGACATTCAGACTCCAACTAAAGTTACCCATCCTCATGGTGAAGAATTCAGTTACCTTGCTTCTCCCACAGCTGATCCATTTCCCCTTGTCTCCCGTCAATGGTTCATCAAATGGTTGGATAAATTTGATGTTAATAGAATTATTGGTCAGGTTCAGTTAGAGTTTCCCACTATCTCTCTTAAGGTTCTTCCAGTTACAACTAAAGAGCCTTACAGTCAAGAGTCAAAACCAAAAGAGGCCAAAGTCAGTCTTACTGGTTCATCCTGTTCCCGTGATATTTCTGATTTTAAGAATTGTTCCGGTAAAGAGTTAAAATTAATTGCTCAAGCATTAAATAAAAGAATTGATGAATTGCATGAAGAAGCCTCTGCAGGTTCTTCATCTTTTTCAAAGAATGCTTCTCTTAGTCAATATGGTGATTATGATGACCCATACGACACCATCGATCTAACAGATGCTTAGGACCCATTTGTCTGACATCTCATTTCAGTCACATGCACCTGCTCCTGCAGCTAGTCATCTCAAAGATGCTCTTCAGCCGAAAGCAATCCTCTACCACTTGAGTATGTTCCTGCTTTTCCACCGAAAGCATTCTTCAAGTCAAAAGTTTTTGCCACTTCATCAAAAGTTGCCGACGCGTCCATGAATAGTAAAAAAGTCAGCACTATTTTACTATTCATCAATAATAAATCTTGTCTGTAATCATTCTATAAAAGGGAATTGAACTTAGTTATTGAGGCAGACTTGAAAAGACTCTGAGTTCCTTCTTAGACGAATCTTTAGCCTCCACCTCTGTTAGCCTCTCTCAACCCCTTCTTCTTCTCTTCTTAATGTTCTGAATAAATTTGTAAGTCAAAGTTGTTAAATACTTTAATATTCACACATAAGTCTTTTCAACCTGTAGTCACTGAATATTACCATCTAAAATCAATTGGTATCTGGAGTTTACCTAGTGAAGCTTGTTTACCATGCTCATTCATAATCAACAACCTGTAGTCACTGAATATTAGCGTCATTAGTTGAACTTTGGATTAATACAGTTTGATCTTTAGGACTTTTATTAAGAGCATGAACGTTTAAGTTTGTTTTCATGGTCTTATAATAAATCCTATAAATCAAAGCTATGGGCTGAGAACCCTCAATCATATGAGTAATTTCACCAGCAGTTTTAATGTTTAACGTCAAAGCTTTTAATAGATGTTGATCACTCAGGCTTAATGTGAAATCAGGAAAGCAATTGAAATGGATAGGTCCATTGTGTAAACTTGATTCCATCGCACCAATCATACTTAGATAATAATTCAAGAATCTAGCATCTCTAAGGCAAAGGTAGATACTCGAATTTATTCCTTTAATGTTTAGGGGTTTAACTGCCACTTGAACTAAACCGATGCGAATGAAATTATAACCCTTTTTCCTATGTTTTTAATAACATCTGGAGATAAAAGACTACAATTTTTGTATTCTTTGTTAATAGCATAGACTTTTTCAACTGTTTTTACATTATAATCAATTTTAAAATTGTCTAAAAATGTTGACTGATAAATTTCTTTAGGGGAAACCTTTGGTATGTTCCAATTGTGTAAAGCTTGACTTATGTTTTCATAACTGTGCATTTCTTGGTTAACTATGTCGGGGACGGGAGGCAAAGTTGACTGGTTACTAGCTGAGGAGTTAGACCTAAATAATCTATTCATCTTTGACGAAAATCAAAATTATGTATTACTCACTATTCTTCCATTCATACCCTCTTACCTTAGGCAGACTCATACCTATGTTCTAAACCAGAAACTGCTCACTCAAGAGACTTACAAAGGTTTGACACGAACAAGGTGGGATACAGTAAGTTAGGTGACTTCGGAACAAGAGTAAAAGACAAATTTTGAAACTAGAAAAAGAGATGAAAGATTATTGAGTTCTTACTGGCAACTAGAACAAAACAACTTGGCTTTGATACCATTTGGGATGAAAGAGCCAGTAAGAACTCAATAATCTTTCATCTCTTTTTCTAGTTTCAAAATTTGTATCAGACTCTTGTTCCGAAGTCACCTAACTTACTGTAGTCCACCTTGTTCGTGTCAAACCTTTGTAAGTCTCTTGAGTGAGAAGTTTCTAGTTTAGAACATAGGTATGAGTCTGCCTAAGGTAAGAGGGTATGAATGGAAGAATAGTGAGTAATACATAATTTTGATTTTCGTCAAAGATGAATAGATTATTTAGGTCTAACTCCTCAGCTAGTAACCGGTCAACTTTTCCTCCCGTCCCTGACATAGTTAACCAAGAAACGCACAGTTATGAAAACATTAGTCAAGCTTTACACAATTGGAACATACCAAAGGTTTCCCCTAAAGAAATTTATCAGTCAACCTTTTTAGACATTTTCAAAACTGATTATAATGCAAAAATAGTTGAAAAAGTCTATGCTATTAACAAAGAATACGAAAATTGTAGTCTTTTATCTCCAGATGTTATTAAAAAACATAGGAAAAGGGGTTATAATTTCATTCAAATCGGTTTAGTTCAAGTGGCAGTTAAACCCCTAAACATTAAAGGAATAAATTCAAGTATCTACCTCTGCCTTAGAGATGCTAGATTCTTGAATTATTATCCAAGTATGATTGGTACGATGGAATCAACTTTGCACAATGGACCTATCCATTTCAATTGCTTTCCTGATTTCACATTAAGCCTGAGTGATCAACATCTATTAAAAGCTTTGACATTAAACATTAAAACTGTTGGTGAAATCACTTATATGATTGAGGGTTCTCAGCCCATAGCTTTGATTTAAAGGATTTATTATAAGACCATGAAAACGAACTTAAACGTTCATGCTCTTAATAAAAGTCCTAAAGATCAAACTGTATTAATCCAAAGTTCAACTAGTGACGCTAATATTCAGATCCCGAGAACCATCCTCTGGAAGGACATTACGCTACCTAGTCAATGGACTTTACCTAGTGAAATACCTCAACAACCTGTAGTTAGCAATTTGTTAAATCTTGAAAATGTTAAGCAATTTTTCGATGGAACAGTCCAAAATAAGTTTTGAGCGCGTACTAGAAGGCTACCATTATAGAAGATTTTACTAATTCTTCAAAGACCTTCATTTTACATCAAGAGATCTTCAAGTACTTAGTAACCCTTCAGTTAGAGATATTAAATTAAAGGGTGTCCTTTATCAAGGTCAAGCTAGTCACCCGTGTTATGCTCACAAGGACCTTATAGAAGAGAAAAGCTCTTCTTCTCCTACCCCTTCTGAGTACCCAACTCAGTCAGATTTTGAAATTCCTATTAACAATCAATTAAGAGTCATTAAAAAAGAATTCATATTAGATTGGGACAATCTTGTAAAAGATTTTAATTCCAAATCTAATAAAGAAAAAAGACATTTATATAGTTCCAATCACCCGTCTGAAAAAGAACGTGATAAAGTTGTTAACAAATGGAAGCGATTTATTATTAATTAAAAGACAAACATTACCTTTTACGACTTGTATGATCAATATAAGGTAAATGTAATGTTATAACTAAAACACAATGGATTAAAGAAGATAAATCGAAGGTCTCTTCTAGTCATCCCCCGCTAGAAACCATTCTTCTTCTCCCGCTTAAAATACGCCTCATTATTGCAGGTCCTTTTAAAATTTCAGATGGTAATAAAGATGATAAAAAAATTATAGAACAATTAAATTTTAGTAATCAATATCTAGCTACCGTTGGAAGACAGCTAGATAGAATCGAAGAAAAATTTGAAGAAACCAATATTAAAAAACCAGATTTAAAGATTGAACATCCTTTGATAAAATTACCAGAAAATAGAAGTAAATTAGGTTTACCTAATAATGATGGCGATCTTATTCGATCTATTGATAAGTTATTTAAAAAGTTAAAAACTGAACCCAGTTCAAGTGGTACTATCTCTGTTATTGATCAAGTTAAAACTAATATTGAAAGCAATTGCTTATCAGATCATTCTGATACTGTTTCAGTACTAGATTTTAATGATCAGTTAAGCAAATTAATAGTTAAAAACACTAGTTTAACCAGGAATTGGTATTCTAGACCTACTCCTCCGGATCTATAATTCGAAGAGAGAAATCTAGATAAACAATTCTCTGTTTCATCCAATAAAATTTATGAATGGAACATTGATGGTTTTAGTGAACAGGAGATTTTAAACAAATTAAATCATATGTCCATGGTAACAAATAGCTATATAACTAAATTCAACAATCTGACTCAGCCAGATATAGTTGAGTTAATAGTTAGTGGATTTACTGGTATTCTCAGATCTTGATGGGAAAAACATCTCACCGAAGATACTAGATTATCAATAATTCATGCTGTCCAGTTAAATGATGACGGCAACCCCATCTTTGATGAAGATGTTGGCGTTAGTCTGGCTGATGGAGTCAATACTTTAATATTCACCATAATAAAACATTTTATTGGAACTCCTAGTAACATTACAGAAAGAATTCACAATCAGCTTAGTAATCTCACCTGTCCCACTCTAAGTGATTTTAGATGGTACAAAGATGCTTTTACCTCTAGAGTTATGTTGCGAAATGATAGCAATAATGTGACGCCCCCAAAATAGGTCCATTCCATCCAACCCATTCTGAGTCGCCAAATACATGGTACAGAAATAACTACAACTTTATTAATACATTTGTCGTGTGCAAAATACAAAATATATATCTTGTGAGTTTAAATACAATTATTGTCTTCTGACAATATACATACCCAAATAAATCCTCATCACAATTATTTATACATTATTTTACAAAAATGGTGAGGACTACTAAACAACTCTCTCTGAACCTTCATTCCATACCCCGACTAAGTACTTTTTACATTCTCGCCTCCCGAGAAGAAAAATGGAACAAAAAGGAAAAGGGTGAGCTCAACTAGCCCAAAGAAGAATATTATGACTAAGATAATATACAACAAATTATCGTTAGTCTCCAACAGGAAAAATCTAATAGAATACAATAGAAAACCAGCTTTTAAATCAATCTTCGCAGATGGAAATAATAATTCATTAGAAGAGTTAAGTAGAGAATGCAAACTACTATCTTCTATATATGAATTTAAAAGTTCATCGTCGATATTTTATCCTCAGTAACATCAATCAATATATATCTGGAATCAAATATTCATCTTTGTACTACAGGCCAAAGATATTCATCAGTCGGTCATGTTCATCTAAACACCTGTTCATCTTTGCACTACGGGCCAAAGATATTCATCAAGAAATCATTCATCTTTGCACTACAGGCCAAAGATATTCAGTAATATCATCATTTAGGACTGAGGATGATGAAAAATATTTTAAAGGAAACGAATTCAGTGAAACAAAAGAACAATTATTAAGGATTCGTATTTTAAACAATCCAAGTTCAAAAATACTTCATAAGTAATCAGAGTGGAGTAAAATTCAAGAATGATCAAAACATGGATACAATCAAAGCTAGTATCCAGAATAGATATTTTGGACAAAAGAAGAAATTTTATTTTTCTATGAATAGTCTTGCGTATTCGTGAATAGTCTCAGATATCGTGAATAAAGGTCGTATACGTGAAGAGTAACTCCACACCAAAAGATAGAAATTTCACAAAAATATCTTCACGCTTCGTGAATAGTACTCATGAATAGTAACTCGTGAATAAAACTCGTGAATAAGTAACTCATGAATAGTAACTCGTGAATAGTAACTCATGAATAAGTAACTCTACATGAAAAATTCCAAATTTGATAAAAAGTTCTAACTAATATTTCAAAGATAATGATATCAAGAAATAATATCATTTGAGAAGAAAATAATATCCTTACCTCGAAAGACAAGATTTCGAGTTGAAACACCGGATATAAGCTATGACTTGAACTTGCACCAGATAAAGCAACAAAGACTAAAGTATACTCAAAATACTCACAAGAATACGCTCGATAATATAGAGAGAAAAACTTCAGCTTACGTGTAATTTTCAATTCTAACCTAAGAACCCTATTTATAGAAAATGCTTAGAACACCAAAAGCGGAAAATTTAATATAATATTATTATTATTTATTAAAATTCTATACGCCCACTTTTGGAGATCTGATTTCAGCAATCAATAACACATGCTAGACCCACTTAACACACCAAAAACGTTTTTCTTGAAAAAAATAATTAAAACTTCCAAAAATCAATTATTTCGGAGCTTCGGAACTTCAATAATTCATAATAAATAGCCCTTTTGTCAGAAAATTCGAATCTTGCGACTTATTATAGGAAATTCAATTCTCTACAACTTTGCAGAAGAAAGTTTTTCCAAATTCCAAACAAAAATTGACCGAAATCCACAAACGGGCAATTTTACAAGCTATAATCAAATTTCGGTCAATAATTGTGTCCACCAACACACAAAATATGTGTTAAACATTTAATGCCACAAAAATACTCTTCCTCCTCATATACTCATATATCCCACATTCATTATAAAAATATCACCGTTAATATATTATTAAAATAATATATTTAAATGAATTATTTTATCGAAAAAGATAAAATATTAATTTTCAACAATTGTCATTTTAAAATTTTCTCCATCTATATCCACATAAAATCAATATTTTCCTCATCATATAAATCAATAATTAATTATTCACAAATAATATTTCGAATCACAATCTTGGCAACTAGTAGTTCCTTGAGAAAGAGGGGCTTTCGAATAAGGATCTCTCCTTCTTGGCGCACAATTAGGTGACTAAACCTCTCCTTAGAGATGTAACTTTCTAGACATTGCCAATAATGTTATCCAATAATATTATTCAGATAATATGAATTATTGCTCTGATAATGGAAAATACAATGTAATGATAATTTATCAAATAACAAAGAATATAAAATATCAATGCAACAATTATTGAATCAATAAAATAAAATATCAATAAAGAATTATCGTGAACCATTATTGAGTAGTGCCTTCTTACGTAAGAATCAATAATTGGTGCAATACCGTGCTCTTCTTGCTCAACAACGCGTATTAGTGTGTTTTAACCAATGGGGTATTCCAACAAAGATTAATGGTAACAACTACGCCTGCTATTTATAAACAACTTATATTTGTCGTTTTCTTCATCCAATCGCTTTCAGTTATGGGGCCCACAAAAGATCAAGGTCAGACAAAATATTCTCCGACAGATCTAATATTCCACGACCAAACGAATATTCCCAAGCGACAATGAATATTTTATAACCACTTGCTTATTTGAAATATTTATATTTTACCCATAACTATCCACATTAATCAAATCAACCCTTACTATTTCAAAATAATAAATAGAGGAAAATAAATTTCATTTATTAATAATTTGGGGTCTTACAACCTCCCTCCTTATGAAATTTCGTCCTCGAAATTGACGTCACGTACACGGTGTTTTTCAAAAGATGAGAATACCTCGCTTTCATTTCCGTTTCCAACTCCCAGGTCATTTCCTCAATAGCATGGTTTCTCCACAAAACTTTAACTTGTGGTATAACCTCGATACATAGGACATGTTATTTCCTATCCAAGATCTTGACAGGTACCTCCTCGTACGTTAAGTCTTTGGCTATCTCGTCCGGTTTTAACTCAATGACGTGGTTCGGGTCGTCCACATATTTACGTAACATCGATACGTGAAAAACGTTATGAACACGCGTCATACTTGGCGGTAAAATGAGTCTATAGGCCACAGTTCCTATTCGATCGAGAATTTCAAATGGATTAATAAATCGAAGGTTTGAGCTTTCCTCACCTCACCGATTCTCGCTTTTGGAATAACAACTTCTTGCACCTCCTTCTTCAAATTCATCATCGGTGTGTAGCTTGAATGACTTTAACTTTATCGATTAAAGTCGATTATACTCAGATATCATCACGTGGGTACCTAGAGTTTTCATCTCCATCTCTATTATTTGTAAATTATACTGAAATGAGTCTTTGATAATATCGTACTCGTGCTTGTATATACGATCTTCGACTCAACACGTCGCCTACCACGTTCGCTTTTCGAGGATGGCATGGTCGAACATGTCTTTGAAATGAGTCTCCTCTTGAGTTCTTGAAGCTCTTCCCAAATTCCTTGCTTCATTCGAATTTTGTATCTCTACGAGTCAAATTGCGTTAATGGAATAGCGATTCGAGAATATCCTTCAACGAATCTCCGATAATAACCAACTAAGCCTGAAAGCTACGTTATTTCGATTACCGGCTTAGGTTGTTCTCAATCGTGACTCATATCCCAACCTTGGATAAGCGTTACAATGACACCTATCGCTTTACTATCGCATCTAATATGGTGTCCCCTACGGAGAGTCCGGCTTCGGTGCATTCCACAAAGGAAGTCACCAGATAAAGGCTCATGTACCAAATTCTATAGTTGAATTTTTAACTCCTGAAGTTCAATAGGAGCCATTCGATATGAGATTTTAGAAATGAGTTTTATACCGGGTTCAAAGTCGATACAAAATTTAATATCGGGCTTTGGGAGTAAGCCAAGAAATTCTTCAGAAATACGTCGGAAAAATCAATAACAACAGAATATTATTCAAATCGACGTGTCTTTATTCAAATCCATAACATGGACTAAGAAAACTTGACATCCGTAATAAACGAATGACTTCATGGCACGATATGAAAATGTTTGACTACAATGGTTTGATTGCTTGAATTGAATAACGGAGTTGCTTAGGAATATGAAAACTAACAACCTTACGAAAAGTAATCAATTTCGCATGATGAGTAGTTAACCTTAAAATCACATCAAAAGCAAATATCTCTATAGAAATAAGGTTAACAGTAATGTGATAGTGCCAACTGAATCAAGCAAGATTTCTAAACAACGGATGTAATGAAAGTTTCTCCTAACGAGAGTCTTCATAAATAGGTCAAAGTCTAATTTCTCCGTAGTCAAGTTCAAACGCTGAGCGCAAGCAAGAGAGATAAAAAATGGGTAGAACCCCAGATTCTCTAGTAAGGTATAAACTTCGAAGAATTTATAATTAACTAACCTGCGTGCTAACTTCGTTCGGGTTCCTCGCATTTTGACCGGGTCACGACAAACGCTCTTCCAGGCACCGTTGACTTTGACTTTTCCGGGACATCCTTTTGAGTCACCATTCCCACCGGATCTGGTTTCGATACCGTCTAATCTCGAGCGATATGTCCTTCTTTTCCATAATTATAGCATACCTTAAACTGCTGTAGGGCGGTTTGGTGATATGTCCCTCTTTCCGCATTTGTAACATACGACCGGTGGTCTTTCTCCTCCCTTGGAACCAGATTCTTCATCATACCGACGCCTTCACATGGTCGCTGTTGAATCTCCTTTTTAAAATCTCCCCCCACTCGCTTCTTCTATTTTCATGGCCACGATTACCACCGGAGTAGTTCTTACCGCTTTGTCCGTATTCTTCTTTCTCCACTGGTTATCGTTATTCGATGACTGCTATCTTGGTATGATCCTCGGTTATGGTCCCTCGGTTGAACGTACTCATTATCTCGCTCTAACAATCGAGCCCTCGCTGACAACATCTAAATAGAAAAAATTTATGAGAAATGAGATCTCGACGTATCGCCGGTTTCAAACCTCTCGTAAACATCCGCTATATACGTTCCTTCATATAACGAATACTTTCGTGGAAGTACTTGTCATTGAACTGCTTCTGAAATGTCTCCCATGACATGCCGAGTGTAGGCCGGATGGAGTACGCTTCACGAATTCCCACCATGAATCTGCCTTCGCCACGGAACATAAAGGTGGCGAATGGAACTTTCTGTTCTCCGTGCATCCCAAGACATCGAATATCTTGGTAATTTGCTTGACCCATGTTTCCGCTTATGATCGGATCCGCTTTCCTTAAATTCGTGGTCCCAACTCTTTGAATGCTTGGGTTGTGACCACCCGTGAATTGCTATCATTTCTCCTCAGATTTTGAACACGAGTCTCCCTCGTCGATTTAGCATGAACTATGGCTTCTAAACATCCCTCGTTTATCATCTCTTTCGGTGGTGTTGTTCACGGGAGGTACATTGCCACTGTTGCACGTTCTCCTCGTTGGTAATACAGCATCTCCACGGTCTCATTTACTCCATCATTAATATTCTCGATCGACATTCTCAACATCATCATAAAACAAGGGTTAATTAAGGAAATCAATATATCACATAATATCCCTATATACTAACCAACTAACAAATAAGCTTAGGTAAGACACATTAGCGAAGGATTTACTCGTCTCTCCCCTCCTAGTTCTATTCCCCGATCTCCGCCAGAGATCATATCCCTAAGCTCTAATACCAACTGTGACGCCTCCAAAATAGGTCCATTCCATCCAACCCATTCTGAGTCGCCAAATACATGGTACCGAAATAACTACAACTTTATTAATACATTTGTCGTGCAATATACGACAACATATATACTGTGAGTTTAAATACAATTATTGTCTTCTAGACAATATACATACCCAAATAAATCCTCATCATAATTATTTATACATTATTTTACAAAAATGGTGAGGACTACTAAACAACTATCTCTAGAACCTTCATTCCATACCCCCTACTTAGTACTGCTACATTCTCGCCTCTAAGAAGAAAAATGGAACAAAAAGGAAAAGGGTGAGCTCAACTAGCCCAAGAAGAATATTATGACTAAGATAATATACAACAAATTATCGTTAGTCTCCAACAGGAAAAAATCAAATAGAATACAATGATAGACAACCAGCTTTTAAATCAATCTTAAGTAGTGGAAATAATAATTCATTAGAAGAGTTAAGTAGAGAATGCAAACTACTATCTTCTATATATGAATTTAAAAGTTCATCGTCGATATTTTATCCCTGTAACATCAATCAATATATATCTGGAATCAAATATTCATCTTTGCACTACAGGCCAAAGATATTCATCAGTCGGTCATGTTCATCTAAACACCTGTTCATCTTTGCACTACGGGCCAAAGATATTCATCAAGAAATCATTCATCTTTGCACTACAGGCCAAAGATATTCAGTAATATCATCATTTAGGACTGAGGATGATGAAAAATATTTTAAAGGAAACGAATCCAGTGAAACAAAAGAACAATTATTAAGGATTCGTATTTTAAACAATCCAAGTTCAAAAATACTTCATAAGTAATCGTGAGCGAGTAAAATTCAAGAATGATCAAAACATGGATACAATCAAAGCTAGTATCCGAATAGATATTTTGGACAAAAAGAAGAAATTTTATTTTTCTATGAATAGTCTTAGTATTCGTGAATAATGTCATTATCGTGAATAATTAATAGATACGTGAAGAGTAACTCAGACACCAAAAGATAGAAATTTTACAAAAATATCTTCACGCTTCGTGAATAGTACTCATGAATAGTAACTCGTGAATAGTAACTCGTGAATAGTAGCTCATGAATAGTAACTCGTGAATAGTAACTCGTGAATAAGAACTCATGAATAAATAGTAACTCAAGCATGAAAAAGTTCCAAATTTGATAAAAAGTTCCAACCAATATTTCAAAGATAATGATATTGAAGAAATAATATCATTTGAGAAGAAAATAATATCCCTTACCTCGAAAAGCAAGATTTCAGTTGAAACACCTGATATAAGCTATGACTTGAACTTGCATCAGCCGTATAGCAACAAGACTCAAAGTATACTCAAAATACTCACAAGAATATGCTCGATAATATAGAGAGAAAAACTTCAGCCTAAATTGTAATTTTCAATTCTAACCTAAGCACCTTATTTATAGGAAAATGCTTAGAACACCAAAGCGAAAATTTAATATAATATTATTATTATTTATTAAAATTCTATACGCCCACTTTTGGAGATCTGATTTCAAAGAATCAATAACACATGCTAGACCCACTTAACACACCAAAAACGTTTTCTTTGAAAAAATAATTAAAACTTCCAAAAATCAATTATTTGAGACTTGAACTTCAATAATTCATAATAAATAGCCCTTTTATCGAGAAAATTCAATCTTACGACTTATTATAGGAAATTCAATTCTCTACAACTTTGCGAAGAAAGTTTTTCCAAATTCCAAACAAAATTGATCAAAATCCACAAACGGGCAATTTTACAAGCTTTAATCAAATTTCTATCGATAATTGTGTCCACCAACACACAAAATATGTGTTAAACATTTAATGCCACAAAATACTCTTCCTCCTCATATACTCATATATCCCACATTCATTATAAAAATATCACCAAGTAATATATTATTAAAATAATATATTTAAATGAATTATTTTATCGTAAAAGATAAAATATTAATTTTCAACAATTGTCATTTTAAAATTTTCTCCATCTATATCCACATAAAATCAATATTTTCCTCATTATATAAATCAATAATTAATTATTCACAAATAATATTACGAATCACAAGATCTTGGCAACTAGGTTGTTCTGAGAAAGAGGGGCTTTCCAATAAGGATCTCTCCTTATCGGCGCCGCAATTAGGTGACCAAACCTCTCCTTAGATGTAACTTTCTAGACATTGCCAATAATGTTATCCAATAATATTATTCAGATAATATGAATTATTGCTCTGATAATGGAAAATACGATTAAATGACAATTTATTGAAATAACAATAATATAAAATATCAATCAAAGAATTATTGAATCAATAAAATAAAATCTTTGAGCAATAATTACGTAACCATTATTGAGTAGTGCCTTCTTACGTAAGAATCAATAATTGGTGCAATACCGTAGCTCTTGTTCAACAACGCGTATTAGTGTGTTTTAACCAATGGTATTTCCAACAATATTAATTGGTAACAACTACGCCGTTATTTATAAACAACTTATATTTGTCGTTTTCTTCATCCAATAGCTTTTTAGTTATGGGGCCCATAAAAAGATGCTTGGTCAGTACAAATATTCTCCGAACGATCATTTAATATTCCACGACCAAACGAATATTCCCCAAGCGATAATGAATATTTTATAACCACTTGCTTATTCAAATATTTATGTATTTTACCCATAACTATCCACATTAATCAAATCAACCCTTACTATTTCAAAATAATAAATAGATGAAAATAAATTTCATTTATTAATAATTTGGGGTCTTACAACCTCCTCCTTATGAAATTTCGTCCTCGAAATTGGACGTGCGATACTGTGTTTTTTAAAAGATGAGAATACCTCGCTTTCATTTCCGTTTCAACTCCCGTGTCATTTCCTCAATAGCATGGTTTCTCCACAAAACTTTAACTTGTGGTATAACCTCGATACATAGGACATGTTATTTCTATCCAAGATCTTGACAGGTACCTCCTCGTACGTTAAGTCTTTGGCTATTTCGTCCGGTTCTAACTCAATGACGTGGTTCGGGTTGTCCACATATTTACGTAACATCGATACGTGAAAAACGTTATGAACACGCGTCATTCTTGGCGGTAAAACGAGTCTATAGGCCACATTTCCTATTCGATCGAGAATTTCAAATGGATTAATAAATCGAAGGTTTGAGCTTTCCTCACCTCACCGATTCTCGCTTTTGAATAACAACTTCTTGCACCTCCTTCTTCAAATTCATCACTCGGTGTGTAGCTTGAGCGACTTTAACTTTATCGATTAAAGTCGATTAAACTCGTATATCATCACGTGGGTACCTAGTTTTCATCTCCATCTCTATTATTTGTAAATTATCTGAAATGAGTCTTTGACAATATCATTCTCAGACTTGATACGATCTTCGACTCAACACGCCGCCTACCACGCTCGCTTTTCCAGATGGCATGGTCGAACATGTCTTTGAAATGAGTCTCCTCTTGAGTTCTTGAAGCTCTTCCCACATTCCTTGCTCCATTCAAATTTTGTATCTCTACGAGTCACCGCGTTAATGGAATAGCGATTCGAGAATATCCTTCAATGAATCTCCGATAATAACCAACTAAGCCTAGAAAGCTACGTATTTCGATTACATCGACTTAGGTTGTTCTCAATCGTGACTCATATCCCAACCTTGGATAGCATGTTACAATGACACTTATCGGTTTACTATCGCATGCGAATATGGTGTCCCCTACGAGATGCGGCTTCGGTGCATTCCACAAAGGAAGTCACCGGATAAAGGCTCGGTACTAAATTCTATAGTTGAATTTTAACTCCTGAAGTTCAATAGAGCCATTCGATATGAGATTTTAGAAATGAGTTTTGTCTGCGGGTTCAAAGTCGATACAAAATTTAATATCGAAGCTTTGGGAGTAAGCCAAGAAATTCTTGAGAAATACGTTAGGAAAATCAATAACAACAGGAATATTATTCAAATCGACGTGTCTTTATTCAAATCCATAACATGGACTAAGAAAACTTGACATCCGTAATAAACGAATGACTTCATGGCTTGATATGAAAATGATTGACTACAATGGTTTGATTGCTTGAATTGAATAACGAGTTGCTTAGGAATATGAAAACTAACAACCTTACGAAAGTAATCAATTTTGGCGTGATGAGTAGTTAACCTTAAAATCACATCAAAAGCAAATATCTCTATAGAAATAAGGTTAACGGTAATGTGATAGTGCCAACTGAATCAAGCAAGATTTCTAAACAACGGATGTAATGAAAGTTTCTCCTAATGGAGTCTCCATAAATAGGTCAAAGTCTAATTTCTCCGTAGTCAAGTTCAAACGCGTTGGCGCAAGCAAAGAGATAAAAGAAATGGGTAGAACCCCAGATTCTAGTAAGGTATAAACTTCGCAAGAATTTATAATTAACTAACCCATGCTAACTTCGTTCGGGTTCCTCGCATTTTGACCATTCACGACAAACGCTCTTCCAGAACCGATTGACTTTGACTTTTCGGGACATCCTTTTGAGTCACCATTCCATTGGATGGGTTTCGATCTGCATAATCTCGAAAGCGATATGTCCTTCTTTTCCATAATTATAGCATACCTTAAACTGTTGTGGGCGGTTTGGTGATATGTCCCCTCTTTCCGCAGACTTGTAACATATACGGGTGGTCTTTCTCCTCCCTTGGAACCGGTTACTCTTCAAGCGCCGACGCCTTCATACATGGCCGTTGTTGAATCTCCTCTTTTAAAATCTCCTCCCGACTCGCTTCTTCTATTTTCATGGCCACGATTACCACCAGTGGTTCTACCGCTTTTGTCCGTATTCTTCTTTCTCCACCGGTTATCGTTATTACGATGATCGCTTTATCTTGAGTATGATCCTCGGTTATGGTCCCTCGGTTGAACGTACTCGTTATCTCGCTCTAACAACCGAGCCATGTTGACAACATCTAAATAGAGAAAAATTTATGAGAAATGAGATCTTCGACGTATCTTGGGTTTCAAACCTCTCGAAACATCCGCGTCATCCGATCCTTCATATATGAAATACTTTCGTGGAAGTACTTGTCATTGAATCTGCTTCTAAATGTCTCCGTGACATCTTTGAGTGTAGGTAGCTGGATGGGTGCGCTTTTGCTGATTCTCACCAAGAATCACCTCGCCACTTTAACATAAAGGTGGCGAATGGAACTTTCGTTCCTCCGTGCATCCCAAGACATCGAATATCTTGGTAATTTGCTTGACCCATGTTTCCGCTATGATCGGATCTGGCTTTCCTTAAATTCGGTGGTCCCAACTCTTTGAATCGCTTGGTTTGTGACCACCCGTGAATTGCTATCATTTCCTCCTCAGATTTTGAACACGAGTCTCCTCGTTCGATTTAGCATGAATCGCAAAAGCTTCTAAACATCCCTCTTTCATCATCTCGCTTTGGTGTTGTTCACAGGAGGTACATTGCCACTGTTGCACGTTCTCCTCGTTGGTAAAGTCTGAGCATCTCCACGGTCTCATTTACTCCAATCAGTAAATATTCTCGGTCGACATTCTCAAATCATCATCATAAAACAAGGGTTAATTAAGGAAATCAATATATCACATAATATCCCTATATACTAACTAACTAACAAATAAGCTTAGGTAGGACACACTAGCGAAGGATTTACTCGCCTCCCCTCCTAGTTCTATTCCCCGATCTCCGCCAGGAGATCATATCCCTAAGCTCTAATACCAATTGTGGCGCCCAAAATAGGTCCATTCCATCCAACCCATTCGAGTCGCCAAATACATGGTACGAAATAACTACAACTTTATTAATACATTTGTCGTAAAAAATACGACAATATATATATTGTGAGTTTAAATACAATTATTGTCTTCTAGACAATATACATACCCAAATAAATCCTCATCACAATTATTTATACATTATTTTACAAAATGGTGAGGACTACTAAACAACTCTCTCTAGAACCTTCATTCCATACCCCGACTAGTACTCGCTACATTCTCGCCTCCTGAGAAGAAAAATGGAACAAAAAGGAAAAGGGTGAGCTCAACTAGCCCAGTAAAGAATATTATGACTAAGATAATATACAACAAATTATCGTTAGTCTCCAACAGGGAAAAATCAAATAGAATACAATAGACAACCAGTTTTAAATCAATCTTCGTAGTGGAAATAATAATTCATTAGAAGAGTTAAGTAGAGAATGCAAACTACTATCTTCTATATATGAATTTAAAAGTTCATCGTCGATATTTTATCCCTGTAACATCAATCAATATATATCTGGAATCAAATATTCATCTTTGCACTACAGGCCAAAGATATTCATCAGTCGGTCATGTTCATCTAAACACCTGTTCATCTTTGCACTACGGGCCAAAGATATTCATCAAGAAATCATTCATCTTTGTACTACAGGCCAAAGATATTCAGTAATATCATCATTTAGAACTGAGGATGATGAAAAATATTTTAAAGGAAACGAATTCAGTGAAACAAATGAACAATTATTAAGGATTCGTAGTTTAAACAATCCAAGTTCAAAAATACTTCATAAGTAATCAGAGTGGAGTAAAATTTAAGAATGATCAAAACATGGATACAATCAAAGCTAGTATCCAGAATAGATATTTTAGACAAAAAGAAGAAATTTTATTTTTCATGAATAATAGTCGTATTCGTGTGAATAGTGTTAGATATGTGAATAAAGTCAGATATCGTGAATAGTAACTCTACACCAAAAGATAGAAATTTCACAAAAATATCTTCACGCTTAAGTGAATAGTACTCATGAATAGTAACTCGTGAATAGTAACTCGTGAATAGTAAATTATGAATAGTAACTCATGAATAGTAACTCGTGAATAGTAACTCATGAATAGTAACTCTTACATGAAAAAGTTCCAAATTTGATAAAAAGTTCCAACCAATATTTCAAAGATAATGATATTGAAGAAATAATATCATTTGAGAAGAAAATAACATCCTTACCTCGAAAAGACAAGATTTCTAGTTGAAACACCTGATATAAGCTATGACTTGAACTTGCATCGATATAGCAACAAAGACTAAAGTATACTCAAAATACTCACAAGAATACGCCGATAATATAGAGAGAAAACTTGGAGTTCGGTGTGATTTTCAATTCTAACCTAAGCACCCTATTTATAGGAAAATGCTTAGAACACCAAAACAGAAAATTTAATATATTATTATTATTATTTATTAAAATTCTATACGCCCACTTTTGGAGATCTGATTTCAGCAATCAATAACACATGCTAGACCCACTTAATACACCAAAAACGTTTTTCTTGAAAAAATAATTAAAACTTCCAAAATCAATTATTTTGAGCTTGAACTTCAATAATTCATAATAAATAGCCCTTTTGTCGAGAAAATTCAAATCTCACGACTTTATATAGGAAATTCAATTCTCTACAACTTTGCGTAAGAAAGTTTTTCCAAATTCCAAACAAAATTGACCAAAATCCACAAACGGACAATTTTACAAAGCTATAATCAAATTTCTATTAATAATTGTGTCCACCAACACACAAAATATGTGTTAAACATTTAATGCCACAAAAATACTCTTCCTCCTCATATACTCATATATCCCACATTCATTATAAAAATATCACCGCTTAATATATTATTAAAATAATATATTTAAATGAATTATTTTATCGTAAAAGATAAAATATTAATTTTCAACAATTGTCATTTTAAAAATTTTCTCCATCTATATCCACATAAAATCAATATTTTTCTTATCATATAAGTCAATAATTAATTATTCACAAATAATATTACGAGAATCACAAGATCTTGTGACCAGTGTAGCCTTGAGAAAGAGGAGGCTTTCGAATAAGGATCTCTCCTTCTTGGCCAATTAGGTGACCAAACCTCTCCTTAGATGTAACTTTCTAGACATTGCCAATAATGTTATCCAATAATATTATTCAGATAATGTGAATTATTGCTCGATAATGGAAAATCTTGTAATGACAATTTATTGAAACAACAAGAATATAAAATATCAATGCAAAGAATTATTGAATCAATAAAATAAAATACTTGAATAATAATTCATCAGTAACCATTATTGAGTAGTGCCTTCTTACGTAAGAATCAATAATTAGTGCAATACCGTATGCTACTGCTCAACAACGCGTATTAGTGTGTTTTAACCACCGGGTATTTCAACAAGATAACTGTAATAACTACGCCAGTTATTTATAAACAACTTATATTTGTGCTTTCTTCATCCAATCGCTTTCCATTATGGGGCCCACAAAAGATCGTCGTCGTACAAAAATATTCTCCCGACAGCATTTAATATTCCACGACCAAACGAATATTCCCCGACGATAATGAATATTTTATAACCACTTGCTTATTCAAATATTTGCGTATTTTACCCATAACTATCCACATTAATCAAATCAACCCTTACTATTTCAAAATAATAAATAGAGGAAAATAAATTTCATTTAATAATAATTTGAGGTCTTACAAATAAACCATTTTGGAAAGAAAAATTTGTCAATGGTTTACCTTCATTATTCGCCCACAAAGTTAGAGAAGAGTTGAGTAAAAATTTGGGATATATTGATTATGATAACCTAACATATGGTGACATAATCAGTTATATTCAAAAAATAGGATTAAAAATAAGTATTAATTTTAAAATAGCCAAACAAGCTAGTAAAGATAAGAAAAAAGCTAAGTATGAGTTAGGAACCTTTTGTGAACAATATGGTTTACCTCCAATTGCTCCCTCTGTAAGGAAGCATAAGCATAAACATATTGATCATCCTAGAATTCATAAGAATCGTAAACACAAACACATCCATAAAAAGATAACAATCAAAATGATTATTACACTAAACCCAAACCGTCGAATAAAAAATATAATAGAAATTCTAAAAAATTTGATAAAAGTAAAATTGTTTGCCATAATTGTGGGCAGAAAGAGCACTACAAAAATGAGTGCAAAATAAAACAAAAATGGTCTCAATTAAATGTTTCCAGTGAAGATACTGAGCAACTATTAGAGTTAATAAGGATTGAGAACAACACCAAAGAATGTGTTTAAGGTTACGACATTCCTCATTCCTCTAACAACAGTTCTAGTAACAATGAGTTAGATAGTGACGAGGAAGAAGTTACTATTTGTGCTGATAATTGCAATGAAATGTGTTACAACAAAAGACTAAATGTAATTACCAAGGATGATGAAGAAAGCTCTTTGTTAATTGAATTAATTAGTAAAATTTCTGACCCAGAGCTTAAAAGCTCAATATACTAAATAGTTTAAAAGATTTATTAACTAAGGACAATAGAGTTAAAGACAAGGTTATTAAAGCTAAAGAAAAACCAATATTGAGCCTTTAATAAAACCCTTGAATGATTTAAAACCCCAGTTAAGGAAGTCACCCTTCGTAATTAAATCAAGAAGTTAATAAACTTAAAAAAGAAATTTCTAATTTAAAGTTAAATATTTCTAATCTAAGAAAAGAAATTAATAACAAGAAATCTGATCTTTAGGTTCATGATTCCTTCTCTAGTGATGAAGATCACGATGAGCCAGAATCTTCAGGAACTAAAGAAGAGGCATATCTTTTTGTCCAAAGTCTTTCTCTTAAAAGAATTAAAGATATTACCATTCAGAAATGGTATATTTCTATTAACTTGGTTATTGATAAAACTTTTTTAATACAACTTCCTGCCTTAGTTGATACAGGCGCGGATTTAAATTGTATTCAAGAAGGTTTAATCCCTACCAAGTATTATAAGAAAACTAATGAAAAATTAGACTCAACTAATGGTAGTCAAATGGAGATAAAATATAAACTGCCTAAGGTTCATATCTGTCAAGATAATATGTGTTTTAAAACATCATTTGTTTTAATCCGCAATCTTACTAATAAGATCATCTTAGGGTTACCATTTATATATTTATTATACCCTTTTACTACCAGTAATGAAAGTTTAAGTTGTAAACATTTAGGAAAAAGAATAACATTTAAATTCCTTATTAAACCTAAAGAAAGAGATTTAAAATTTATTCAAGAAGAATCTATTTCTAAATCATTAAATTTATTAAATTGTAAATCCACTCATCTAAATTTCTTAAAGGAAGAAATTAAGTACAAAAGAATTGAAGAACAACTTCAGAATAAAGAAGTTCAAGAGAAAATTGAAAATTTAAGAACTTATTTAAAAGACAACCTTTGTTCTGATTCTCCTAATGCCTTTTTGCATCGGAAGAAGCATGTTGTAAGGCTTCCTTACGCTAAGGAATTCAAAGAACATTTGATTCCTACTAAGGCCAGACCAATACAAATGAATCATGAACAAATGGAGTTATGTAAAAGGGAAATTAATGATCTCCTTAATAAATGATTAATTAAACATAGTAAATCCATATGGTCATGTCCCGCCTTTTATGTTAATAATGAAGCAGAAAAGGAGAGAGGTGTTCCCCGTCTAGTTATCAATTACAAACCATTAAACAAGGTCTTAGAATGGATTAGGTACCCCTTGCCTAATAAAGATGACTTCATTAACCGGTTAAGTAATGCCACCATCTTCATAAATTTGACCTTAAATCGGTTTTACGGCAAGTTGCCATTCACCCGATGATAGCTACAAAATAGCCTTTACCACCCCATTCTTCATTACTATGAATGGAATGTCCAGAACATTTGGCCTAAAAATGCCCCTAGTGAATTTCGTAATATTCTCAATGATATTTTGAATCCTTTTCACCATTTTATCGTCGCTCACATTGATGATATTCTTATTTTTCCAATTCTATTGAAGAACACATTAAACATTTGAAATCGTTCTTCAAAACAGTTAAAGATAATGGACTTGTCCTTTCCCCTTCCAAATGTAGCTTGTTTCAAGCTAAAGTTCGGTTTCTTGGTTTAAATATTTATCGCGGACTCATATAGCCTATTGATAGAGCTATTTAATTTGCTGACAGATTTCCAGATAAAATTACCAATAAAACCCAATTACAGAGGTTTCTGGGCTTGCTCAATTATATTGGCAAGTTCTATAAAAACCTCAGGAAGATTTGCAAACCTCTCTTTCAGCGTTTGCAAGACAATCATCCCCCATGGACTGACGTTCACACTTCTATCGTTCAACAAGTTAAAAAATATGTCAAGACATTGCCCTGCCTTGGTATTTCCAACGATTCTGCATTCAAAATTATTGAAAATGATGCCTCAGATATTGGATTCGGAGGTATTCTCAAGCAAAAATTAACACTAGACTCTCTGATGCATTGTTCGTTTTCATTCCTAAAGTCGTGGAATAAATCTTGATAAGTAGGTTTTATAACTACTTATCTGGTATCTATTACTTGAATTAGTTGCTTAAACTCATGTTTCTTAGTTACTTTATATGCATTTTGTGTTCATGTTGTAAGTTATATGTTTGGGAGCGGTGTGAGCGATTATTGGTAAGGAAAAGCAAGGAAAACGCAAAGAAAAGCAATCCAGACATCATTTGGGCTTTCATGTTCATTTCATATTCTTGGCTTGGAACTTGGATTACATTTTAGAGCATCTTCTTAGCTTTTTGGAATATCTTGAATCATTCCAATCAGAGTTCGGATGCAAGAGGTATGACATTTGTACCAACCTGACGTTGAGTTTCATTTGCTTAGGGTGGTCATTTGCATAGTAGTCACTTCCAGTCCAATTTCTACTTTCATCCGTTCGTTATTTCACAAAACTCAAAGAATGAAAGTTGTATATCTCGTCGATATCATCGATTTGATAGGTGGCAGGCCCCGTAACTCTTCCCGGATCAAATGTTATGACCGTTTTACGGAGGATCTTTGCAGCGAGAAAAATAATTGGCAGCTTACTAGCAAGCCTGGGCTTGCCCTTTTGTGCTTTGATAGCAAGCCGGGGCTTGGGGTCAAGAATTAATAGCAGGCCACTAGCAAGACAGGGCTTGCTATTTACAAGGCAAATAGCAAGCCGGGGCTTGCCTATGCGCAGAATGAGTAGTTTTTGTTCGAATTTGAGTCCGAAAAGGATTGGTTCGAGTTGTTTGATTCAAGGACTTCCAAGAGGACTTAAAGACATATAAAGAGACTTATAAAAGGAGGAGATTGACAAGGATTAGAGGGAGTTAGAGGAAGAATTCCATTAGAGTAGATTAGAGTAGATTGCGAAAAACCCTAGTTATTATTAGATTTGGAGATTGAAGCAACTTGGAGACCATTGAAGATTCAAAGTAGGAGCAAGGAGGGAGCGACAAATCTACAGACAATAGATTCTATCTTCTTATCTTCTTCTATCTTTGTCTTTTAATGTGTATTCAATTGTGGATTCTTAGTTTTAATTCAATAATTATGAACTAATTCTTTGTTTGAGATTACAATGGATCTTATTGTGTAGTTTATTTTAATATGTTTCGCTATCAATTATTGTGTTCTATTGTGAGGATTGTCTATTGTGATTTGGACTTAATTGTTTAATTGATTGGCCATCAATTACCGTGATAATCTATATGAACTCGAGAGATAAAGTATTGATTTAGATCTTATCATGATAGCATGTGTTCAGGATTTTGTTAGTAGCTTAAACTTGATGAGTGTTAAGGTAGAGATATTCTTGACATCGCATGTAATCAAATAGAAAACTTATTCTTCAACCTTCTTCAATTGTAATTCACATAGAGATATAGTGGGTTAGTTGATTAAGGTGTTTAACAATTTTCTATCTTAATTGTGGATTGACTTTAGTACGGTATTAGTGCATTGAGAGGTGGTTAATACTACTTTCGTGTTCTTGATTAACAATTCGGGATAGAGAATAATTCTTTGAGAAGTGTGTTAACTTAAATGAAGCAATAAGTGAAGTTGTGATCTTAAATCTCCATAATCTGATTTGTAACTAGTGGTAATTAGAATTAGTTTAATTAAGTAATTTACTTTATAACATTAAATTGATTGTTTAAATAAAATTAGTTTGATTAAGGGTTAGTACTTGGTAATTTTCATTAATAATTCCTCGTGGGAACGATACTCAACTTATCACTTTATTACTTATTGACCACGTATACTTGTGTGTTGTGCATAATTAGATTTTACCCAACAAGTTTTTGGCGCCGTTGCCAGGGAATTAGTTTAATATCTCTTTGCCAATATTAATTTCAATCAAATTAGTCTTAATTTAAACATTTTTATTTTTAATTAATTCTCTTCCTATATTTCTCTCTTTTCAGGTGCCATGGATGACTTTGCGTATAAATGGCCATACACAAACATGACTCAACCAAGGGGAGCGGAGATTGACAGACTCGCGACACTTTCCACAATATCAGCACATATTGAAGAACTTTCGAGGAAGTTGGACGTTGTCGCAGCCCAATGTAATCCAATGATAGCAGTTACTTGCAATTATTGTGCTGGTAATCATCCGAGTCATCGATGCACCGTTAGTTTTGGGCCAGGACAACATGGTGGTGAATACCTCAACGACTATACATATGCTAATTAACATCAAATTTGGGGGTATCACCTAGATTCTTCATGGAGCTACAACTATCAAGACCAATACTCTACTCCAAATCCAACATACACACCAGAATTCTCATATCAACCTCCATTAAAAGAAGAAAAGTCAAGGTTGGAGGAATTGTTGTCCAAGTTCATAACATCAAATGAGGAGAGGAGGATTAATCAAGAGCGGTCAATTCAGAATCAAGAGATATCAAGGAAAAATTTGCAGAACCAGGTGGATCAAATACTCAAACCCTTGAACAACTGTCCTCAAAAAAATTGGTGTTATGATGAGGATTTCGAGATTAATGAAGTGCCCGAGCCAAATCTACAACTGGATGAGCCACGAGATGTTGAAAAAGAGGAGACATGTGGGGATAATGAAAACAAGGCTGGTAAAGAACTAACTGTACGAACCAACAATGATGAGCCGATGTTATTTATGCCTCAAGTGCCTTTTCCTCCACAGTTCAAGAATCCGGTTAGATTTGCAAAACCTTGTCCGATTGGTAGTCATGTCGTCGGCAATACTCCTTGTGACGTAAAAGCGAGTACAACTTCGAAGCCATGGTGTGATGAGCTGGAGAAGATAGAAGAAGAGATTGTTGTGTCTGACAAGCCTCAATGCCAGAATCTATTCACAGACACAATGAAGAAAACACCTAGATGTTGGACGTTCTTAAATGTGATCTTATCTAAAGAAAGCATGCTAGGTGACTTTAAAACAATGGCTATCACAAATGGGAACCTACCAAAAGCTACATTATTTCCGATGGATGGAGGGTTCCTCAACTTTTGAAGAGGAATTGGATAGCATTGACCAGATAAAGTTAGGCTGAAAGACTATAAATCAAGCGCTGACTGAGAGGCAACCCAGAAATTTTTATATTTATATGCTTTACTACTTTATTTAGTAGATAGGAATTAATTTTCTTATTAAGCTCTCTTATAATCTAATCCACGTTGTCTCTTCATTACAGGTATTGGAGGTTCAATGGATAGGAAAATGATCTTCGCCACCATCGCCACCATCACTTCACGCTTAGCTGATTACAGGGAAGTTCTCTACTACTTATCGCTATATTCTTACAATGAGGACATTG
Source organism: Panax quinquefolius (assembly GCA_020205615.1). Classification (NCBI taxonomy): domain Eukaryota; kingdom Viridiplantae; phylum Streptophyta; class Magnoliopsida; order Apiales; family Araliaceae; genus Panax; species Panax quinquefolius. Next base: position 22,507,047 of record CM035157.1, read on the forward strand.
TAATTGCTAAGTTTGGAGGAGTTTAGTTTAGTTCATTATTGCATGTTTAGTTTCATGTTTATGTTATGTTATTTTGCATATGTTATTAATTTAGTTTAGGTTCATTATTAAAAAAAATCAAAAATCAAAAATCAAAAATCAAAAATCAAAAATTTAAAAATAATAGTTAGTCACTATGTTCATCTTGCATGATTCCAGCTGTTAGATAGTTCAGTTTGTTTTGGCCAATGATGAGAATGATATTGAGTAGACAAGTATAGTACTGATTATTAGAACTTTAATGTGATTTCTTGTTATGAATTGAATCTTTTCCTATTTTGAAACTGGTATAATCAGGTTAACACGTTAGAGACGACTTTGTTGACTAATTAAGTTTAAATTGATACATAATTGACTTCTTAAGGATAATATTAGTTTGAATAAATGAAAGACATGAACAGGCGGAGATGGCTAAATTTAGACAAAAACTTAAGTTTGGGGGAAAGATTTGGTGTAACGGGACGAATTATTGAGTTGTGATTCTGGGGACAGAATCCTTTTAAGAGGGGAAAGATGTGACAACCGAGATTTTGTAATTTAATTTTACAAAATTAATTATTAGATTAAATAATTAATTGATGAAATTGTGGTAGATTAATTTAATTATATGTGTTATATTTATTAAATTAATGTGGAGAATTTTATTATTCAAGTATGTGATTATGTGAGCTTATTGAATTAAAAGAAATATTTAATAAGCTTATGTTATTTTAATTAATTTAATTATTAATTAGAGATCTAATAATTTAATATTATTATTAAATGAGAAATTTAATTATGTGACTATGTGAATTATTGAGAAATTATTATATTTTATTTAAATAAATTAAATAAGACATTGATTTATTTTATAATGGATGTGACATTACTTAAACTATATAATAAAGCTTTATTAAATTAAATGATTTTTAAAACCTATTCTAACTAGCCAAACATGGCCTTAGAGGGAGTTGAGGGCAGTTACCCATGACTGGGTAACTGACCACAACTCGTCAGACGTCTTCTTTATTATACGCTTTCCCCTTCCTTATCTTTATTAATTTTCCTTTAAGTCTAGAAAGTCACAGAGAGAGTTTGAGTAATTAGTGTGTGATTGGTAAAGAATTGAGATGGAATTCATCTTCCAGTAAGTTATATTCTACGCTTTGGGTAATTCTCTCCACCCAAATTCCTATTTTATGTCTTTTTAAGTTTTCATGAATATGGCCTAAGTTTTCTGTAAAGTTTCTGTAGTTGGAAAGGGTAATAATTATGTGATTATGTGTTAATATATAACATCATAGCATATTTTATATATATTATATGGGTTTCCATATCTTCAGTTTCATGAAATTATACAGTAAAAGATTTTAGAGTATGTTATATGGCCATATGGCCTTATACGTTTTTTTAGTATGTCAAACATAAATGGTTTTGCAAAATTTCCACTTGTATATGATTATGCATGATAAAATGAACAAAACGAAATTTGAATGGTTGGATTTGGTCTTATAACGAATCTATGGCGATGAATTTTAGAATTTATGTTCAAAACTTCAAGAACAGTCCAATTTTCATGTTTTAATCCTGTGATTATGTGTTTTAATGGATTAAAATCACTCCATAGATGTTAAGTAATGATTATGTACGAATTTTAACATGTGGGTATGTGTAATTTGGTGAAATTAGTGTTTAGGATGTGTTGTTTTTGTTGAATTCTGTGTTCGTCGCGAATTGGAAATTTAGAGTCTGGGGTTTGTATAAGCATACCAACTCCTAGTTCATTTCTCGTCTTGTCATAGTATGCCATCAGCAGCCGTGCCATACATGGCCAAATCCAGTGGCCAGCTGACCATACAGCAATACAAGCCGGCCAAAGACATAGATAAAAGTGGTAACAAATACCACTTAGTAGAATGGTCAGAAATGAGTTTTTAAAAGTGTACAAGTATGGAAATGTGATAGTAACTTAGTCTAATGATTATAAAGACTTGTTAGACCTATAATGAGATGTTAAAATAAATTCTTAACATGTCCATAACACAATTACGTGTGGATTGAATGATCGAATGCATAATTAGTTTATTTTTTCGTGAAGTCTTAATTTTACACTAAGTGTAATAATTGACTAAGTATAGTCATGAGTTCGAGTTAAACAAAGAGTAAAGTTATGATGTTAGTACGTTGTTATTGACTGGTATTGTGAACGTAATTGGTATGTAGGATTTAATTCAAAGAACGAGTTTGTTTAAGTGTAATCTACACACGAGGCAAGTTTCTAAACCTTATCTTGTTACATTGAGCAAGTTTTCTAACTCTACATTTACGTTGAGCAAGTTTCTTACCCTAAACTTTCGTTGAGCAAGTTTCCTAACCCTACTTGTTATCGTTATATAAGTTGATTAATTCATCTTTCGATATTGAAGCAAGTTCTCATTTTATTGATCAAGCACATCTTGTATATTAAAGTTTATTAATCTTCAAGCATGATGTTGTTATACTGATAATTATTCTATTGTATACCTTTTGAGATGTTATTCAAGTTAAATATTCATTTATTTGTTAAACCTTGTTAGACTAGTGAATCCTTATTGATTCGACTAGTCCATAGTTGATAAGCGTTCTAAATTTCGAAACCCCTGATGAATTATCCAAACCAAACTTCCTTTGGTGCGGACTCGAATGTCAAATCGAGATGAACAACCTCAGATAGGGGGATTATTTACGCTTTAGCATTAAGATATTGTGCACGCAGATGGTACTAAGGGCTGATCCCCCAAGTCACGAGAAGAAGAGTCCATAGTCTTATAGATCATTAAAGGTTTCAAGTAAAAACACTTGACAACCTAGGGCGTAGTTCAAGTCTTATGACCCTCGAATTTCTTTTGATTCTTGTTATCCATTCTTGATTCAAAAGTTGAGCTTTATATCGGGTTATTATTTCTCTCGTATGTTATTATTCATTGTTATATTGTTATACTTGTGGGCAATCGTGCTCACTCTTGCATAATAATAACATTGCGATTAAAAACGAAAAGAGCGTATGAACCTTCCACTAGTAAGAAAGCAAGGCAAAGCTTAACAAGTAATGAAGACTGATTATTTATGTGATTATGTAATGATAGTTAGACTTGATGTTACTTAAGACTTATTTGTTTATGTTTTCCATACGAGATGATTTAAGAGTAACTTGGGATTTATTTATTATTCATTGATGTAACCCCATAAGGGGAGAGATTTTATTATTATTTATTTCTATTGCATGGTTTGCATTTATTTATGGGTAGATAGATAGATGATGCTTATCGATGAACACCAAATCCTGTGGAAATGGAAGTATCGGTTTGGGGTGTCATATTTGGGATATATAAGCTTAAAAAAAAAAAAAAAAAAAAAAAAATATATATAGTTTTGTTTGGGGCCTTTGTTACTTGAAAGCAAGTATGCAGGGGATAGTCTTTACACCTAGCGCCTAAAGGTCTTATATGGTGCAGGAGTCGTTGGTCGAAAGCTCGCTAAGGGGTAACATCTTTTAGCCTAATGGAATGAGACATTGCGCATCATGGTTAAAAAAAACAATAAATAAAAATAAAATAAGCAATAAAACGGAAAAGAACAAAAAGCCCCGTAATGCAAAAGTAAAGTATAAGTATCCGGATTAGACTCTTGAATTTGGTGGAAGTTTGACTTTAGTTTGATCTAGCTTGTTCATGAATTTTGTGAGTTTACCTTTGTATGATGCCTTCAAAGAGACTTGTTATGTATTAAATTTGATTTTATATCGCTTAACATTGTTGTGGAGCACACACGCACTATACCAAAGATAATAACGCTTTAAGACTTGATGATGGATTAGGAAGTTATTGATGAGTTTTGATAAGATGTATTATCGTGCTTGCTTGATTGCTCTAAGGCCAAGTGAATAGATTTGATTCTATCAATACTGCTGGATTTGTAGGCATGTAGATTAGTTGCATTGCATTGCATTATGTTGTGTTGCTTGGGGACAAGCAACGGTTTAAGTTTGGGGGTATTTGATAAGTAGGTTTATACTTACTTATCTGGTATCTATTACTTGAATTAGTTGATTAAACTCATGTTTCTTAGTTACTTTTCATGCATTTTGTGTTCATGTTGTAGGTTATATGTTTGGGAGCGGTGTGAGCGATTATTGGTAAGGAAAAGTAAGGAAAACGCAAAGAAAAGCAATCCAGACATCATTTGGGCTTTCATGTTCATTTCATGTTCTTGGCTTAGAACTTGGATTACATTTTAGAGCATCTTCTTAGCTTTCCGGAACATCTTGAATCATTCCAATCAGAGTTCGGATGCAAGAGTTATAACATTTGTACCAACTGACGTTGAAGTTTCATTGCTTTGGGTGGTCATTTGCATAATGACTACTTCCAAATTCAATTTCGACCTTCATCCGTTCGTTACTTCTCAAAACTCAAAGAATGAAAGTTGTAGAGCTGTTGATATCATCGATTTGATAGGTGGAAGGCCCTGTAACTCTTCCCGGATGAAATATTATGACCGTTTTACCAGAGGACGCTGCAGTAGAAAAATAATTGGCAGCTTACTAGCAAGCCGGGGCTTGCCCTTTTGTGCTTTGATAGCAAGCCGGGGCTTGGGGTCAAGAATCAATAGTAGGCCACCAGCAAGCTAGGGCTTGCTATTTACAAGGCAAATAGCAAGCCGGGCTTGCTATCTTGTGAATAATGAGTAGTTTTGTTGAATTTGAGTCCGAAAAGGATTGGTTTGAGTTGTTTGATTCAAGGATTTCCAAGAGGACTTAAAGACATATAAAGAGGCTTATAAAAGGAGGAGATTGACAAGGATTAGAGGGAGTTAGAGGAAGAATTCCATTAGATTAGATTAGAGTAGATTTGGAAAAACCTAGTTATTATTAGATTTGGAGATTGAAGCAACTTGGAGACCATTGAAGATTCAAAGTAGTAGGAGCGAGGAGGAGCGTCAAATCTACATGACAATAGATTCTATCTTCTTATCTTCTTCTATCTTTGTCTTTTAATGTGTATTCAATTGTGGATTCTTAGTTTTAATTTAATAATCATGAACTAATTCTTTGTTTAAGATTACAATGGATCTTATTGTGTAGTTTATTTTAATATGTTTCGCTATCAATTATTATGTTCTATTGTGAGGATTGTCTATTGTGATTTAGACTTAATTGTTTAATTGATTGGCCATCAATTACCGTGATAATCTATATGAACTCGAGAGATGAAGTATTGATTTAGATCTTATCATGATAGCATGTGTTCAGGATTTTGTTAGTAGCTTAAACTTGATGAGTGTTAAGGTAGAGATATGCTTGACATCGCATGTAATCGGATAGAGAACTTATTCTTCAACCTTCTTCAATTGTAATTCACATAGAGATATAGTGGGTTAGTTGATTAAGGTGTTTAACGAATTTCTATCTTAATTGTGGATTGACGTTAAAATGCGGTATTAGTGCATCGAGAGGTGGTTAATACTACTTTCGCGTTCTTGATTAACAATTCGGGATAGAGAATAATTGTTGAGAAGTGTGTTAACTTAAATGAAACAATAAGTGAAGTTGTGATCTTAAATCTCCATAATCTGATTTGTAACTAGTGGTAATTAGAATTAGTTTAATTAAGTAATTTACTTTATAACATTAAATTGATTGTTTAAATAAAATTAGTTTGATTAAGGGTTAGTACTTGGTAATTTGTATTAATAATTCCTCGTGGGAACGATACTCAACTTATCACTTTTATTACTTGTTGACCACGTATACTTGCGTGTTGTGCGTAACTAGATTTTACCCAACAAGTACACAGTTAAATTACAACACTATTAAAAGAGAAATACTTTCTTTAGTATTATGTATTAACAAATTTCAAAGTGACTTATTAAATCAAAAGTTTCTGGTTCGTATTGACTGCAAATCAGCAAAATATGTTTTAGAAAAAGATGTTGAAAACATAGTCTCTAAACATTCCTTTGCTAGATGGCAAGCCCTATTAAGTATCTTTGATTTTGAGATTGAATACATTAAAAGAATTAACAATTCCATTCCTGATTTTCTCAATCTAGAATTTATTAACACAGGTACCGTGCCTCCATTATGAGTGTTCGAGGAACATCATCTTCTCGTGGTCCGGGTCTCCCTACTGGCCCAAGTAATCAACCAAAAGGAAATTTGGTTTCTCATCCAGTAAACCTAGTTTATCAAACCACTAACAAATTTACCGTCCTTGGGACAATGCCCAAGCCCTACAGTTCAGCCTTAGCCAGTAACCCAACTCCAGTTGACCCTTTTCAGTCTAAGGCTTCCCTTTCAAACCCCAGTTATCCTCCTTCTAAGTACATGCTTAGATGGACTAATCACCTATTTCATATTGAACCTCATATGAAACCTAAAGATGACCCAGTCAATCTGGCCTCCCAATTCTTTCCTTCTAGGTGGCACTTCATGCCCCTTGCTCCTTATAAATCCCTTGTGTATTATAAGGATATCCTACTTAAAACCGAGTCAATCTTTATAAAAACTATTTATGCTAATAACGATAAATCCAAAGTTCTTTATCATTCATTATATATTAAATAGTTTATTCTGATGTCCAATTGGGGAAAACATCCCTCTTATCTTATGCATCTTTTTAATCAAAATAACTCTTCTCATTATTATGATTACATGGAAGCTTTTAGTATAGAGTTTTCCTTCATCAAAATGAGTCAAATGATCATTCATGGTTTCTTCAGTTCGATCATAAATTCAATAAGTCAATTCCCTTATTGGTTTTCTCATTGGTGGACAAGGTTTAGTTCTACTTACGACTTCCTTCCTGATCCCTTGAAAGTCCAACTCAGTCATTTTTGTAACCACAGTAAAAATAATCCAAAAAATAATGGTGTCCTTGTCATTCTTCAATTTGTGAGTACTTATAAGATTCCTTAGATTCTTAAATGGCAATATGACATTCAGACTCCAACTAAAGTTACCCATCCTCATGGTGAAGAATTCAGTTACCTTACTTCTCCCACAGCTGATCCATTTCCCCTTGTCTCCCGTCAATGGTTCATCAAATGGTGGGATAAATTTGATGTTAATAGAATTATTGGTCGTGTTTAGTTAGAGTTTCCCACTGCTCTTCTCTTAAGGTTCTTCCGATTCTAACTAAAGAGCCTTACGATCAAGAGTCAAAACCAAAAGAGTCCAAAGTCGATCCTATTGGTTCATCCTGTTCTGTGATATTTTGATTTTAAGAATTGTTACGGTAAAGAGTTAAAATTAATTGCTCAAGCATTAAATAAAAGAATTGATGAATTGCATAAAGAAGCCTCTGCGGGTTCTTCATCTTTTCAAAGAATGCTTCTCTAGTCAATATGGTGATTATGATGACCCATACGGCACCATCGATTTACAAGATGCTCGGGACCCATTTGTCTCGACATCTCATTTCGATTCATATGCACTGCTCCCCGCAGCCAATCAAATTCAAAGATGCTCTTGGTTGAAAGCGATCCTCTACCACTTGAGTATGTTCCTGCTTTTCCACCGAAAGCATTCTTCAAGTCAAAAGTTTTGGCCACTTCATCAAAAGTTGCCAGACGCGTCCATGAATAGTAAAAAAGTCAAGACCTTTGCTTTCTTTGTTCATCAATAGTAAATCTTGTCTATAATCATTTACTTTTGTAATAGTAACTTTGTAATAGTTCTTTCCTTATTCTATAAAAGGAATTGAACTTAGTTATTGAAAGCGAACTTGAAAAGACTCGAGTTCCTTCTCGGATTTAATCTTTAGCCTCCACCATTGTTAGCCTCTCTCTCAACCCCTTCTTCTTCTTTCTTAATGTTACGAATAAATTTGTAAGTCAATTTTAAATTTCAGCTTTGTAAATATTTTTCAGATTATCAATAAAATTATTTATGTTTAGTAATTAAATTGTGTTGTTTTTATCGCCATTCTTCTTCATATTCACAATCATTACTTTAAGTCTAAATGGTATCAAAGCTCGATACCACGGGTAACTAACTTGGCTCGATACCATTTGAGTTTTCCTAGTGAAACTTGTTTACCACGATAAAAAAACAACCTCAGAGTTAATAATGATACCACGGGTCACTAGGAAAGCTTGTTTTATCGGGCTCGATACCATTTGGGATGAAAGCTCTTTGTTTTTATCGCCCATTCTTCTTCATATTCACAATCATTACTTAGTCCTAAATGGTATCAAAGCCAAGTTGTTTTGTTCTAGTTGCCGATGAAGAACTCAATAATCTTTCATCTCTTTTTCTAGTTTCAAAATTTATCTTTTACTCTTGTTCCGAAGTCACCTAACTTCATCAGAGTCCACCTTGTAAGTGTCAAACCTTTGTAAGTCTCTTGAGTGAGCAGTTTCTGGGTTAGAACATAGGTATGAGTCTGCCTAAGGTAGGAGGGTATGAATGGAAGAATAATGAGTAATACATAATTTTGATTTTCATCAAAGATGAATAGATTATTTAGGTCTAACTCCTCAGCTAGTAACCGGTCAACTTTGCCTCCCGTCCCCGACATAGTTAACCAAGAAACGCATAATTATGAAAATATAAGTCAAGTTTACACAATTGGAACATACCAAAGGTTTCCCCTAAAGAAATTTATCAGTCAACCTTTTTAGACAATTTCAAAACTGATTATAATGTAAAAACAGTTGAAAAAGTCTATGCTGTTAACAAAGAATACAAAAATTGTAGTCTTTTATCTCCAGATGTTATTAAAAAACATAGGAAAAAGGGTTATAATTTCATTCACATCGGTTTAGTTCAAGTGGCAGTTAAACCCGTAAACATTAAAGGAATAAATTTGAGTATCTACCTTTGCCTTAGAGATGTTAGATTCTTGAATTATTATCCAAGTATGATTGGTGCGATGGAATCAAGTTTGCGCAATGGATCTATCCATTTCAATTGCTTTCCTGATTTCACATTAAGCCTGAGTGATCAACATCTATTAAAAGCTTTGATGTTAAACATTAAAACTGCTGGTGAAATTACACATATGATTGAGGGTTCTCATTACGTAGTTTTGATTTACAGGATTTATTATAAGACCATAAAAACGAACTTAAACGTTCATGCTCTTAATAAAAGTCCTAAAGATCAAACTGTAATAATCCAAAGTTCAACTAGTGACGCTAATATTCAGATCTCGAGAACCATCCTCTGGAAGGACATTACGCTACCTAGTCAATGGACTTTACCTAGTGAAATACCTCAACAACCTGTAGTTAGCAATTTGTTAAATCTTGAAAATGTTAAGCAATTTTCTGATGGAACGGTCAAAATAAGTTTTGAGCGTACTAGAAGGCCAGTCATTATAGAAGATTTTACTAATTCTTCAGCACCTTCAGTTCACACTTAAAGAGATACTGAAGTAATTAGTAACCCTTCAGTTAGAGATATTAAATTAAAGGGTGTCCTTTATCAAGGTCAAGCTAGTCACCCGTGTTATGCTCACAAGGACCTTATAGAAGAGAAAAGCTCTTCTTCTCCTACCCCTTCTGAGTACCCAACTCAGTCAGATTTTGAAATTCCTATTAACAATCAATTAAGAGTCATTAAAAAAGAATTCATATTAGATTGGGACAATCTTGTAAAAGATTTTAATTCCAAATCTAATAAAAAAAAAGACATTTATTTCGTTCCAATCACCCGTCGGAAAAAGAATGTGATAAAGTTGTTAATGATGGAAATGATTTATTATTAATGAAAAGATAAACATTACCTTTTACGATCGGGTATGATCAATATCAAGGTAAATGTAATGTTATAACTAAAACACAATGGATTAAAGAAGATAAATCAAAGGTCTCTTCTAGTCATCCCCACTAGAAACTGTCCTTCTCCCAGTTAAAAATACGTTTGTTATTGCCAGTCCTTTTAAAATTTTAGATGGTAATAAAGATGATAAAAAAATTATAGAACAAATAAATTTTAGTAATCAATATCTAGCTACCGTTGGAAGACAGCTAGATAGAATCGAAGAAAAATTTGAAGAAACCAATATTAAAAAACCAGATTCAAAGATTGAACATCCTTTGATAAAATTACCAGAAAATAGAAGTAAATTAGGTTTACCTAATAATGATGGCGATCTTGTTCGATCTATTGATAAGTTATTTAAAAAGTTAAAAACTGAACCTAGTTTAAGCGGTACTATCGCTGTTATTGATCAAGTTAAAACTGATATTGAAAGCAGTTGCCTATCAGTTCATTCTAATACTGTTTCAGTACCAGATTTAAATGATTAGTTAAATAAATTAACAGTTAAAAACACTAGTTTAACTAGGAATTGGTATTCTAGACCTACTCCTCCAGATATACATTTCGAAGAGAGAAATCTAGATAAACAATTCTCTGTTTCATCCAATAAAATTTATGAATGGAACATTGATGGTTTCAATGAACATGAGATTTTAAACAAATAAAATCATATGTCCATGGTAGCAAATAGCTATATAACTAAATTCAACAATCTGACTCAGCCAGATATAGTTAAGTTAATAGCTAGTGGATTCACTTGTATTCTCAGATCTTGGTGGGAAAAACATCTCACTGAAGATACTAAATTATCAATAATTCATTCTGTCCAGTTGGAAGATGACGGCAACCCCATCTTTGATGAAGATGTTTGCGTTGGTCCACCTGATGGAGTCAATACTTTAATATTCACCATAATAAAACATTTTATTGGAACTCCTAGTAACATTACAGAAAGAATTCACGATCAACTTAGTAATTTCACTTGTCCCACTCTAAGTGATTTTAGATGGTACAAATATGCTTTTACCTCTAGAGTTATGTTGCGAAATGATAGAAATAAACCATTCTAGAAAGAAAAATTTGTCAATGGTTTACCTTCATCATTCGCCCACAAAGTTAGAGAAGAGTTGAGTAAAAATTTGGGATATATTGATTATGATAACCTAACTTATGGTGACATAATCAGTTATATTCAAAAAATAGGATTAAAAATGTGTATTGATTTTAAATTAGCCAAATAAGCTAGTAAAGATACGAAAAAAGCTAAGTACGAGTTAGGAACCTTTTGTGAACAATATGGTTTACCTCCAATTGCTCCCTCTAGAAGGAAGCATAAGCATAAACATATTGATCATCTTAGAAGTCATAAGAATTGTAAACACAAACAAATCCATAAAAAAGATAACAATCAAAATGATTATTACACTAAACCCAAACCGTCAAATAAAAAATATAATAGAAATTCTAAAAAATTTGATAAAAGTAAAATTGTTTGCCATAATTGTTGGCAGAAAGGGCACTACAAAAATGAGTGCAAAAAAACAAAAATTGTCTCAATTAAATGTTTCCAGTGAAGATACTGAGCAACAATTAGAGTTAATAAGGATTGAGAACAACGCCAGTAATGACGAAGGTTCTGACATTCCTCATTCCTCTAACAACAGTACTAGTAACAATGAGTCAGATAGTGATGAGGAAGAAGTTACTATTTGTGCTGATAATTGCAACGAAAAGTGTTGCAACAAAAGACTAAATGTAATTACCAAGGATGATGAAGAAAGCTCTTTGTTAATTGAATTAGTTAGTAAAATTTCTGACCCCGAGCTTAAAGCTCAATATACTAAATAGTTAAAAGATTTATTAACTAAGGACAATAGAGTTAAAGACAAGGTTATTAAAGTTAAAGAAAAACCAATATTGAGCCTTAATAAAACCCTCAAAAGATTTAAAACTCCAGTTAAGGAAGTCACCCTTCCAGAATTAAATCAAGAAGTTAATAAACTTAAAAAAGAAATTTCTAATTTAAAGTGAGATGTTTCTAATCTAAGAAAAGAAATTGATAACAAGAAATCTGATCTTCAGGTTCATGATTCCTCCTCTAGTGATGAAGATCACGATGAGCCAGAATCTTCAGGAACTAAAAAAGAGGCAGATCTTTTTGGCCAAGGTCTTTCTCTTAAAAGAATTAAAGATATTACCATTCAGAAATGGTATATTTCTATTAACTTGGTTATTGATAAAACTTTTTCAATACAACTTCCTGCCTTAGTTGATACAGGCGCGGATTTAAATTGTATTCAAGAAGGTTTAATCCCTACCAAGTATTATAAGAAAACTAATGAAAATTTAAACTCAACTAATGGTAGTCAAATGGAGATAAAATATAAACTGCCTCAGGTTCATATCTATCAAGATAATATGTGTTTTAAAACATCATTTGTTTTAATCCGCAATCTTACTAATAAGATCATCTTAGGGTTACCATTTATATATTTATTATACCCTTTTACTACTAGTAATGAAGGTTTAAGTTGTAAACATTTAGGAAAAAGAATAACATTTAAATTCCTTATTAAACCTAAAGAAAGAGATTTAAAATTTATTCAAGAAGAATCTATTTCCAAATCATTAAATTTATTAAATTGTAAATCCACTCATCTAAATTTCTTAAAGGAAGAAATTAAGTACAAAAGAATTAAAGAACAACTTCAGAATAAAGAAGTTCAAGAGAAAATTGAAAATTTAAGAACTTATTTAAAAGACAACCTTTGTTCGTTTTCATTCCAGTGCATGGAATAGTACACAATTAAATTACAGCACTATTAAAAAAGAAATACTTTCTTTAGTATTATGTATTAAAAAAATTTAAAGTGACTTATTAAATCAAAAGTTTCTGGTTCGTATTGACTGCAAATCAGCAAAATATGTTTTAGAAAAAGATATTGAAAACATAGCCTCTAAACATTCATTTGCTAGATGGAAAACCCTATTAAGTATCTTTGATTTTGAGATTAAATACATTAAAGGAATTAACTATTCCATTCCTATTTTTCTCACTCAGGAATTTATTAACACAGGTATCGTGCATCCATTATGAGTGTTCGAGGAACATCATCTTCTCGTGGTCCGGGTCGCCCTACAGGCCCAAGTAATCAACCAAAAAGAACTTTGGTTTCTCATCCAGTAAACCCAGTTTTTCAAACCACTAACAAATTTACCGTCCTTGGTACAATGCCCAAGCCCTACAGTTCAGCCTTAGCCAGTAACCCAACTCCAGTTAACCCTTTTTAGTCTAAGGCTTCCGTTTCAAGCCTCAGTCATCCTCCTTCTGAGTACATGCTTAGATGGACTAATCACCTATTTCATATTGAACCTCATATGAAACCTAAAGGTGACCCAATCAATCTGCCTCTCCCGCTTCTTTCCTTCAGGTAGCACTTCATGCCCCTGCTCCTTATAAATCCTTGTGTATTATAAGGATATCCTCCTCAAACCGAAAGTTAATCTTTATAAAACCTATTTATGCTAATAACGATAAATCCAAAGTTCTTTATCATTCATTATATATTAAATAGGTTTATTACGATGTCGATTGGGGAAAACATCCTTCTAATCTTATGCGACTTTCTAATCAAAATAACTCTTCATCATTATTATGATTACATGGAAGCTTGGTATTGAGTTTTCCTTCATCAAAATGAGTCAAATAAATCGTTCATGGTTTCTTCATTCGATCAAAAAATTGAAAAGTCAATTCCTTATTGGTTTTCTCACTAGTGGGCAAGGTTTGGTTCTACTTGACCTCCTTCCCGATCCTTTGAAAGTCCAACTCGGTCATTTTGTTACCACAAGAAAAATAATCCAAAAATAATGGTGTCCCCGCTATTCTTCAATTTGTGAGTAAGTATAAGATTCCTTGGATTCTTAAATGGCAATATGACATTCCGACTCCAACTAAAGTTACCCATCCTCATGGTGAAGAATTCAATTACCTTGCTTCTCCCACAGTTGATCCATTTCCCCTTGTCTCCCGTCAATAGTTCATCAAATGGTGGGATAAATTTGATGTTAATAGAATTGTTGGTCAAGTTCAGTTAGAGTTTCCCACTGTCCCTCTTAAGGTTCTTCCGATTAAACTAAAGAGCCTTACGATCAAGAGTCAAAACCAAAAGAGTCCAAAGTCGGTCCCCATTTGGTTCATCCTGTTCCCGTGATATTTACGATTTTAAGAATTGTTCCAGAAAGAGTTAAAATTAATTGCTCAAGCATTAAATAAAAGAATTGATGAATTGCATGAAGAAGCCTCTGCGGTTCTTCATCTTCTTCAAAGAATGTTTCTCTAGTCAATATGGTGATTATGATGACCCATACGGCACCATCGATTTACAAGATGCTCAGGACCCATTTGCACGACATCTCATTTCCTCATCACATGCACTGCTCCTGCAACCAACAACTCAAAGATGTTCTTCAACCGAAAGCGGGTCCTCTACCACTTGAGTATGTTCCTCGCTTTTCCATCGAAAGCATTCTTCAAGTCAAAAGTTTTGGCCACTTCATCAAAAGTTGCGGACGCGTCCTTGAATAGTAAAAAAAATCGACCTTTGTTTTTCTTATTGATCAATAAGAAATCTTATGCGTAATCATTTACTTTTGTAATAGTAACTTTGTAATAGTTCTTTCCTTATTCTATAAAGGGAGTTGAATTTAGTTATTGAGGCGGACTTGCAAAGACTCTCGAGTTCATTCTCGAATCTAATCTTTAGCCTCCACCACTGTTAGCCTCTCTCAACCCCTTCTTCTTCTCTTCTTAATGTTCTGAATAAATTTATAAGTTAATTTTAAATTTCAGTTTTGTAAATATTTTTCAGTTATCAATAAAATTATTTATGTTTAGTAATTATATTATGTTGTTTTTATGCGCCATTCTTCTTCATATTCACAATCATTACTTTCATCCCAAATGGTATCAGAGCCAAGTTGTTTTGTTCTAGTTGCCAGTAAGAACTCAATAATCTTTCATGTCTTTTTCTAGTTTCAAAATTTATCTTTTACTCTTATTCCGAAGTCACCTAACTTACTGTAGTCCACCTTGTTTGTGTCAAACCTTTGTAAGTCTCTTGAGTGAGCAGTTTCTGGTTTAGAACATAGGTATGAGTCTGCCTAAGGTAAGAGGGTATGAATGGAAGAATAGTGAGTAATACATAATTTTGATTTTCGTCAAAGATGAATAGATTATTTAGGTCTAACTCTTCAGCTAGTAACCGGTCAACTTTGCCTCCCGTCCCCGACATAGTTAACCAAGAAACGCACAGTTATGAAAACATAAGTCAAGCTTTACACAATTGGAACATACCAAAGGTTTTCCCTAAAGAAATTTATCAGTCAACCTTTTTAGACAATTTCAAAACTGATTATAATGTAAAAACAGTTGAAAAAGTCTATGCTATTAACAACGAATACAAAAATTGTAGTCTTTTATCTCCAGATGTTATTAAAAAACATAGGAAAAAGGGTTATAATTTCATTCACATAGGTTTAGTTTAAGTGTCAGTTAAACCCCTAAACATTAAAGGAATAAATTCGGCTATCTACCTCTTCCTTAGAGAAGCTAGATTCTTGAATTATTGTCCAAGTATGATTGGTGCGATGGAATCAAGTTTGCCTGATGGACCTATCCATTTCAATTGCTTTCCTGATTTTACATTAAGCTTGAGTGATCAACATCTATTAAAAGCTTTGACGTTAAACATTAAAACTGCTGGTGAAATTACTCATATGATTGAGGGTTCTCAGCCCATAGCTTTGATTTATAGGATTTATTATAAGACCATGAAAATGAACGCAATTAACAGTACAAATAGTATCTTCTTCCTCGTCACTATCTGACTCATTGTTACTAGTACAGTTGTTAGAGGAATGAGGAATGTCAGAACCTTCGTCATTACTGACGTTGTTCTCAATCCTTATTAACTCTAATAGTTGCTCAGTATCTTCACTGGAAACATTTAATTGAGATAATTTTTGTTTTATTTTGCACTCATTTTTGTAGTGCCCTTTCTGCCCACAATTATGGCAAACAATTTTACTTTTATAAATTTCTTAGAATTTCTATTATATTTTTTATTTGACGGTTTGGGTTTAGTGTAATAATCATTTTGATTGTTATCTTTTTAATGGATGTGTTTGTGTTTATGATTCTTATGACTTCTAGGATGATCAATATGTTTATGCTTATGCTTCCTTTTAGAGGGAGCAATTGGAGGTGTTTTATATTGTTCACAAAAGGTTCTCTAACTCATACTTAGCTTTTTTCTTATCTTTACTAGCTTGTTTGGCTAATTTAAAATCAATACACATTTTTAATCCTATTTTTTGAATATATCTGATTATGTCACCATAAGTTAGGTTATCATAATCAATATATCCCAAATTTTTACTCAACTCTTCTCTAACTTTGTGGGCGAATAATGAAGGTAAACCATTGACAAATTTTTCTTTCTAGAATGGTTTATTGCTATCATTTTGCAACATAACTCTAGAGGTAAAAACATATTTGTACCATCTAAAATCACTTAGAGTGGGACAAGTGAGATTACTAAGCTGATCATGAATTCTTTCTGTAATGTTACTAGGAGTTCCAATAAAATGTTTTATTATGGTGAATATTAAAGTATTGACTCCATCAAGCGGACCAATGTCAACATCTTCATCAAAGATGGGGTTGCCGTCATCATCCAACTGGACAACATGAATTATTGATAATCTAGTATCTTCAGTGAGATGTTTTTTCCACCAAGATTTGAGAATACCAGTGAATCCACTAGCTATTAACTCAACTATATCTGGCTGAGTCAGCTTGTTGAATTTAGTTATATAGCTATTTGCTACCATGGACATATGATTTAATTTGTTTAAAATCTCCATTCACTTTGAAACCATCAATGTTCTATTCATAAATTTTATTGGATGAAACAGAGAATTTGTTTACCTAGATTTCTCTCTTGAATTGTAGATTCTAGAGAGGTAGAGTCTAGAATACCAATTCTGGTTAAACTAGTTATATATATATATATATATATATATATATATATATATATAAGAAAATCCCAAATTTTACGAATAAAGATTTAATTTTCTCGAAATATTTTTTTAATATTATGGTGTGAATTTGAGATAATGTTATAGTTGTGGGTAGTATTTATAAATTTTGTAAATTTTGCAAGTTGTTATATAATATTCGATTGGTCGGGGAATATTCGTTTTAAAAAGGAATATTCGTACAACGGCATAATCATTGGTGGACCCCACAACAGAATTATTGTCGAATTGAGAAAATGACAAAAATAAATTTATGAAAATAACGGCTGAAGTTTTACCGTTAAAACTGTTGAACTACCCGGTAGTAAAAGTACAATAATACGCGTGGTTGCATAGTAGTACACGGTATTGATTATTGATGCTTACGTGAGAAGTCACTCAATTTTGTTCAGTTAATGCTACAGTAGTTGTTGCATAGTATCTCACGTTATTGGATTCAATTATTGTCGATTGTTATATATATATATATAATATGAGTTTTGTTTTATTAATATTATTCATGTAATAAAACAGAAAAGCTTTTTATATAAAACAGAATACTTTTATAAAGTTATTCATTTTATTAGGCTAATAGTAAAATCTTTTTATATAAAACAGAATACTTTTAGAAAGTTATTTGTTTTATTAGACAATAATTAGAATATATTATATTTTATTATACATACTATTTGCATAGTGCCTGCATAGTGTTTACATAATAAAATCTTTTTATATAAAACATAATACTTTTATAAAGTTATTCGTTTTATTAGATTATAAATAGAATATATTATATTTTATTGTAAACCAATCTGGACCGTCCGTTTAAAAGTAAATCAATCTGGACCATTCATGAATTGGTTACTATTCAGTCCATTCTTCTATAAATAGAAGCTCATTCCTTCATTATTTCTTACGAATTCTCTGAAACTCTAGAGAGAGAAACTGTAGAGAGAATTCTTCTTCTATAATCTTGAGCGTATTTCTTTAGCATTTAAGAAAGCTTTGAGCGTATTGCAAGTTTCTTCAAGTATATCCTCGCCCCACCGTCGGAATACTCTTCTTTATAAGGTAAGGGGTATTATTTCTTTTGTATTCATGAAGAGAACTTCTGTTATTCTATTCTTTATTATTCTGTTGGAATAACCTGTATACACGAGCTACCCTATACTTGGTGAAATTCTTCTGTTATTTCATTATTTATTATTACATTGGAATAACTCAGATATCTGTGAGTTACCCTATACTTGGTGAAATTCTTACATTATTCCATTATTTATTATTACATTGGAATAACTTTGTATCTGTGAGCTACCCTATACTTGGTGAAATTCTTACATTATTCCATTATTTATTATTCTCATTGGAATAACTTTATCTGTCATCAAGTCCGCATACATGGTGAAATTCTGTTGTTATTCCATTCTTTATTATTCATTAAAATATCCTCAGTATGCGCTTTCTGTTGGACTGGGTTCCGCTCTTTATTATTACATTGGAATATCACATGCATGCGTTTCTGTGGGACTGAGTTCCGTTATTTATTATTACATTGGAATAACTTTGCTCATATATCTGAAGTACCGCATGCATGGTGATTTACATTGTTATTCCATTCTTTATTATTACATTGGAATATCCTGTTTGTCAAAGTATTACGCTTTGACACGGATTCATTATTTATTATTACATTGGAATAACTTTCGTCTATCTGGCATCTGCGCATGCATGGTGATTTCTTTTGTTATTCCATTCTTTATTATACTCGGTTGGTTAAAGTTTTGACTTCTATACTCCATGAAATTAGTGGAATATCCTTAATATTTACACTTCATCTAAGTATCTTTTCATGGAAATATTCTTATAAGCATTCTTGAATTTTACTCTACAAAGAAGTATCATGTTGACAATTTGGGCGTTATTAGTTCTAGATAATTTAATTCTTGAACTTGTTTTATTGAATTCTTATATCATTGTCATCATCCTCATGTTTATATTTTGTTGAAAGTCATACGTGGCATGTAGTGCATAGATGGACTTGGTATGATTATGACCGAGGATTATTCGGTATAATCATGGTAGTAATGTTACAAATGATGTGGAAAAAGTCCTCATTGGCCCGTAGTGCATTGATGGACAGTTTTTGGTATGATTATGGCTATGGATTCTCTTCGGCCAAGGAGCAAAGATGAATTGTTTTATGGCATGATCAGGACCGTTGATGAAAACACAATTATCTTTGGCCCGTAGTGCATGGATAATTAGTGGTCGTGACACTAAATAATATCCTTGGCATGTAGTGCAGGGATGAATTGATAATGTGGATTATTTATTAAAATTTGAGTCCCAAATGATAAAAGTGATGAAAAACTTTTAAATCATAGAAGATAGTAAATTTTATTCTCTACTTGACTCTTCTAATGGATTGATTGCTTGTTACATTGCGATTAAACTTGATGTCTATTGTATTTTATCAGTTTAACATTGTTGAAGACTAATGATAATTTATTCTGCATTATCTTAGTCATAATATTTCTTACTGGGCTAGTTGAGCTAACCCTTTTGCTTTCATTGTTCTCTTTAAGAAATGAGAACGTAGCGGGGACTAGTCGGGGAACGGAGTGACGGTTCAGATGATAGCATTAGTAGTCCTCACTATTCTGTTAAATAGTGTGATAATAAATGTAATGAGGACTCCTTTGAGTGTGGATATTGTCTAGATGACAATATTCTTATTAAAACTCTCAGTTTATGTTTTGTCGTATTTTACACGACAACTGTATTATTAAGTTGTATTTGTATTTTTGTACCATGTATTTGACGACTCAAGATGGGTGATGTATACCTATTTTGGGGGCGTCACACACACACACACACACACACACACATATATATATATATATTTATATTTAGTCCCGTCTGAGTTTACTTTGTGGCGGTTGATCGCCTCTTCTGCTTTCTTTATATTTAGTCCCTTTAGAGTTTACTTCATGGGCGGTTGATAAATCTTTTGACTTTATTTACATTTCGATCCCCCATGGATGTGCTTCGTGGTGGTTGATCATATCTCTATATATATATATTTACAACTTTTATATATTTACATTTCCGATCCCCATGGAGGTGCTTTGTGGTGGTTGATCATGTATGCGTGTATATATATTTACTGACTTTTATATATATATATACACTGCCATCGCTTTCATATAAATTACAAACATCATGTGAGCCTAGGAATCATGTGTTCACTGATTCGATCTACTAAATCTAGATTAGGTTCCGTGATGGACATTTTCAAATTTATGGCGACTTGTAAATTTATTCACGGTGTTTGAATTTCTTTAGATGGCTCCCATGCCCATAAGGAGTTCGACACTTTTTTTACATTATTTTCTCGACGATGCCTCGCATCTCAAAAATAAAAGCTATCAAGTCGAACATTTAATAAAAATGGAAGTATCAAAAGGTCTCAATTACTATTGAGCATAAGGGTTTGAAAAACCTCTTTTACCAAACATCGTTGCTATATTTTATTTAAAAGCTGAATTTTTACAAAATTCAAACCATGTATATAGGTGTGAACGAGGACTCGCACTACTTCCATATAACGCACATTGACCCCCCCACACACACATTCATATAACAGTTTCTTGAAAAGTGGCGGTCACCGTGGTAACACGGATGTCGGGGGGTGCCTAACACCTTCCCTCCGCATAATCAAGCCCCGAACCCTAATGAATCTCGGTTTCCACAGACCCGTTTAGCGATGTTACATCATTTGGGTCAATGTAAAACCTTTTCTCTATTGTGTTGGTGCAACCATTTAAAAACACCAACTCGCGACTCTTACGGTCCATTCATCGACATATACATGTGGGACCTTTTCACAACTTGTTTTTTCAAACAAATCTCACCTAACATGAGAACACCAAAGAATAAGTGCGAGAAAGGGACAAATAAAAATCTCGACGTCGACAGGTGGCGACTCTGCCGGGGACACCAGTAAGAGGGCTTAAGCCGCTACTACAAACTTTTCAAAGCTGTTATATGCTTGTGTGTGGATGTTTCATTTATATTTTGATGAATGTGTATGAATGCATGTATTTACTACACTTAATGCTTTACACTATATCTGCTTGTGATATTAGTGCTTCGCACATGTCATCATTTTCATAAACGGTGAGACTCGTTGTGTGTGAATGTATGTTGTGTGGTTCCTCCACCATTAGGCTATCATGTCGGTGTTTGATTACTGGACTCGTAGGGAGACTAATTCCAACGAGGCTTAGGAAATGCACCACCTAGATTCGTTCAGTTGAAAGACCTGGATAAACTTCCGTCAAGTAGATTGCGATGATCCGGAACCTTCATGCCAAAAAGCCATGAGAGTAAACTCTAAGATAGGTCACCTCGATAAACCAAACGCGAGGAAAGTTTTTTATTCTTTCCATTTTAATTACTTGTAAAAACATTTACTTGTAATATCCTTTCATGTCAATCTCATTGTAATGGGAAATATGAAGAAATATGTGCACATGCATATTTAAATTAACATGCTATCCTGTATTACAAACAGCTAACATCCGTTTAGCAGGATAATATTCCTAAAACGGATACATCACATAGCATGTATACATTTATACATTCCCTAAGACTAAACTACATAAGTTTTTTGTAGGGTAACAATCGGGCCTGTTACCCGCTCAAAATCCAAAAAGGCCACGAGCCTACAACCAATCATGTCTTCATCTGACCAGTCTAATCTTGTTTCTCGTGAAGAATTTGACGGATTAAGTAAACAAATTATAGATTTGGCTGTTTTGCTTAAAGAACTACATCAGTCTACTCAGGGCCCAAAAATGCCCACACATACAGAATCCTCTGCATAGGGAGGAACCCAAGCTTCAGATAAAACAAATTCGGAACTTCAGTTGGATACAACCAACAAAGACCCTGAAAACACCCATCTCAAAGGACATCCAAACACCGGTGATATCAGGAAAAAGTCCTTCAAATGGAAGAAACCATCCGTTCTCTCAAAGGAATTGGAGCACATGGGAGTGTTTCATATGTTGATCTTTGTATATTCCACGGTGTTCATTATCCGGAGAAGTTTAAAACCCCTCGACTTTGAAAAGTATGACGGGTTAGGGGATCCGTACACACATTTGAAGGTGTTCATTGGAGAACTTGGATCTTATGCGAAAATGAGAAGCTCGAGAATGCGACTTTTTCAAAAAAATCTGATGAAGAAGCTTAGTTCATGGTATACCAAATTAGAAAACTCAAATATCCATAATTGGGAAGAGCTAGCTTATACCTTCCTCACTCAAAGATCTGACTTCCAGGTCTTAGATGGCTCTGACCAGCATGCCAGTTACCAAGGTTAAGAAACAATCCAATGAGTCTTTTAGAGAGTATGCTCAAAGGTGGAGGCACCTTCTTTGCTCAAGTTATTCTTTCTATGATGAGAATCGAGAGATGGTTATGACCTTCATGACATACATCTGAAGCTCCTTTCTATGAGAAAGTCTTAGCTGGTATTGGTAAACTATTTTACGAAATGATCAAACACGAAGAGATGGCTGAGATGGGATTGAAGTTAGGAAAGATTCAAGACCTAGCCGCTCTTAAAGCAGTTGCTGAGCACATCCAGTCTGGAACTTATGGAAACAACCCCAGGAGGGTCCATAAAAAGAAAGAGGAGGATGTTTCCTTGATACTACAAGGTCAAAAAGGCAGTCAGAATATGCTTATCCAGAGGAGAAACTACTCCCCTTTTCAAGCACAGTCTTCAAACCCTCCATTACCTAAAGTTGGAGAAGTCAGACGCAAGAAAATGTTCACACCCTTAGGGGAGTCGCTCGAGAATATCCTTACTCTTCTGACTACTCAAAAGAAATTACACAACTTCTTCCACCAGCCAACCCGAATGGGAAGGGTTTCAATGCTTTACTCGAGAAGTGTGCTTATCATGTCGGGCACACTGACATGATACTTCGAGGATTGTTGGGCCTTGAAACACAAGATCCAAGATTTAATAGATAGTAGTGAGATCGTGGTCACTAAGCCAGACCAACCCCATGTGCAAGACAACCCTCTTCTTCAATACAAACAAGAAGATGTCAATATGATTAATTGGAGCAATGGACAAAGTTCCAATTTTAAGGGTGAGTCATCCCAGATCAGCAAGGACGGTGCTAACAAATGGGATTATGCAAAGTTCTAGTTTGTGATGGAACGAAAGATGAAAGCTCTCTGCAAACAGATAGAGCAATTGGCAGAACTGGTGATCCATCAACACCAAGTCACACGCCAATTAGTTAGCCAGGAGCATGCCAGTCTCCTTCCTTTTGTTATGAATACTCCATCATCGCCTTCAGAAAGTGAAACGTTAGAGGATAAAGTTGTAAAAAGAGCAAGTGCCAAGGCCCGTCGAGATTTTGCCAATAGAAGGGAATTTACATACCTAGGCCAACCTATGGAGGAGATATTTTAGATGTTGATCAATGAAGGAAGAATCACATCCCTTCTACGTCTAATTAATCCCCATTCAAGACGGTTCAATTCTGATTGAGTATGTCAGTATCACTCCCATTGCAGTCACAACACAGAAGAATGCTGGCCACTCCACCATCTCATTCAGAATCTAATCGACAGTGGTGTCCTGCAGCTGGCAGATGATGACACTGTGTTACTCGAGAGTGGGAATACCTGTCCTACAAAATGGAAAGGATTAGTAGCAGTTATATCTGCTGAGGCCGATGCGACTGTCAAACCATTCATAATACAAGCAATTCAACTCAAAGGTGTTGACAATCCTTTGAAGGTGGTCACATGCTAGAGCCAATCATCTTACCATTTAGACCACAACATCATGTTGTCAGCTTACAAAGAGTACCATGGAATTATGGATAGGTTGAAGGATCCACGTCTCATACAACAGCTGTAGTGTCGAAGAAAAATCCACTGCATCTTCCCCAAAGGGTAATGAAGCCCACCATTAAAGCAAAGGGGAAAATTCTCATGGAGAAGATTAAAAAATTCCTCCGCACTATGGGCCATAATGAAGCCAAGGTGGTTTTAAGCTTAAGAGAAGCTCCACAACAAATTTCAATACTGAACTTGGTTTTCTCTTCAGAGGATCACAGGAAGATCTTGCTGAAGGTTTTGGAAGAAGCCTACTTACCAAAATCAGTGGATGTGGAAAAATTCCAACATCTGGTTGATCACATTTTTAACAACAATGTGATATCTTTCACTGACATCACACACCACCCGAAGGGACCGGTCATTATAAACCGTTGTGCATATTGGTTCTATCCTCCTCGATACATGCTAGTGAGTCTTGATAGATGGAGGATTATCTTTGAATATCTGTCCTTATGCTACTTTGTTAAAGATGAACGTCAATCTCAAAAGCGGATTCGAGCGACCATACGGTTATCAAAAGCTTTTGGCGGATCCCGGCGAAATTCCGTCGGAGAGATTGAACGCCATTGAGATTGGTCCCCATACATTCTGCGTATCTTTCCACGTGCTCAAGATAGATTCGAGGATACAACTTCTTTATTGGGAAGACCAGTGGATTCACATGGCTAGAGCCGTTCCCTCCACCCTTCATCGATGAATGACTTAAATACATTATCAACAATAGCCTAGTCACGGTGAATCTTTGAACAAAATGTCTGAACAAGGGTGACATACCACTCATCAGCTTCAATTCAGAAGTTAAGCCAGTCAGCTTTCATGCCTTGGAGGTGAGCAACACTCACTACCATCAAATTGGGACGCCACTTCCCGTACCCAAGATTTCTGCTGAGGTAATGGCATCTACTCAAGAAATGATATCATTAGGTCATCAGCCTGGACAAGGGCTGGATAAAGATCATCAGGGCATTAAGTGCCCAATTCAAATGTCCAATTAAATTGGGACAGCCGAACTTGGCTATTTTGCCAATTCTAGTCATAGGAATCCTCATAAGCACAAAGATTCCTTGACTTGACTTGACCACCACACGATGTTTATCTCCACCTACAAATCCTGAGCATATACGATCTCCGATAAAGGTGCCAGCACATATAATGGCTATGTTATTTCCTAAGCTAATATCGATTAAAAGAAAAGAGGTCCCGGTTCTTGATCCCAGAGTGGAAGAAGAGGAACGGAGATGTAAGCAAGACATCGCCGGATGATGTCCAACATACATCATTGTCCATGATGAACATACTGGCAGATACACCCCTGGATGATGATTGCCGATGTCATGGTCATCATTCGTGAAAAGGAGGACAATGACGGCCCTCCATCATCAGAGTCCATCGGGACTTTACCCTCGACAATTGGGGTAGCATTATCGACAAGGTAAAAAGCAGTGACTCACTACCTTACAGCAGATATCAATAACTTCTTACTTTTTTGTACAGTATTAGCAGTTGTTTTGTCAGTACATGCTAACACTTTGTATGATTAAACAGTTTCATATATTAAGTGAAAGCATATTTTGTTTCAGGACTCTGAATTTAGATGTGCCTGTACTTGCTGATGAGGTGCCTCTTCTCCACAAGGATTGTAACTTTGATGAAAAGTTGGACTCAGACTTGATGGAAATATAAGAGGACATTGAGATACCTCAGGAGATCAAAGAATGAGTCGAAGACAAACCTAAACCCAATCTTGATCAAACCACCTCTTTCAATCTCGGAACCTTAGAAAGCCCTAAGCTAATCCAGATTGGTTCATACCTCACTCCAAACCAAAGGAATGACATGGTTACACTACTAATCCAATTCCAGGATGTGTTTGCATGGTCTCATAAAGACATGGTGGGTTTGTCCACTGAAATTGTCCTTCATCGCCTTCCCATTAAAAAGGGATTCAAGCCAGTCAGGCAGAAACTCAGGCGATTAAAACCTGAGTGGATTTTAAAGGTTAAAGAAGAAATTGTGAAACAATTTCAAGCTGGCATTATCATGGTGTCTACATATCCTGAATGGATATCCAACATAGTACCCGTACCTAAACCTGGAGGAAAGGTGCGAGTTTGCGTGGATTACCAGGATCTGAATAAAGCTTGCTTTAAAGATAGCTTTCCCGTGCCATTTATCCATATTCTCATTGATAATGCTGCTCAATACGGCATGTACTCCTTTGCTTATTGCTTTACGGGGTACCATCAAATCATGGTTGCTAAAGAGGATCGTGAGAAAACTGCTTTCATCACGCCTTGGGGAACCTTTTGTTATAGACGGTTGTCATTCGGCCTCATCAATGCCGGAGCAACCTATCAGCGAGCTATGATGGCTCTTTTCCAAGACTTAAAACATAAAGAGATAGATATCTACATGGATGACATCATTGTCAAGTCCCGAAGGGAGGAAGACCACCTAGACCATCTCAAAAAGCTCTTCAACAGGTTGCATAAGTATAACTTGAAGTTGAATCCAGCCAAGTGCACCTTTGGCGTTAAATCAGGCAAGTTGCTAGGATTCCTAATCAGCCACAAAGGGATTGAGCTGGATCCCACCAAAATCCAGGCCATCACTGAAATGCCCATTCCTCAGACTGAAAAGGAAATACGGGGATTTTTGGGAAGAAACAACTTCATTAGCAGGTTCATCACTCAACTCACAGCAACTTATGAGCCTATCTTCAAATTATTAAGGAAGAACTCCTCCATGAAATGGAACGATGAGTGTCAAAAAGCTTTCCTTATAATTAAAGAGCAGCTAGTCAAAGCTCACATTTTGGTACCTCCTAGGGATGATGATCTCCTATTCATGTACCTTTCAATCAACAACAATACTATGGGCTGCATGCTGGGACAGAAAGACGATAGAGGCCAAAATCGAGCTATCTACTACCTTAGCAAAAGATTCAGCAGTAGTGAACACAAGTATACTCTGATTGAGAAGACTTGTTGTGCTTTAGCATGGGCTTCCATGAGGTTACAACATTACCTCCATGGTCACACAACCCATCTTATATCCCGCGTGGATCCTCTCAAGTATGTGTTCAGTAAACCCATATTAAATTGTTGGCTGTCCAGATGGCAGTTGATCCTACAGCAATTTGACATCATCTACGTGACGCAAAAGCCTATCAAAGGTCAAGGAATTGCGGATCAACCGCCATACGCACCTTGAGGGACTATAAACCCTTGTAAATAAACTTCCCGATGAAGGGGTAATGGCGGTTAGCAACACATTCAATACTATACATGCTGTATATGGAAAATGTATTTCGATGGAGTATTAACACGAAGGATCTAGAAAGTGGAAGCGATTCTAGTATCCCAAGACGGGGGGAGCGATATCCGTCGCCATCAAATTGCGATTTATCGGCACCAACAACACAAACGAGTAGTATGAAGGTATGTATCATGGGGCTAAAACTTGCTCACTCAATGGGCATCGGTGATTAAGCTTCTTTGGGGATTCGAGTTGTAATCAAATAATCCACGAGAATCTATCAAATCAAAGAGCTACATTTGCTTTGCCTTACCATCGACAAGTTTTACAGATGGCTTGAGTTTGAAGAAATATTCTTCCTCCACATTCCTCGGAATAGGAATGACTTTGTGGATGCGCTTAGTAACTTTGGCCTCCTTGATTCACATACGAAAAGGGAAACATGCCACATTTGTCTGCAAAAAGGCATCAACGTATGGGAACTATGTTGGATAAGTATCGGATGAGCTACCTCCCATCCAACACCCTTGGTATCAACACATCAAGAAGTAATTACGAGATGGATCTACACCCGTTGAGGCGAGCCTAACTAAAAGAAGGCGAATCCATCGACTTGCTATGAAGTTCTACACAAGGAGACACACTCTACAAAAGAGATGCGGGGACTAGGTCTCCTCGGATGTCTGATAAGGACTAAGCTCAGAGGCTCATGGATGAGATCCATGGTGGAGTATGTGGCCCACACATGAGTGCCCCCCTGCTTGTTAAGAAGATCCTCAGAATAGGACATTACTAGCTTACCCTCAAGGCTGACTGTGATGATCACGTCAAGAGGTGCTATCAAAGCCAAATTCATGGAAATGTTATCCATGCCCCTCCAAGGGAACTCCACAATATGAGTTTTCCCTGGCCCTTCTCAATGTGGGGAATGGATGTGATCGGGCCCATTGAGCCCAAAGCCAGTAATGGGCATCGGTTTATCTTCCCCATGATTGACTACTTCACCAAATGGGTAGAAGCAGCCTCCTTTCCCTGGGTTACCAAAGAAGTCATCATTACTATCATCAGAAACAATGTCATTTATCGGTATGGACAACCAGAGGTCATTGTGTCAGACAATGCTAAGAACCTCAATAACAAAATGATGGAGGAGTTATGCAGTAAATTCCACATCAAACACCTTAACTCTGTCATCTACCGTCCAAAGATGAATGGTGTTGTTGAAGCGGCTAATAAAAACATCAAGAAGATCATGCAAAATATGTTCGCCAACCAAAAAGGGTGGCCTAACTTATAGCATCTGACATTATTAGCCTACAGAACATCAATGCACACTTCCACTGGGGCAACCCCCTACTCATTAGCCTATGGGATGGAAGCAGTGCTCCCTATAGAGGTGGAAATGGAATCCCTCAGAGTGTTGATGGACGCTCAGCTGGATGAAGACCAATGAGTACAAGAAAGGTATCACCAATTATCTCTAATAGACGAAAGGTGAACCGCGACTATCTTCCATGGTCAGTTATATCAACAAAGGATCGCCAAATCCTTCAACAGAAAAGTCCAGCTATGACAGTTTAAACAACATGACTTGGTTTTGAAGAAGATCATTGACAACCAAGATCAGTCCAAGGGAAAATTAGCTCCAAACTGGGAAGGCCCGTTTGTTGTCAAGGAGGTATTGACAAGATGTGCTCTCAGATTATAGGAAATGGACGGCGATGAATTTCCACAACTCATCAACTCGGATACCGTGAAATGGTACTATGTCTGAAGTTACCATCAAGCAAACATCCTAGTTTTGGATCACCAGATCACAAGTCATTTCAGGTTCTTTAACCCTTGCTACACACAACCATTCCTCATACTCTTCTACCCCATCAGGGACACACTTTTCAAGCCAACAGCATAGTTCTGGATCAACGGCTCCTTCATTCTACTTCATTTTAAACCTTTCATACAATTTTGGTTATCCCACCAGGGATTGAACCTTTCACACCCGCAGTTTGTCCTGAACATGGGATCAAACTTTTTCACACCCGCAGTTTATCCTGAACGTGGGATCAAACTTTCTGCCCCGCAGTTTGTCCTGAACATAGGATCAAACTTTTCGTCGGCTGCAAATCGTCCTGAACATGGGGCGAACTACGTCGACCTAATCTCTCTGATACTCGGGAGTACGTAGGCAACCATATTTTATATGGCCCAGTCGCAATAAGAAAAAAAAATATTACAAACCAAAAACAACAAAAACATTTTGTTCACCTTTCTTCACAAATAAAGCTTTTACACCCATTTACACCTTTCTACAACGTTGAACCTCTTACACCAGGTTTGAACTACGCAGACCTGATCTCCTCTTCAATAGGAGTACGTAGGCAGCCATTTATGGTTCGGTCTAACCCCCTACCAAAATGCAAATACTTGTCAGCGGTACTGGGATCAAACTTCAATCCATCACATTTCATCAGCTTCAGACTAAAGGGATGGAACTACCTGACCTCCCCCTAAATGGGAGATTTGGCGACCATCTAAGCTGCGGTTGTGCCTCAAAGAGAAATACCAATCCATAAGAGATGGAACTAACTGGGCTCCTCTTAAATAGGAGTACTGGTGACCATCTGTGGTGTGGTCAATCTCAGAGAGGAAAAGCCACACTCCTCTCCACATTTACATACAGAAACCAGTCTCAAGACACCAAAAGAGGGTAGGGATACATACAGATCAGTGATCCATTCTGAAGATTCTAAGACATCTCAATGTCCATCCATCAAGGAGGAATTTAGAATACATCAAGATCACAAGCCCTGAAGAAGCAGGTAAAATATCAAGCAAGTATCCAAGCATAACTAAAAGGGAAGTGAACCAAAACATATTTCCCTGTCATATATAATGCTGTTTGATATATACAATATGAACTATACATGATAAAATGGCTAAGCTAGTCTGTGCAGGAAAATATAAGGCTATCTACAGATCGGTGTGAATGCGGGTCAGCAGATCTAAATAGCATCTCTCTCAGAGGAAGGAGGTAACGCTATGGTCTCCTGCATCAACATATCTATTCGAGACAACAAGTCCGAGGCTAACTGCATGGTGACATGATGCTCATCAATATATGCACTCATCTCGACAATCATACCAGTAGTCAGGGATCTCACTGAAGTATTTTCTATAACAGCCACAACTCGAGCAGATAGGGCAGCATCCTGCTCAACAATAACTACATCTCTGGCTGATCTAGCATCATCCCGCTCCTCAATAGTGGTGTCTCTATGAGCTACTGTGATATCTTTCTCCAACAGAGCGACGTCTCTCCCATCCAGAGCTGTCAACATCAAGGCACTAGCCTGATCTCTCTTAAAGGTCATCAGATGAAGACTCTGTTCGAAATACTATGTTGACTACTAAATCACAGTGGTATTCGTACTGGGAGAATCCATCATAGCTACTGGTAACCCAGTAGGCAACTCCTCCTCGGTGGGAATATCAGTGTCCTCCATGGGCTCCCCATCATCAAAATCAATACCTTGCACTGTGGATACTACTGCAGCTAATGCAGTCTCTGTCTCCATCCATGCAGAATACTCTGTAGAATAGCCCGGATGGCTCATAGAAAACTCAGCTAGCTCATGCTGATCCCAACAAGCATACACCCTAGATCTGTCCTCTGCTGATAAGTAGCGAGAAGCCAAGCGCTGACTTAATGCCCCCTCAAAAGGATGGAAATCCAGGAACTGGTCGAACTGACACATCACTGCCAGTGGGTGATAAGAAGTCATGCCCCTCAAACCAGCCAGAGGGAGATAATCCATGTCCAGAGCATGAGTAATGAAGCTGTAGGGTGAACTGAGCCCTGTACACAGCAATATATCAAACGGATCTCTGATCCCGGCCAGGAAAATGGACCAAGATGCAAGATCTGTACACTCTGCAGGCTGAAAGGAGTATGACGTAGCTATCTCATGGGTAAAACAATACCCGTGACGTCTAAAAGTTCCAATTGGTCTCTGGTGTTGACATGAACCATACATACAGCATGACCGAGCTACCTGTAAATACTCCTAGAGGATAAGTGCAGCAATATGTATCCGATCTCAGCGTCTCTGCTACAATCATCGGTACAATGGTGTGACCCTCCCTGAGAGCTCTCACTGCCATAATGACGCCTATGTCCAACTCATCCATGTACCGTGGCATATATACATATGACAATACGCACAGTATCAATACATCTACTCTGGCCAAACGCCACTGATGAAATCCCTAGAATGCTAGGATATCACGTGGCCGGATGTGAGCTCATCCTGCACAACCCTACGCCTCAGCCCGGTGAGGGTCATAAATTGTCGGCTCATGTCGCCAAAAGCCATATGCACGCAAGGTCTATCCAATGGTAGAGCCGTCAACCATGCATACTCCTCCAAAGTCGGAGTCAACTCCTGGGTCCCAAACTAGAAAACCTGTCTCTCTGGTACTTAATGCTCCAGCATACCCTCTTCAAAGCCTGCGGGAACTTGAAATATCAAGAGGGTCATAGAATGCTACAATAGTTGATCTACAGTCAACCTGGCTGATGGTGACATACTATCATACCACGACCTCAAACAGGAAATCACCAACACTGGTGGAGTGTGGTGAATGCGGCTAACTGTCGAGGAAGACAACTGTGCGAGCCGTATCATAAGACCATCCAGGGGTCAATGCTGAATATCTCTTGACATACATACATATGTATAACATAATACATGCATGATAGACAATAGATGGCAATATGATATAGGGAATGGAAAACTGTACATACATTCCTAAGTATATCATCATCTAATAAATCATCTCTGTACAGCTAAAAATACAGGGAAATGGGGCACAGACGCCCTACAACTAATAGAGGCCAATTAAATGATATAGCAAGAATGGGGCAAAGCCACCCAATGACTAATAAAGGCCTATCAAAAGAGATAACGAGAATACACATCAGAAGAAGACAGTGGTGTCAATGTCTACATCATCAATCCTGTTCACTTGATGTAACTCCTCCTGAGTCACTGGATCTCCATCAACGGGGATGTTAGGCCTATACAATGGAGGATCAGCACCGACAAAGCCATATAGGTCATGTGAGGGGCTAACGCCTGAGCTAGAAGGATCAAATGTATCTGCCTCTGCCAGATCTCTGCCCAAGTGCCGGATAAAGAAATGTGCTCGGTCCAATCGCTGGGTCAAACTGTCAATCTATGTCAAATGAGTCAGATCTCGAACACATGCTAACCAATCCGTCATCATCACGGATCCATGAACCATATCCCCCATGAACTGAGTGGCGTGGGTCTGGGCTCCAATGGTACGAGGGGACCACCAATGCTGGAATATCTCCTAAGTGCAGGGACCCTCTGACAGCGTAAAACCGTTAACACCCAACAATGGGATATCAATGACGGGTGACTGCGAAACAGGCCAATAACTCCTGGCATGTGGCAAGATCGGCATACAGATCTCTCTTGTGGTGCTCCTGATAGCATGCTCTCCTAAATAGGGCTCCCATCATCCATTAGTAAAGAGAGGAACCCTACGGGTGGAAATCATGTAATCGACACTAGTCGGGTACCCATCCTTAAATCCAATGGTCAAATACTCCCCAAAGTAGGGAATCCAAGTGATGACATCAACTGTCAATAACTTCAACTATAGGCGACAGTGAGTGAAACCCTCAGCAACAGGGACCTCCGCCAGTATGGAATGATGCCATCGCCGTCCTCGTGGATAGGTATCTAATCCTAACACACTCACAGGACGCAAACATGTGAGCCTCTCATAGGCCCAAAACTGCCAATACAAAGGCAAACATCTGCTATCAGTCAACACTCTCTTAACCTGTACATGGGAAAAGACAAGAGAAATACTCACCAGCATAAACGGGTAGAATCCTAACCAAGCCTCGGTTAAGCCCTGCGAACGCATGCGCATCCCCCCTGAGGAAATAGGTGAAGGTGTAAAAATCCCAATTATACTCTCCAATACGGTCCACCTCCCGAGTGGCACTGATCAAAGTGAATGACACTGTAGAAGAGTTATCAACTATGAAGCAATCCCTAATGATCATTAGGAACAATCGGCGAAGAATGTGAGCCTTGACTCTCACATCAGTGGGTATGGGTTCACTCAACAACCCACTCATAGCATCTACGCTCAAAGGACCTATACACACAGTCCTGCCCTTGAGCGCCTCAGCTGGGACTCCTAACAAGGATCTGATGACAATCGAGGTAATGTTCACCGTACAAGGCATTGATGCCCCTCTAAACTCCATACCTATGATAAATCGCCAATCCATCGGTGTCATCATCACCTCACAGTCCAACAAGTGGAGTGACTGAGTCTGGTGAAACCATCGCTCAAACAATGCCCTGAGGTAACCCAAGGGACAACGACAGGGAAGAATGGAAAAGAACGTCCCAAATCCCCAGTCATGCACAATCGCTCTATAGTCAAGATGCAGAGCCTGGTACATGGAGTGAATGCTGAACCAGTTCCCTCTAGGCTGTGTAAAGCCAGGAACCTACATCACAAAGTAGATCAACATCAGTATCCTTTACTCCTCATCAATAGGAAAGAAGGAAGATCAAAATCTAACTTTGTACCTCATTTGCATGCAGGTAAACTGAGGGGTGTCGACTCAAATCACGCAGAAGCTCTGGGTTCGCCACCTGGATACCCGGGAAATCCCTACGGGGAACATGTGCAGCAGGAGCGGGGTCCACAACCGAAACATCTTCCTCATCGTCTTCAACGTCTGGCACATCAACTCGGACTGGGCGTATCACTGCCTCCGCCAAACGACGAGGCTGTATAACAGAACAGGGTCGAGACACTTCAAAAGCCCTCCTCCGTACACCAGAAGTGGTCCTGTGGGAACTACTCAGCTGATCTAGATCCATAATATCTGGACAAAAGTCTCCAAATAACCTAAGAAGGGGTATGTTATTTTTTAAACCTGGAGCTTTTTTAATGCATTTTATGACTACATGCATGCATGCATTACCTTAACATACATCTACTGTAAGACCCCAACTTATTATTAATGAAATTTAATTTTCTCTATTTATTATTTTGAAATAGTAAGGGTTGATGTGATTAATGTGGATAGTTAGGGGTAAAATACGCAAATATTTCAAAATAAGCAAGTGGTTATAAAATATTCATTGTTGTTTGGGAATATTCGTTTGGTCGTGGAATATTAAATCTTTGTTGGGGAATATTAAATGCGACGGTAGCGATCGTGTGGGGCCCCATAACTGGAAAGCGATTGGATGAAGAAAACGACAAATATAAGTTGTTTAAAAATAACAACGTAGTTATTCACAGATTAATCTTGTTAAAATACTAAATGGTTAAAACACACGATGCTTTGCAGTATTGCACCAATTATTGATTCTTACGTGAAGAAGGCACTACTCAATAATGGTTACGATAATTCTTGCTCGATATTTTATTTTATTGATTCAATAATTCTTTGCGTTGATATTTTATATTCTTTGTTGTTTGATAATTGTCATTACCCAATATTTTTCATTATCGAAGCAATAATTCATATTATCTCAATAATATTATTAGATAACATTATTGGCAATATCTAGAAAGTTACATCTAAGGAGAGGTTTGGTCACCTAATTGCGGCGCCATGAAGGAGAAATTCTTATTGGAAAGCCCCTCTTCACAGGAATTACACGATTGTCAATATTGTGATTACGTAATATTATTTGTGAATAATTAATTATTGATTCATATGATGAGAAAAATATTAATTTTATGTGGATATAAATGGAGAAAATTTTAATGTGACAATTGTTGAAAATTGAAATTTTATCTTTTACGATAAAATAATTCATTTAAATGTATTATTATATTTTAATAATATAATAATGGTGATATTTTTACAACGAATGCGGGATATATGAGTATCTGAGGAGGAAGAGTATTTTTGTTGTAATAAATGTTTAAAACATGTTAAACATGTCGGTGGACCCCATTTATTATTTGAAATTTGATTATAGCACAAAAATCGCTTGGTTTATGGATTTCGGTCAATTTACATTTGGAATTTGGAAAAACTTTCTTACAGTAAAGTTGTAGAGAATTGAATTTCCTATAAAAAATGTCGAGAGATTCAATTTTCTGATAAAAGAGCTATTTATTGTGAATTATTGAAGTTCAAAGCTCAAAATAATTGATTTTGGAAGTTTAAATTATTTTAAATAAGAAAAACGTTTTTGGAATGTTTGGGGCATCTTTAACATGTGTTTGATGGTCGAAATCAGATTCTAGGCATGCGTAGGAAATTTATATAATTATATTATTAATTTATTAAATTTTACGCTTTGGTGTTCTAGCGATTTCCTATAAATAGGGTGCTTAGGTTAGAATTGAAAATCACACCGAAACTGAAGTTTTCTCTCTATATTATCGGCGTATTCTTGTGAGTATTTTGAGTATACTTTGAGTATTGTTAGGCGGTCAAGAGTTCCCTTGACCTATATATACAGGTATTCCAACTAAAGTCTTAATCTTTCGAGGTAAGGGATATTATTTTTTTTAAATAATGATATTATTTCTTCAATATCATTATCTTTGAAATATTGATCTGAAATTTTTATCAAATTTGGAACTTTTGGTGTCGGAGTTACTTATTCACGTATCTGACTATTCTTCAATATCGACACTTATTCACGAATCTGCCTTTATTCATCGAAAAATGAAAAATTTTCTTTTCATCCAAAATATCTATTCTGAATACTAGCTTTGATTGTATCCATGTTTTGATCATTCTTGAATTTTACACCACTATGATTATTTTTGAGGTATTTTTGGACATGGATAAAACAAAGTACGAATCCTTAATCCTTAATCCTTAATCCTTGTCATTTTGTTTCAATTGGATTCGTTTCTTTAAAATATTTTCATCATCCTCGGTCTTAAATGATGATATTATTGAATATCTTTGGCCTGTAGTGCAAAGATGAATGATTTCTGAAGAATATCTTTGGCTTGTAGTGCAAAGATGAACAGGTGTTTAGATGAACATGACCAACTGATGAATATCTTTGGCCTGTAGTGCAAAGATGAATATGTGATTCTAGATATATATTGATTGATGTTACAAGGATAAAAGATGAGCGATGAACTTTTAAATTCATACATAGAAGATAGTAGTTTGCATTCTCTACTTAACTCTTCTAATGAATTATTATTTCATTGCGAATATTGATTTAAAATTTGTTGTCTATTGTATTCTATTAGATTTTTCC
This sequence comes from Panax quinquefolius, assembly GCA_020205615.1. Classification (NCBI taxonomy): domain Eukaryota; kingdom Viridiplantae; phylum Streptophyta; class Magnoliopsida; order Apiales; family Araliaceae; genus Panax; species Panax quinquefolius. The sequence goes on from CM035157.1 coordinate 22,543,446, forward strand.
CATTGAAGACTAACGGTAATTTGTTGTATATTATCTTAGTCATAATATTCTTTCTTGAGCTAGTTGAGCTCACCCTTTTCCTTTTGTTCCATTTTTTTTCTCGGGAGGCGAGAATATAGCGAGTGCAGTCGGGGTATGGAATGAAGGTTCTAGAGAGAGTTGTTTAGTAGTCCTCACCATTTTTGTAAAATAATGTATCAATAAATGTGATGAGGATTTATTTGAGTATAGATGTTGTCTAGAAGATAATATTTGTATTTAAACTCACAGTTTTACTGTTGTAATAATAAAGTTGTAGTTGTTTCTGTACCATGTATTGACAACTCAGAATGGGTGATGTATACCTATTTTGGGGGTGTCACATCTACAGTAGAGTTAAAAATGCATGACTACCCAATGCCTACATTTTGAAATTTTTTGCTATAGTCCCCTTTGTAAATAGGACTATCCACATGCACATAGGCATGACTAGGTGGCCATTCAATAGCACACCTGCCTACAGTAATATACATACTATATGTATTAAAATGTCAAAGTTATCAATCCATAAGGGTAGCCTAATTACCAGAATTACTTTGCATTACCACCATTGCTCATTTGTCCTCAAATAGGATAAGAAATAGCAGAAAAAGTTGTCAATTTAACTTTTTCAAAAGTCAAATTTTTTCACATCATTGTGTTCAGCATGGTTAAATACTAATATTTACTATGTTGAATATTTTTTATCAAGTCATTTAAGCATGCATATTCACTACTATGTGTTTAGATTCATTTCATATGATAAGTCATTTTCCAACTTATAAAAACTGGAAAAGAAGATATGCATACGTTACCAGGATAGTGTAGAACACTTGTACGGTGACAGAATTTGCAGAAAGACGTCCGAGCTCAGCAGATCTGAAGAAGAGCTCTTAGATTTCCTTCGCGGCGCAACTTGAAAATGACTTATGAACGCAACCATCCCATTTAAGGGCAATCACGGTTGGCCGCAGGTCCACTTGCGGCTCCCCTACGTGGGTCCCACCCCTCCGGCTCGGTCCAGTTTGAGTTACAAAGGAGTTCTCACAAGCTAAAAAGGCCAAATCAGGAATAAAAACACTACGCGGTTGAGCAGAATAGCCTAAAATCCTGGTTTTCACAAGTCAAACTATGGCTTTGCATATCACTCATTGGTATTTGCTCGAACACAGGGTACACTATGCTGATGATCTCAGTTGTTGCAAATCACGCTCGGCAATACCTCACGAAAGTTCGATGCCGTCAATTCAGGGTCGTCACCCTAAACCCTTCTCTTCCCCAGTAGAGTTTCATTCAATTCATCCGTTAATGCACACGTCAACGAAGGTCAAGCAACCTTGATAGTTTTCCCATCAGGGATCTTATCCAGTGATGTACATGTCAGCAAAGGTCAGGCAACCCTAATGACATAGACTGTTGGTAGTAACTCCGATAGAGCATTGGTATATCCTGGTCGTACGAACCAGAAGAGATCATCCTCATCGGGGAGGACCGATGATGGAATATGTTATACACATCCTCAAACAGACAAAACTTTATCCCCCACGGGTCTCTTGTACATGAGAGATACATCTTCAAAGGAAAGTCTGTATCAAGGATTAAGGACTTTGGTGATAACCCCAACGTCAACATCCTAGAAGATTTGGATCACACGTCCAATCTATTCATCAAAGATATCATCAATAACGCCGTCCCCGGTAGAAGCAACAGGGAGCCGGCAATCATCCCACCATGTTGGAGAATAATCCAACAAACCACATACATTTGCATCATGTTGCTGCACATGGCATCATGTTTATCTTGTCGCATTTCAAGTGTCTAGTGTTCTTTATCCTATCCATGCCATTGCATTAAATGAATATGATAAAGAGGGGCATCTGTATACACTCAAAATTTTCTGTACACCTGTTACTAACATTGCAGGAGGACAGATTCGTCTTTCAGAGATAACCCTGAAGGACAACTCATATCCATCCCGAAAATGCCACCGGAAGTTCAGTTTTAACCCCAAAAAACACACCGGGAGTATCAGTTCCCACCTTGGAGATGACTCCGAGATATGCAATTCAAATATCGGAAATCCCACTGGAGAAGGTCGATTCATCTTGGAGATAACCTCGAGATATTCAGTCTCAGTTCCGAAAATAACACCGAGAATAACAATGTCAACCTTGGAGATAACCCCGAGGGACGCAATTCAAGTTCCGAAAACAACACCGGAGAGGACAGTTCTATCTTGGAGATAACCTCGAGATGCTCAGTTCCAGTCCTGAAAATAACACCGAGAATAGCAGTATCAACCTTGGAGATAACCCCAAGGAGTGCAGTTGCAGTTCCGGAGATAACCCCGGAAATGCTTGTTTTAAACCTTTGCTATCAGCTTCAACCTTCGGACTCACACAAAAGCGCTTTCGATCAAGACCCGGAGATAACACAGGAAGGCATGACACACCTCGAGAGATAACCACGAGGACATTCGGCACTGCGGCGGTCCAATCTCGAGATAACCACGAGCGGCGTCGCTTTATATCGGCCCAAACTAGAGATAACCCCGGTGAGGGGAAAAATCATCATTTTGCGACCTCGACCCCATATTTCTCCATCTCAACATCTCATACATACATTCTACACAGCAATGTCCCACAAGAACCAAGGAGGTCCAATCCCGAGTGACTACTATGCAGGGCAGCACACCGGATAGAATTTGAAGCTTGAAGACCAAGGGCATGGTCCCATCTTCCTGACTTCACACAACCTCTAATCCCATGTCATTGCACAGCTCTCGACAATGGCAGTCCGAAATAGATCTTATACACCTCAATCGGATGCCCAGATTACAGTTCTGAAAGTTCGAACGGATATCACAGTTCACGCGTGCACGTACTTTGAGACGGTAGGACCCGTGGAGCCCGGGCCACCCCGGGTAGCCGCAGGTACATCTACGACTACCGCAGGTGTACCTGCGGCTCCCCCCTCTATAAATATAGTGCTTGGGGTGGCCATTTTGTAAGAAAAAAAGGCGAGGAAGCCCTGTTAAATTTGCTCTGTACACACCCTAAAATGAGTGCTTTCTCATTTTAAACACTTGTGAGCTCATATATAGATACTTTTTACCGGCGTGAGCCGAGTGTTCATCCACTTAAAGTTATTGAAGTCTTCTTTGATAGTCCACTATAAGCCTTCATACCATTCTTAAAGCCTTTTCTCCACTACTGTGCACACACTATTCATCACGTTGAGAGTCGTGTGGCGTGTGTGGCTTAAACTTGATGCATGGTTTTATTTACATTTGTATATATATATATATATGTATATAAATTTATATATAAGCAAATAAATGCTCCGGACGTAAGTCCAGGCTCAATCGAGGCATAACTCGATAATGTACTTATTTGCTTATATATATATATATGAACTATTGTCGAACTCTGTTCGATGAGCCTAAATTTTACATCCAGAGCGTTTACTGCTTATATATATATACTTATATATATGAAGTGTTGTCGAACTTTGTTCGATGAGCCTGGATTTTACATCTGGTGCGTTTACCTCTTATATATATATATATATATATATATATTTAGTCCCGCTTGGAGTTTACTTCGTGGCGGTTGATTGTCTTGTACTTCTTTTTTTACATTTAGTCCCGCTTGGAGTTTACTTCATGGCGGTTGATCATCTTTTACAGCTTTATTTACATTTCTGATCCCCCATGGAGGTGCCTCATGGTGGTTGATTATGTATATATATATATATATATTTACTACTTTTATATATTTACATTTCTGATCCCCCATAGAGGTGCTTCGTGGTGGTTGATCATGTCTGTATATATATATATATATATATATATATATATATTTATAGCTTATATATATATATATATACACCTACTTACTGCTTTCATATAAATTGCGGCATCATGTGAGCCTAGGAATCATGTGATCACAGATTCAGTCTACTGAATCTAGATTCGGTTCCCGTGATGGAAATTTTTAGTTGTAAGTAGCTTGTAAATTATTCACGGTGTTTGAATTTCCTTAGATAGCTCCCATGCCCATAAGGAGTTCGGCACTGCTTTTTACATTATTTTTTCGATGATGCCTCGCATCTCGAAAATAAAATCTATCAAGCCGAACATTTAATAAAAATGGAAGTATCAAAAGGTCTCAATTACTATTGAGCATAAGGGTTTAAAAAACCTCTTTTACCAAACATCGTTGCTATATCTTGTTTAAAACTGAATTTTTACAAAAATTCAAACCCTGTGTATATAGGTGCGAACGAGGCCTCGCACTACTTCCATATAACTGCACATTGACCCACACACACATATATTCATATAACAGTTTCTTGAAAAGTGGCGGTCACCGTGGTAACACAGATGTCGGGGGGTGCCTAACACCTTCCCTCCGCATAATTAAGCCCCCGGACCCTAATGAATATTGGTTTCACAGACCCGCTTAGCAGTGTCATATCACTGGGTCAATGTGCAAACCTTTTCTCGGTTGTGTTGGTACAACCATTTAAAAAGACCAACTGGCGACTCTTACAGTCCATTCGTCGACATATACATGTCAGACCTTTTTATAACTTGTTTTTTCAAACAAATCTCACCTAACATGAGAACACCAAAGAACAAGAACAGAAAAAGGGACAAATAAAAATCCGACGTCGACAGAAACGTTTAAAAATTTATCTTAGTCATATTTTGAATTTTTAGTTAATTAATTTCTAGTGTTAAAATTAATATATAAGACAATAAAAATTTAATCACCCAATGCACAGAGATTTATCTGGTTCGCAACATACATCCCGGGTATGTTGTTACGTCCAATCTCAACTCATCTCCGGGACTTGAGATCCCATTACTCCCAATAATAAATACTCCTTCAACAGGTGAAGAAGTCTTTACAAAGTTTTATAGACAAACTTCCAACTATACACAACTAACTATTTTGGACAGCAAACTCCCAACTCCCTCCTCAAGCTTAGTTACACCTTTTTCTATGAGTTCGGTTCTATTTTATGATCTGGTCTTGAAACCACACCCTCTTCCTCACCCCACAAGTACACTAGAGACCTAACTCCCAGCTGACCTCTCTAAGACTCTGGTCTTGGTCAAAGAATTACTCGTATTTCTCACAGGTACATAAAATAAATTAACTCTACCCTTTTTCCTTTTTATAAAATATTTGTGATGAAATTTTACTTTTTAAATAAGCAAAATACAATTTAATACAAATATATAAAAGTTTAAATAACTTTTATATTAAAAGTTTCTCAAATAAGCATATAGTAGTTAAAGAAAATATATACTTATAAAAATTTAAAGACTTTTATACTTTAGTAAATATGTTTCTTTAAGAAGCATATATTAATTTATGCTTAGATCAAATAATGCTTCTAAGTAAGTAAATGTGTGAATTTATGTGCTATAATAAAAGTTTAAAGAACTTTCATATTTTGTGTAAAAGTGTTTCTTGAATAAGTAAGTATATAACTTACATTCGATTTATAAAGATTTAATTTTCTTAATTTATAAAATAAAGAGTGTGTTTCTATGAAAAATAGATTTAACTTTAATTCCGGTATAAAAGTTTAAACAACTTTAATATTTATATTTCTTGTTAAGAAGATAGATTCAAAAAATTTTTGATATAAAAGTTTAAATAACTTTTATATTATACAACAAGTACTTTATGAATAATTAAATAAATGTTCAAATACTTGCAATAACAAATATCAAGTATAATAAATTAAACAATTTAAGTAATCCTTGATATAACAAATATATTTGTTACACTCAAAATATATATAATAATATATTTTATTTATCTTGTGAATATTAAATAAGGCCACTTAGAATTTCAATAACCGTTCGAATGATATTCTTATTTAAGAAATACCTGCAAATATCAGTATCTAAAACTGACCGAATTTAAAGTTTCACTGTTAATATTTGTATAAATATTTTCGATAGATCACTTAGAACTTCAATAACCGTTTGAATGATATTCTTGTTTAAGGAATATCTATCCAAATATCGGTATCTAAAACTGATTTACTTTACGATATTTATATAAATAAATTTTATATCGATAAAGAGCCACTTAGAACTTCAATAACTATTCGAATGATATTTTTGTTTAAAGAATACTTCCAAATATTAGTATCTAAAACTGAATTTTTATTGATATGAATAGATGAAATATATATATATATATATATACAGTCCGGATCTTAAGCTCACCCCTTATCTAACATACCTTGCTCACCCCCCTTTAGCGACGGACCGGGCGACGATTCGGTCCGTCGCTATATATAGAACCGTCGTCTTAGCTTTTAGCGACAAACAACATATAACGACGGACCGAAAATATAGCGACGGATCGAATCGTCGCTATATATATATAATTTTCAGAATATATGAATAAATATTTGAGTGATATATTTTGAGAAATATCACTACAAGAAAAATGTCTAATTCTGACGAAATTATTACCGACCGAATTGATTCCCTCAAAATTAGTATAACTTTGGCAGAATGTTCCGTCGATACTAATTCCATCGAACTTACTATAAAATAGACGAAATTCCTTCGTAAATATGCTTCATTCCTGGCGCCAAAGTTTCCCAATAGCGCCAGTAATATGGTCGACGAAACTCAGGTAATTCGAACGGAGCGTCCGTTGAAAATAATATAATATCGAGGGATTTATCCCCGACAGAAGATTATGTCAGAATTAACAAAAAACCTAAAATTATATCAGTAGTACCGCTGTAATTTTATTTCCCATCTCTCTCACCCTCTCGATCTCTCACTCTCTCGAGCTCTCACTCTCTCAATCATCTCATCAGGCCCTTCAACCGACTAAACGTCACCGTCGTCCTCCTCCTCTTCCTCCCTGCTGTTCGGAGTCTTTTGACAACCTCTTAATCCTCCTTGTTCCGACGAGTTTGGTGGTGGCTCGAGTGGTTTAGCTACCCCACCTCCTCCGATCCCCAGGTACCATCTTCCCCTTCAAATTTTCTGCCCTAATTAGAAGTTAGTGAATAATCGATCAGTGCCCTAACTAATTTAATAAATCAAAATTTTATGAACTACCCTAATTTAGTAAAGTAAAACTTATATGTATCAATTTTTATGTAGAAATAATGTTTATGATTGTTATTTTTCTACCATGTTAGAATAATTTTTGCACTATTTTTTCAACATTCATGCCTAATTTGGATTGCCTTATATTTTGTATAAATCAATTAATTTGGGACTGTTATTGTGTTTTTGGAGTACTGCCACTAATTTTTATTGATCAAGTGTATGCTAATTCATGACTCAATTGGGACTGAATATCAGAATATTAATTGATTTTGCCATTGATTTTGGGATTGCCTTATTAAACTAACCAAATATACGTGGGTTACATGTACATTTTGGTGTATTATTATGTTAAGCTAATTGGTTAGTAAATAGTTAACCCATATTAAATGAGTCCAATAATGAATTAAATTAGTGGGCTAGTAATGACTAAATGAAATTTTATATTATTGTTAGAATCCGAATGTAGAATTTTATAAGAGCCCAATTTTGATATAATTAGAAAGTCCAATTAATTATTAAGAGTGGTCCAAGTAAAGGGCCCAAAATCAAGACCCATGACCCAAGACTTGATCCATTTGGGAAGTGGGCATAAAAATTAGCAAATTGAAGAGGGTATTCAGTGAAAGAAGAGAGAAAGAAAAAAAGAAAGAAGGAAAGAGGAGAAAGAGAGAAAGAGCCATCAACACTCTCAATTATAGATTTTAATTTCATGAATTTTATGTATAAATGTTATTTTTATACTTGTTTTAGATGATTTGAACAAATATTAAATAAGAGAAATTAAGAAATTAAAGAGATTAAGATTCATCAAAATTTCGCCGAAAAACTTAGATCTTACGGTGATTGGTGGTCTGTTCTCAAAAATAAAACCATGATTAGAATCTTGAGATGCAGTAGAAAAAATCTAGGCAAGAAAATTTAAGAAAAATCGCCGGAGCAATTGCTGGAAAACTGGTATTTTGGCCGAAGAAGATAACCGAATAATATTTTTTGGCGAACTTTTCTGGTAAGCCTGATTCTCTATGTTAGAGATAGAAACTGAAGAAATTTTCTATCAAACAGTTGTAGAGAATTAAATTTCATGCGGAATGGATATAAGATTGGTAATATTCGGATAAACGGTTTAAGTGATATGAACATTTAAAGTTTTAACACTTTAAAAATTATAACTTCCGAAAATTGTTAGATAATCTGAAAAATGTGAATGTTGGGAAGTTGGTTATGTACTCTTATGAGCTATGGAAATAATCCAATTGGAATGAATCAAAAGAAACTAAAATGAATTTATGGTTAATGTTTTAGTAGAAAAGGTTAAAACCGAAAAACTAGTGTGATTGCTGACCCTAAGGATAAATTTGGGGCTAGATAGACATTCTAGAAAATTCTGGGTTTCTAAGGTAGTATAGTATAATGAATAAGGAAGTCACAGCCTTCAGAACGGGCTCGTTCCGAGTTCGGACGACCGATATATGGCGTTCAAAAGTTAGCGCATCAAAATTGTCCAAGCTAGAAATAAGTTTGGGAGAGGACTTTTGGGCTAGCTGTTTCGGCTAGTAAGACTTGCTGAAAAATTATAATTTTCTAGATTTATTTAGAAAAAAATTCTCATCTATTCATAGCCTCCAGAACGGATTCATTCCGAGTTCGGACGACCGAGTTATGAGGTGCCAAGGTGGGTGCGTTGAAACTGTCCAAACTGGAAATCAGATTCGCACATGTACCTTGTATGAGTTTTCTAGAATTATGTGTTCAAAATTATAAAATGGTTAAAGCATAAGTTGTATCCCCGGAAGTTAGTTACACATGAGCGTAAGAATTTCTCAAAAATGTTTTGAAACGAATTAGTTATGACTGTTCTAGCGAGAGAGGGTAAAACTTAAAAACAATTAAATAACCCTACTATTCAAAATTTTGTGTGATTATTTTCGGCTAGTTAACATATACAAAAAATTAGGCCTTTTTGCGTGATGAAATTAAACAGTACCAGGAAGTTCCAGTCCAAAAATGGGCTCAATCCGACGTCTGAGGCGAGAGTTATGACCAAATGAAATTTTAGGAAATAAAACTTGGAATTGAAATATCTGGAGCTACTCAGCCCAGAAAATTATGAAAGTTTTAATGGAATTGTGTACTGATATGAAGAATGTTCCGTGAAAATTTCAGGATTTTTGGATAAAAACTTCATTTGTAAAAAATGCTGCAATTTTGAGCATAAATGGCATTTTTAAAAATAGTAAATAAAGCTAAAAAATTAAGGAAAAGAATATTTTATGCGTAAAATAATATTAACTAGACATGGCCAGAAGAGATAAAAATAATAAGGTATCTAAGTGCCTTTGATAATTATGTTGGGGTCAGGAAAGTTAAGAAAGATAATTAATTAAAGATTGATTGAAAAGTTACATAATGTAATTTTTGGACTTATTTGCAACAAAAATGGATGAACAAGACTAAAGAAGGGTAAAATGGTCATCCCTACATTAATATTATAATTTTATAATATATATAGGATATGCAATGAAGAATGATGTCCGATGAATGTTAAGCGATGAAAGATGTTAAGCAATGGACGTTCGATGAACGTTTTGGGATAAACAAAAACATATGCAAGTTTTTCAGTTTACTTGTATTAAGTGAACTTGATATTAATTATGTGCAATTATTGTTGCAATATGATGAAACCTTTGTGATTATGTTATATACATGTTTTGAATTACAATTTATCTTGAATATATGAATTGTGATATGTGAGAAATGTTAAGTTTAATAACATATGATGTATGATCTAAATATAATATGATGAAATTGAAAGTTCTCATATAAAAATGCATATATTGAGATGTATATTGGAGCATATGTAAATTTATTGCATAAGATGTATGGTGCGAGTATAAAATGCATAGCATGAAGAATATGAAGCATAACTAAAATGCATACTATGAATGATATGTGATGCATGAAAACTATTAGACTTGCTGGGCCGCAATGCTCAACCTTGCAAAATATACAATTTGCAAATGAAAGTAGAGTTATCGAATGATTATAACAATGAAGATTCGGGACACGACAAGATTATAACGACGCATTACTTTATTAAGTTTAGTTTGTACCAAGCGGGTGCTACTTGTTGTAGTGCAATATGGTTTAGTTGTATAAACTTTAATATACTTGATAAGTAAATGTTGAAAAAGAATGCTCATTTCAAATAAGAAATGTAACTTTACAATTACTTTATACACTACAAGAAAAAGGGTCATTAGCGATGGGCATATTGGCGACGGCACATTACCCGTGGGTAATGACCTTAATGCCGACTGGGAAGCCGTCGAGAATTGGTACTGTCGAGAATGCAATTTCCTATGGGATAATTTGGTGCGAAAATTTGGCGGTGGAGGGAAATTTCATTAGCGACGGACAAATAGATCAAAGGCGGCGGCAACGCCGTCGAGAATAACTCAATATCGACGGGGTCATTATCGACGGCTTTGCCATCGAGAATGAGTTCTGTTAATTAAAACCCTGGTTCGCGACAACAACGACTCATTTTCATTTTTCCCTCTCTTCTCTTTCGCTCTGAAATTCGCCCATTACTATCTGATTTTCCCACTTAATTCTCAAATTTGCAGTCTTAAATCTCTTATTTGGTCAATTGAATTCCCCCATTTCCCTCATCTTGCCCAGTTCGCCCATTTCCCTCATCCTCGCTGAGCTCCTCCATTTTCCTTTTGGTTGCTGCAACTTCGACGGTCGTGTCTCTGCCCATTTCGCCGGTCGTGTCTCCGCCCATTTCTCCTCTCTATATACATGTAAGATTTTCAGTTCATCTCCTCTATATATATATATGTTTTGAATATTTTTGGGGTATGTAATTTTTCTATATTCATGTGCTATTCATATAGGGGTAGCAGTGTAGCAGCATTATCTGATGTGATTTTCTATATTCATGTGTTATTCATATAATTTTTCTATATTCATGTACTATTCATATAAGGGTCTGTAATTTTTGGTTGGTTAATTTGTTTGTTTATTTGGTACAAACATTACTTAGCTCTGTTCATTCATTTGACAAGCTATATATCTAATCTGATTAAGGGGTCAAATATTAGTAGTATGTCGAATGTGTATTTCAGGGCGATTTTGCAAGATTTTGAGCTAGTTATTGATCTAAGGAAGATGAAGAAGAAGAGATATATATTCATGGGTATTGCAATAGTTATTAATCAAAGCTTCATGGGCATTGCAATATTTATCCCAAAAAATTGTCAAGCAAAATCTTGAGACTCATTTAATATAGAACAAAAATGTTATTTGACGTTGTATGTCAATTTTTTTTAAAAGTTTTGAAAGATAATCCTAAAAAGTGGACAAATACAATTAGTATTATCCCTTTTTGCCATTTTTGTTAGCACTACACTTTGGAAAGAGAGAAGACTACACTTTGCCACAATTGATGTATTCAAATATGGATACATCATATATGTATGAAGATACCCATCTTTATTGATAACATTTGAATTTGTTTTTAAAAAATTAGTTGGCATTAAAAACACTTTTTTGTTGGGTGAGCATGGAATGGTTAGCTGGGGAAAAGACCAAAGTAACAGGACCATTCCGACCTCGTACTCGGGGTTGGACTGGGTATGTTGAGAAGGACACTGCAGGACAGATAAACATATATTCAATTAAGGTCAGTAGTTTTAAGATTTTTAATCATCAGGGGTTTCTCGCTTCACTGTATATATTCTATATATGAACAAAATGTAACATTCCTATCATAAGAAAGAGTACGTGAAGCTTTATATGCACTTGCTTATCTCAATTAGTAGAACTCAGATAAAACAAAATACTATGTTTTGAAGATGAAATTTGAGAATGAATTCAGTACATATATTATTTTATTTCAAGTAAGATGATTGTGTGGCAAGTGCACTTAAAGGTGATAATTATTTTGTTATGAAACTGTCATTTCTGTTCTTAATCAAAAGTCCTTTAGTTTGAAATGGACTCAGGAGGGGTTTACTATCAAGACCAATTAATTATAATCATCCACCACGAACTTTTGTGTATTTGTGTATTTCATCCACTTTTTCTTGAACCTATTGTAGCCATTTCCGAAAACATTACTTAGTAAGCTAGCTTAATTAAGTTGAGATCTCAATGATTCTCATGTTAAAAATGTAGCATGTGTACTTTTGGATGACATACATCTATTTGAAACGAATATAATGCTTTCTCAATATAAATTACCATGTCTTTGTTTCCATTTTGTTGCTTAATTAAAATGCATGGTAGCATTGTGTTATTCTAAAGGTGACGGTGATTATATCTCACCTGAGGCAGAGCGCATTGCGGTAAGTAATTTAATTATTTTATTTAGTATGTATTTGATGGCTTTGAAATTCTTTCGAATTTTTTTGTGTAATACTTGCTTTTCACCTATTTCTGTGTTTTTTTCGATACCTGCGGTTCGAGGACCTTTCACGTGGCGGAGCACCTGGAGAGGTGATACTCCGATGGGCGATCTTGGCGTGAGGACAAGGAGATGGTGGACTGGTTGGAGGCTACAGGGGGGCCGAAGAAGGGTAGAGTTGTGGGCATCCCCCGTGTCCCAGCCTACACTATAGTCCCTGCTGCGAGATCTCGACGTCGCCCACCCTCCGGAGGTAGTGGTGCGAGTGGATCAGGCGCTGGCCCTTCATTATCTGACGACTTCTTCAGGCGGATCATAGAGGGGTGCATAACGAGCAGTGTCGTGCAGTCAGGCGCACCATCACGCGAGCGGATCTTCCAGCTTTCTTAGGAGGTTGCCCACGGCTCCATAGATCCTGCAGCTGCCGCTGACAACCTCATGGTTGTAGTCCGGGAGGAGGCCATCCGTGTATGTGCAGTTGTCTTGGCCAACATCTTTCATCCACATATTCGACAGGTAAAACTTATTATTGATGTATTTCTTTATTTGTTTATATATTACTAATATAAACTGTCAAATAACTAGTTAACACGCCTAGGCATAGGCAATAGACACGCGTTATAACTGACGGGACTCGATTCCGACATACGGAGCCCGAGTTCGAGTCCCGTCCGCCTAACTGGAGAAAACTTAGACAAATAGCCGAAAACACACACATAACACCGAGTAGGTATTAGACATGCGTTAGAACTTACGGGACTCGATTCTGACATACGAAATCCGAGTTATCGCCCAGTTTGCAAAACTCGCCAACACTTGGTCAAAAAGTCGAAAAATAGGTCAAAACGCACTTCGGTCGCCCGAACGCCACACAGACAAACACATAGCACCGAGTAGGTATTAGACACGCGTTAGAACTTATGGAACTCGATTCTGACATACAGAATCCGAGTTATCGCCTAGTTTGCAAAACTCGCCAACACTTGGTCAAAAAGTCGAAAAAGAGCCCAAAACCCGCTTTGGTCGCCCGAACGCTACACAAACACACACATAGCACCAAGTAGGTATTAGACACGTGTTAGAACTTATGGGACTCGATTCCGACATACGGAATCCGAGTTATCGCCCAGTTTGCAAAACTCGCCAACACTTGGTCAAAAAGCCAAAAAATAGGTCCAAACGCGCTTCGGTCGCCCGAACGCCACACAAACACACACATAGCACCGAGTAGGTATTAGACACGCGTTAGAACTTACGGGACTCGATTCCAATATATGGAATCCGAGTTATCGCCCAGTTTGCAAAACTCGCCAACACTTGGTCAAAAATCCAAAAAAGAGCCCAAAACCCGTCCCGGCCGTCTAGTTAACAGGCGAACACAGGAAATAGAACCGCATAGACAATAGACACACGTTACAACTGACGGGACTCAATTCTGATATACGAAGCCCGAGTTCGAGTCCCGTCCGCCTAACTTGAAGAAGAAAAACTAAAATAAAATAAATATGTTGTCATTTTGATTTTGTTATTAATATTTTAATTTTGTAGGGTCTTGTTGACGAGACTCGTGGAGGTGGAGGTGGAGGCCTTTGGTGATGACCGTCAGCGATGATGACGACCTCCTCCAATCTGAGCGATGGCCAAATCGAGTTGACGACGACCTCCTCCAAAGATGAGGTGATGATGGCCAGGCTTCGATGACATGGGAGATGAATTTACGGGTTGTAGTTAGTTTAGTTTATGTTATATTACGAAGTTTCATGTATGTATTTATACAGCTTTTGAGTTGTCTGCAAGCGACCATTATATTTTTTATCTATATATTTGATTTGGGTTACTAGTTTATAACAGGTATAGTTGTGATTTGATGGTTGTTATTAGTTTATAACAGGTGTATATTTGTAAATGAATAGGGAAATTTTGAAATAAAAAAAAAATCAAAATATTTGTACAGGGTCATTGCCGACGGCTAATAAAGCATTGCCGACGGCCATGCCGTCGGTAATGAGTTTTTTCCTCAAAAAAAATATGGGATCTTTGCCGACTAACGGCGACGGCGAGGAGGCAGGGGAGGCGACACGTAGGGGGCGGCATTTATCTTGTGTCGACGGTCAATAAATCGTCAATGACCTCAATGCCGACGCCGACGCAAATATTGTCATTAAGCGACGGCGGTGTCCTTCTAAGAATGACTGATTTTCTTGTAGTGGTAAAGTAGGTAAATATAAGGACAATGGTGTATAAAAGTTAAGAGTTTCGTGAATATGTATACTTGATGGGTTATATTGCGAATATTCATGGAATGTTTAAAGTTAGAAGTTGAACCTTACATTCACATATAACATTTTTGAAATGGATCATGGTATATGTTTATATTCGATCCTTAATATAAGTATAAAAGCTAAAGGTTGCTATTTCAGGGACAAAGATTGATAAAGAAGATTTTGAAGGTATATCCTTTATTAAATTAAAAAAAGATTGAAATAGGTAAGTTTTAATATCTATATTGATATTGACTGTTATGTATAGTAATAATAAAATTTGATTGTGAAGAAAATTCAAGGTATGAAGGAAAGATATAAAAGAAAAAAAATCCATATTTTTATCAATTATAATATTGATTATTGATGAAGAATTAGGTTGAAGTTATGTTTAACGCACAAGATCGGGATTTAATATAGTCTTGATTTTTGGGGTCATTACAGGATAAATTCAAGAGTATAGATGAGTTAATAAGTATGGTGAAGTCTCAACTTAATAGGTTAACCTTTTAAGTAAAGAGGTGATCTAACATGCTTATTGAGTTAGTCTACACAGGTGTGAATTATATTGAGGTGGAACATCATTCGCAGCTCGCATGTTACCCAGTCTGCACGAGGGAGCAAAGAGTTGAGTCAGGTGGAGAACAAGGGGATAACTCATGCATTTGTTACTACGTAGAGAAGTATGATTTGAGTCGAATGAAGCGGGCTCAGGATTGCTCTAGGAAGCTGCTCAAGGTGAAGGATTCATAAGGAGCAAGTTTGTACTCCCACGTTTGACATCTGACTTGGTGGAGTTTTATTAGAGTCAAACATGTCTCAAAGAAGGTGTGGTCAGTGGTGACTGCTATAATATAATGCTTATGATGGTATTCAAGTGAAAGGTGGAGATTTTTGTGATATTTCACATGAATCCCACATCAGATAAATTTAAGAGTGTAGATGAATTAATAAGTATGTTTTAGACTTAACTTAATAGGTTAACTTTTTAGGTAAAAAGATGATCCAACATGCGTGTTGAGCCACAGTTTCCCCTTCATAGGCTCCACACATTGACACATACCAAATTTAAAATTGTTAATTTTAATTGGAATAATTCTCATGGGTTATTTGGAACCCACAAACCCAACACTTCCATCACCATTTCCTTTTGTGAGTGGTTACATTGATACACGTAAATTATGTTACAACTTGCCTAGATTGTCATCTTATTTCTGTCCCTCCGATGTTTCTCATATACTATTTATCCGTATTTATCCCTCCTTGTTATAAGACTAGTTGATATGGCATTTTACTAAATCTAGCTCATGCTATATTTGTGTATTTTATTGGGTAGCTATAAATCTTCCTTCCCACGACTCAAAACCAATATATATATGGTCTAAAATATTTTGGTGCTTGGACATTCTTCAAAATATTAAAATTTTCCTATGGAGATCTTGTTCCAATATTTTGGCATTGGTGGATAACCTGAGCTTGAGCCGGAAGAGTATATACATCTTTTAAGTTGTTTTTGTGGTGTATTAGGTGAATCTATAGTACATAGTTTGTCTTATGTTTGGATTGAGATAATGAAATGGAGGAAAGAATGAAATGAAAATATAGTGTATTTGATGATCATTTGGAGTATAAACCATTCCAATAGAATAAAAATTTATTAATTCAATCCCCTTGTTTTTTATTCCATGTAGAAGGTGGTGGAATAAAATTTATTCCAATGGAATGATCAATTTCATGTGAGAATTTTGTAATTCATTTTACACCATCTACAACCACCAACAACCAAACTTACACTTGAAATACCTTATCAACACGTCCCTCACGTGTGGCATAATGAATATATGTGACAAAAATACCTTATTAGCAAGTCCTCTCATGTGAAGCATAATATTGAGCCAAACACACGTCCCCTCACGTGTGGCATAATGAATATATGTGACAAAAAATACCTTATTAGCAAGTCCTCTCATGTGAAGCATAATATTGAGCCAAACACACGTCCCCTCACGTGTGGCATAATGAATATATGTGACAAAAAATACCTTATTAGCAAGTCCTCTCATGTGAAGCATAATATTGAGCCAAACACGTGGACAATTTCAATTGGGTTACGTTGAGCATGTGGGCTATTGGCCCTGCATATGAATGATGTCTGCTTTGATACCATATTGAAGCAACCAACTCACAACCAATTGGCAATGATTAGAGTAGCCTATCAAGATATATATTGAGTCTCCAGATCTTAGTTGTCCTATGTTGGACTTTATATAACAATACTCCATTTTATCACTTCAATCCAAATGCATCATTAGTTCTTTGTTCTTTTGCTAACTTAGTTTGGGATCTTCACAGAAGTGGTAAAGCTTCTTTAGCCCTAAATGCGGTTACATTCATTGATTGGACTGTTCTCTCTAAGTCCCTTAGCACCCCAGATCTTGCATCTATTGTAATTTGTTACAATCTATAGGATCATCGAAAAAAGCTCTTTTTGAGGGTTGTCTTAAAAAATCTATTATGGTATTTCCAAAAAGCTTCCACCTTCTTACTAAATACTGTTCATCCATCTCCCCTAATCCTAACATGAATGTTCCTCCTTCCGTGCATCGCAAATGGGTTAATTAAGTCTCCTAGTGGTGTTCTTAAAATAACTCAGACGTAACTTTTGGAAACAGAAACATTAATGTGGGTATTATAATTCGGGATCATGTAGGTGATGTTTTTAAGTGTTGTTTTGATTCACAATTGGGATCTCTCTCTCTCTCTCTCTCTCTCTCCATGCATCTTGCGCTGAAGCCTTAGGAATCTTAAAGGGTATCCAATTTGTAATTGATCTTGGCAGTCGTCAATAAGTTCTGTTTGAATCGGATTCGATCAACCTTGTTTATCTTTGAGTTCAGGCCATGGTGATTTGTCTAATTTTGGCCATTTTATTTATGGGAAAAGGTGCAAAAAAGCCCTTGTGGTTTTCCCCAAAGTCTCACATAGCCCATGATTTTTTTTTTCAAAAGTATCCTTGACGTTATAAAACCAGTCCAACTACGCCCCTCCCGTGAACAGACCTGCCAGCTAGACAAACGAAGGTTACACCTGAACAAATATTGGTGACTAGGGATGCAGAGAGTAATATTGCTTGGTCCAAATTTCAAAAGGAAGGGGGGGTTAACTCTCCAAATGTAGAAAATTACCACAAATAATCTCTTGGAATCTAAACGACTTTGCTTTGCATTTCCTCTGCATATCATTTCCTTCCATCTAAATTGAATCCAGCCTCTACAACTTAAATTATTGCTTTAATTTGTTAATAAAATTAATCTCAAATCCAACAACCTTTATAATCCCAAGAATCAACAACTATCACTTCTCTCTACAACATAGATTCAAACACCCATGAAAAACAACAGTAATTCATCAAACCCAAACCTATTACATTTTTGAATAATCCTATCAACATCTTATTGTGTTCTTGGACAGCGAATCTAGCGATACTATTAATCTCACCACTATTTTGGGGCGGGTGTAAAAGAGCTCTATCTTTTGGTTCTTTAGAATTCAATTTTTTTAATCTCAATTTTATCTCCAATTTCTTCCAATTTACAACCAACTGATCCATATAGCCATCCATATAGATTAGAGGAGAGAGAGAATAGAGGAAGGAGATAGGAGAGAGAGACAGAGAAAAGAGTGAGAAGATTAAAGAGAAAATAATAAAAAAATTTATTAAATTTTATTTTTGCCACGTGGCAGTTGCCACTAAGCCCAATTTTTCTAGTTGCCAAGTCTGTTAACGGGAGGGGCGTACTTGGGCTGGTTTTTATAACGTCGGGGGTACTTTTGGAAAAATACAAAAGTTTATGAGCTAAAGTGGGATTTCGGGCAAAACTATAGGGGCTTTTTTGCGCCTTTGCCCTATTATTTATATCGCTAAATGACATTTATGTTCCTTTATATTGCCACCCACTTTTAAAGTCATCCATAAAGTTTATTTTTTATCAATTAGGTCCTTAAAGTGAAATTTTATGCGTTTCCGTTCTTTTTACCTAATTTGACCCCAATTCGACCCATTTTGATCAAATTTTGACCCAACCCGACCTAGTTTGACCCGACCTATTCATTAATTATTTTTTTTAAAAAAAAACTAAAAAGTTTTAAAATTATTTTAAAAATAATTATTATTTCAAAAATTATTCAAGTGAAAGGTGGAGATTTTTGTGATATTTCACATGAATCCCACATCAGATAAATTTAAGAGTGTAGATGAATTAATAAGTATGTTTTAGCCTTAACTTAATAATTTAACTTTTTAGGTAAAAAGATGATCCAACATGCGTGTTGAGCCACAGTTTCCCCTTCATAGGCTCCACACATTGACACATACCAAATTTAAAATTGTTAATTTTAATTGGAATAATTCTCATGGGTTATTTGGAACCCACAACCCAACACTTCCATCACCATTTCCTTTTGTGAGTGGTTACATTGATACACGTAAATTATGTTACAACTTGCCTAGATTGTCATCTTATTTACATCCCTCCGATGTTTCTCATATACTATTTATCCGTATTTATCCCTCCTTGTTATAAGACTAGTTGATATGGCATTTTACTAAATCTAGCTCATGCTATATTTGTGTATTTTATTGGTAGCTATAAATCTTCCTTCCCATGACTCAAAAACCAAATATATGGTCTAAAATATTTTGGTGCTTGGACATTCTTCAAAATATTAAAATTTTCCTATGGAGATCTTGTTCCAATATTTTGGCATTGGTGGATAACCTTGAGCCGGAAAGAGTATATACATCTTTTAAGTTGTTTTTGTGGTGTATTAGGTGAATCTATAGTACATAGTTTGTGCTATGTTTGGATTGAGATAATGAAATGGAGGAAAGAATGAAATGAAAATAGTGTATTTGATGATCGGTTTGGAGTATAAACCATTCCAATAGAATAAAAATTTATTAATTCAATCCCTTGTTTTTTATTCCATGTAGAAGGTGGTGGAATAAAATTTATTCCAATGGAATGATCAATTTCATGTGAGAATTTTGTAATTCATTTTACACCATCTACAACCACCACCAACAACCAAACTTACACTTGAAATACCTTATCAACACGTCCCCTCACGTGTGGCGTAATGAATATATGTGACAAAAAATACCTTATTAGCAAGTCCTCTCATGTGAAGCATAATATTGAGCCAAACACACGTCCCCTCACGTGTGGCATAATGAATATATGTGACAAAAAATACCTTATTAGCAAGTCCTCTCATGTGAAGCATAATATTGAGCCAAACACGTGGGACAATTTCAATTGGGTTACGTTGAGCATGTGGGCTATTGGCCTGCATATGAATGATGTACCTTTGATACCATATTGAAGCAACCAACTCACAACCAATTGGCAATGATTAGAGTAGCCTATCAAGATATATATTGAGTCTCCAGATCTTAGTTGTCCTATGTTGGACTTTATATAACAATACTCCATTTTATCACTTCAATCCAAATGCATCATTAGTTCTTTGTTCTTTTGCTAACTTAGTTTGGGATCTTCACAGAAGTGGTAAAGCTTCTTTAGCCCTAAATGCGGTTACATTCATTGATTGGACTGTTCTCTCTAAGTCCCTTAGCACCCCAGATCTTGCATCTATTGTAATTTGTTACAATCTATAGGATCATCGAAAAAAGCTCTTTTTGAGGGTTGTCTTAAAAAATCTATTATGGTATTTCCAAAAAGCTTCCACCTTCTTACTAAATACTGTTCATCCATCTCCCCTAATCCTAACATGAATGTTCCTCCTTCCGTGCATCGCAAATGGGTTAATTAAGTCTCCTAGTGGTGTTCTTAAAATAACTCAGACGTAACTTTTGGAAACAGAAACATTAATGTGGGTATTATAATTCGGGATCATGTAGGTGATGTTTTTAAGTGTTGTTTTGATTCACAATTGGGATCTCTCTCTCTCTCTCTCTCTCTCTCTCTCTCCATGCATCTTGCGCTGAAGCCTTAGGAATCTTAAAGGGTATCCAATTTGTAATTGATCTTGGCGATCGTCGATAAGTTACTGTTTGAATCGGATTCGATCAACCTTGTTTATCTTTGAGTTCGAATATGGTGATTTGTCTAATTTTGGCCATTTTATTTATGGGAAAAGGTGCAAAAAGCCCTTGTGGTTTTCCCAAAGTCTCACATAGCCCATGATTTTTTTTTTTCAAAGTATCCTTGACGTTATAAAACCAAATCCAACCACGCCCCTCCGTGAACAGGACACACCAACTAGACAAGCGAAGGTTACACACGAACAAATATTGGTGACTAGGGATGCAGAGAGTAATATTGCTTGGTCCAAATTTCAAAAGGAAGGGGGGGGGGGGGGTTAACTCTCCAAATGTAGAAAATTACCACAAATAATCTCTTGGAATCTAAACGACTTTGCTTTGCATTTCCTCTGCATATCATTTCCTTCCATCTAAATTGAATCCAGCCTCTACAACTTAAATTATTGCTTTAATTTGTTAATAAAATTAATCTCAAATCCAACAACCTTTATAATCCCAAGAATCAACAACTATCACTTCTCTCTACAACATAGATTCAAACACCCATGAAAAACAACAGTAATTCATCAAACCCAAACCTATTACATTTTTGAATAATCCTATCAACATCTTATTGTGTTCTTGGACAGCGAATCTAGCGATACTATTAATCTCACCACTATTTTGGGGCGGGTGTAAAAGAGCTCTATCTTTTGGTTCTTTAGAATTCAATTTTTTTAATCTCAATTTTATCTCCAATTTCTTCCATTTTACAACCTGATCCGTATATAGCCATCCATATAGATTAGAGAGAGAGAGAGAATAGAGGAAGGAGATAGGAGAGAGAGACAGAGAAAAGAGTGAGAAGATTAAAGAGAAATAATAAAAAATTTATTAAATTTTATTTTTGCCACGTGGCGATTGCCACTAAGCCCAATTTTCTAGTTGCCAAGTCTCATTAATCAGGAGGGCGTGCTTGAAATGGTTTTTTTATAACGTCGGGGGTACTTTTGGAAAAATACAAAAGTTTATGAGCTAAAGTGGGATTTCGGGCAAAACTATAGGGGCTTTTTTGCGCCTTTGCCCTATTATTTATATCGCTAAATGACATTTATGTTCCTTTATATTGCCACCCACTTTTAAAGTCATCCATAAAGTTTATTTTTATCAATTAGGTCCTTAAAGTGAAATTTTATGCGTTTAGTTTTTTTTACCTAATTTGACCCCAATTAGACCCATTTTGATCAAATTTTGATTGACCCGACCTAGTTTGACCTTTTTTATTCATTAATTATTTTTTTAAAAAAAACTAAAAGTTTTAAAATTATTTTAAAAATAATTATTATTTCAAAAATTATTCAAGTGAAAGGTGGAGATTTTTGTGATATTTCACATGAATCCCACATCAGATAAATTTAAGAGTGTAGATGAATTAATAAGTATGTTTTAGCCTTAACTTAATAATTTAACTTTTTAGGTAAAAGATGATCCAACATGCGTGTTGAGCCACAGCTTCCCCTCATGGGCTCCACACATTGACACATACCAAATTTAAAATTGTTAATTTTAATTGGAATAATTCTCATGGGTTATTTGGAACCCACAAACCCAACACTTCCATCACCATTTCCTTTTGTGAGTGGTTACATTGATACACGTAAATTATGTTACAACTTGCCTAGATTGTCATCTTATTTCTGTCCCTCCGATGTTTCTCATATACTATTTATCCGTATTTATCCCTCCTTGTTATAAGACTAGTTGATATGGCATTTTACTAAATCTAGCTCATGCTATATTTGTGTATTTTATTGGGTAGCTATAAATCTTCCTTCCCATGACTCAAAACCAGTATATATGGTCTAAAATATTTTGGTGCTTGGACATTCTTCAAAATATTAAAATTTTCCTATGGAGATCTTGTTCCAATATTTTGGCATTGGTGGATAACCTTCGAGCCAGAAGAGTATATACATCTTTTAAGTTGTTTTTGTGGTGTATTAGGTGAATCTATAGTACATAGTTTGTGCTATGTTTGGATTGAGATAATGAAATGGAGGAAAGAATGAAATGAAAAATAGTGTATTTGATGATCAGTTTGGAGTATAAACCATTCCAATAGAATAAAAATTTATTAATTCAATCCCCTTGTTTTTTATTCCATGTAGAAGGTGGTGGAATAAAATTTATTCCAATGGAATGATCAATTTCATGTGAGAATTTTGTAATTCATTTTACACCATCTACAACCACCAACAACCAAACTTACACTTGAAATACCTTATCAACACGTCCCCTCACGTGTGGCATAATGAATATATGTGACAAAAAATACCTTATTAGCAAGTCCTCTCATGTGAAGCATAATATTGAGCCAAACACACGTCCCCTCACGTGTGGCATAATGAATATATGTGACAAAAAATACCTTATTAGCAAGTCCTCTCATGTGAAGCATAATATTGAGCCAAACACGTGGACAATTTCAATTGGGTTACGTTGAGCATGTGGGCTATTATTATTGCATATGAATGATGTCTGCTTTGATACCATATTGAAGCAACCAACTCACAACCAATTGGCAATGATTAGAGTAGCCTATCAAGATATATATTGAGTCTCCAGATCTTAGTTGTCCTATGTTGGACTTTATATAACAATACTCCATTTTATCACTTCAATCCAAATGCATCATTAGTTCTTTGTTCTTTTGGCTAACTTAGTTTGGGATCTTCACGAAGTGGTAAAGCTTCTTTAGCCCTAAATGCGGTTACATTCATTGATTGGACTGTTCTCTCTAAGTCCCTTAGCACCCCAGATCTTGCATCTATTGTAATTTGTTACAATCTATAGGATCATCGAAAAAAGCTCTTTTTGAGGGTTGTCTTAAAAAATCTATTATGGTATTTCCAAAAAGCTTCCACCTTCTTACTAAATACTGTTCATCCATCTCCCCTAATCCTAACATGAATGTTCCTCCTTGATGCATCGCAAATGGGTTAATTAAGTCTCCTAGTGGTGTTCTTAAAATAACTCAGACGTAACTTTTGGAAACAGAAACATTAATGTGGGTATTATAATTCGGGATCATGTAGGTGATGTTTTTAAGTGTTGTTTTGATTCACAATTGGGATCTCTCTCTCTCTCTCTCTCTCTCTCTCCATGCATCTTGCGCTGAAGCCTTAGGAATCTTAAAGGGTATCCAATTTGTAATTGATCTTGGCAGTCGTCAATAAGTTCTGTTTGAATCGGATTCGATCAACCTTGTTTATCTTTGAGTTCAGGCCATGGTGATTTGTCTAATTTTGGCCATTTTATTTATGGGAAAAGGTGCAAAAAAGCCCTTGTGGTTTTCCCCAAAGTCTCACATAGCCCATGATTTTTTTTTTCAAAAGTATCCTTGACGTTATAAAACCAGTCCAACTACGCCCCTCCGGTGAGCCACTGGACACATTACTAGACAAGCGAAGGTTACACACGAACAAATATTGGTGACTAGGGATGCAGAGAGTAATATTGCTTGGTCCAAATTTCAAAAGGAAGGGGGGTTAACTCTCAAATGTAGAAAATTACCACAAATAATCTCTTGGAATCTAAACGACTTTGCTTTGCATTTCCTCTGCATATCATTTCCTTCCATCTAAATTGAATCCACCCTCTACAACTTAAATTATTGCTTTAATTTGTTAATAAAATTAATCTCAAATCCAACAACCTTTATAATCCCAAGAATCAACAACTATCACTTCTCTCTACAACATAGATTCAAACACCCATGAAAAACAACAATAATTCATCAAACCCAAACCTATTACATTTTGAATAATCCTATCAACATCTTATTGTGTTCTTGGGCCAATGAATCTAGCGATACTTATTAATCTCACCACTATTTTGGGCGTAAAGTAAAAGAGCTCTATCTTTTGGTTCTTTAGAATTCAATTTTTTAATCTCAATTTTATCTCCAATTTCTTCCAATTTACAACCAACTGATCCATATAGCCATCCATATAGATTAGAGGAGAGAGAGATAGAGGAAGGAGATAGGAGAGAGAGACAGAGAGAAAAGAGTGAGAAGATTAAAGAAAATAATAAAAAATTTATTAAATTTTATTTTTGCCACGTGGCGATTGCCACTAAGCCCAATTTTCTAGTTGCCAAGTCCGCATTAGCAGGAGGGCGTGCGACTGGGCTTTGGTTTTTATAACGTCGGGGTACTTTTGGAAAAATACAAAAGTTTATGAGCTAAAGTGGGATTTCGGCAAAACTATAGGGGCTTTTTTAGCGCTTTTGCCTATTATTTATATCGCTAAATGACATTTATGTTCCTTTATATTGCCACCCACTTTTAAAGTCATCCATAAAGTTTATTTTTTATCAATTAGGTCCTTAAAGTGAAATTTTATGCGTTTCCGTTCTTTTTACCTAATTTGACCCCAATTCGACCCATTTTGATCAAATTTTGACCCAACCCGACCTAGTTTGACCCGACCTATTCATTAATTATTTTTTTTAAAAAAAAACTAAAAAGTTTTAAAATTATTTTAAAAATAATTATTATTTCAAAAATTATTCAAGTGAAAGGTGGAGATTTTTGTGATATTTCACATGAATCCCACATCAGATAAATTTAAGAGTGTAGATGAATTAATAAGTATGTTTTAGCCTTAACTTAATAATTTAACTTTTTAGGTAAAAAGATGATCCAACATGCGTGTTGAGCCACAGTTTCCCCTTCATAGGCTCCACACATTGACACATACCAAATTTAAAATTGTTAATTTTAATTGGAATAATTCTCATGGGTTATTTGGAACCCACAAACCCAACACTTCCATCACCATTTCCTTTTGTGAGTGGTTACATTGATACACGTAAATTATGTTACAACTTGCCTAGATTGTCATCTTATTTCTGTCCCTCCGATGTTTCTCATATACTATTTATCCGTATTTATCCCTCCTTGTTATAAGACTAGTTGATATGGCATTTTACTAAATCTAGCTCATGCTATATTTGTGTATTTTATTGGGTAGCTATAAATCTTCCTTCCCATGACTCAAAACCAGTATATATGGTCTAAAATATTTTGGTGCTTGGACATTCTTCAAAATATTAAAATTTTCCTATGGAGATCTTGTTCCAATATTTTGGCATTGGTGGATAACCTTCGAGCCAGAAGAGTATATACATCTTTTAAGTTGTTTTTGTGGTGTATTAGGTGAATCTATAGTACATAGTTTGTGCTATGTTTGGATTGAGATAATGAAATGGAGGAAAGAATGAAATGAAAAATAGTGTATTTGATGATCAGTTTGGAGTATAAACCATTCCAATAGAATAAAAATTTATTAATTCAATCCCTTTTTTTTTTATTCCATGTATGAAGGTGGTGGAATAAAATTTATTCCAATGGAATGATCAATTTCATGTGAGAATTTTGTAATTCATTTTACACCATCTACAACCACCAACAACCAAACTTACACTTGAAATACCTTATCAACACGTCCCCTCACGTGTGGCATAATGAATATATGTGACAAAAATACCTTATTAGCAAGTCCTCTCATGTGAAGCATAATATTGAGCCAAACACACGTCCCCTCACGTGTGGCGTAATGAATATATGTGACAAAAAATACCTTATTAGCAAGTCCTCTCATGAAGCATAATATTGAGCCAAACACGGGACAATTTCAATTGGGTTAC
The DNA here is from genome assembly GCA_020205615.1 of Panax quinquefolius. Lineage (NCBI taxonomy): Eukaryota > Viridiplantae > Streptophyta > Magnoliopsida > Apiales > Araliaceae > Panax > Panax quinquefolius. The sequence continues at coordinate 22,569,995 of CM035157.1, forward strand.
GTTGAGCATGTGGGCTATTGGCCTGCGTATGAATGATGTCCGCTTTGATACCATATTGAAGCAACCAACTCACAACCAATTGGCAATGATTAGAGTAGCCTATCAAGATATATATTGAGTCTCGGATCTTAGTTGTCCTATGTTGGACTTTATATAACAATACTCCATTTTATCACTTCAATCCAAATGCATCATTAGTTCTTTGTTCTTTTGCTAACTTAGTTTGGGATCTTCACAGAAGTGGTAAAGCTTCTTTAGCCCTAAATGCGGTTACATTCATTGATTGGACTGTTCTCTCTAAGTCCCTTAGCACCCCAGATCTTGCATCTATTGTAATTTGTTACAATCTATAGGATCATCGAAAAAAGCTCTTTTTGAGGGTTGTCTTAAAAAATCTATTATGGTATTTCCAAAAAGCTTCCACCTTCTTACTAAATACTGTTCATCCATCTCCCCTAATCCTAACATGAATGTTCCTCCTTCCGTGCATCGCAAATGGGTTAATTAAGTCTCCTAGTGGTGTTCTTAAAATAACTTTCGGGACGTAACTTTTGGAAATGCGAAACATTAATGTGGGTATTATAATTCGGGATCATGTAGGTGATGTTTTTAAGTGTTGTTTTGATTCACAATTGGGATCTCTCTCTCTCTCTCTCTCTCTCTCTCTCTCTCCATGCATCTTGCGCTGAAGCCTTAGGAATCTTAAAGGGTATCCAATTTGTAATTGATCTTGGCAGTCGTCAATAAGTTCTGTTTGAATCGGATTCGATCAACCTTGTTTATCTTTGAGTTCAGGCCATGGTGATTTGTCTAATTTTGGCCATTTTATTTATGGGAAAAGGTGCAAAAAAGCCCTTGTGGTTTTCCCCAAAGTCTCACATAGCCCATGATTTTTTTTTTCAAAAGTATCCTTGACGTTATAAAACCAGTCCAACTACGCCCCTCCCGTGAACAGACCTGCCAGCTAGACAAACGAAGGTTACACCTGAACAAATATTGGTGACTAGGGATGCAGAGAGTAATATTGCTTGGTCCAAATTTCAAAAGGAAGGGGGGGGGGGGGGTTAACTCTCCAAATGTAGAAAATTACCACAAATAATCTCTTGGAATCTAAACGACTTTGCTTTGCATTTCCTCTGCATATCATTTCCTTCCATCTAAATTGAATCCAAATTTCTACAACTTAAATTATTGCTTTAATTTGTTAATAAAATTAATCTCAAATCCAACAACCTTTATAATCCCAAGAATCAACAACTATCACTTCTCTCTACAACATAGATTCAAACACCCATGAAAAACAACAGTAATTCATCAAACCCAAACCTATTACATTTTTGAATAATCCTATCAACATCTTATTGTGTTCTTGGACAGCGAATCTAGCGATACTATTAATCTCACCACTATTTTGGGGCGGGTGTAAAAGAGCTCTATCTTTTGGTTCTTTAGAATTCAATTTTTTTAATCTCAATTTTATCTCCAATTTCTTCCAATTTACAACCAACCCATCCATATAGCCATCCATATAGATTAGAGGAGAGAGAGAATAGAGGAAGGAGATAGGAGAGAGAGCAGAGAAAAAAGAGTGAGAAGATTAAAGAAAATAATAAAAAAATTTATTAAATTTTATTTTTGCCACGTGGCGATTGCCACTAAGCCCAATTTTGTAGTTGCCAAGTCATTAATCTGGAGGCGTGCTTGGGCTTTGGTTTTTATAACGTCTTGAAGTACTTTTGGAAAAATACAAAAGTTTATGAGCTAAAGTGGGATTTCGGGCAAAACTATAGGGGCTTTTTTGCGCCTTTGCCCTATTATTTATATCGCTAAATGACATTTATGTTCCTTTATATTGCCACCCACTTTTAAAGTCATCCATAAAGTTTATTTTTTGTCAATTAGGTCCTTAAAGTGAAATTTTATGCGTTTCCGTTCTTTTTACCTAATTTGACCCCAATTCGACCCATTTTGATCAAATTTTGACCCAACCCACCTAGTTTGACCTTTACTATTCATTAATTATTTTTTTTAAAAAAAAACTAAAAAGTTTTAAAATTATTTTAAAAATAATTATTATTTCAAAAATTATTCAAGTGAAAGGTGGAGATTTTTGTGATATTTCACATGAATCCCACATCAGATAAATTTAAGAGTGTAGATGAATTAATAAGTATGTTTTAGCCTTAACTTAATAATTTAACTTTTTAGGTAAAAAGATGATCCAACATGCGTGTTGAGCCACAGTTTCCCCTTCATAGGCTCCACACATTGACACATACCAAATTTAAAATTGTTAATTTTAATTGGAATAATTCTCATGGGTTATTTGGAACCCACAAACCCAACACTTCCATCACCATTTCCTTTTGTGAGTGGTTACATTGATACACGTAAATTATGTTACAACTTGCCTAGATTGTCATCTTATTTACATCCTCCGATGTTTCTCATATACTATTTATCCGTATTTATCCCTCCTTGTTATAAGACTAGTTGATATGGCATTTTACTAAATCTAGCTCATGCTATATTTGTGTATTTTATTGGGTAGCTATAAATCTTCCTTCCCGTGACTCAAAAACCAAAGATATATATGTCTAAAATATTTTGGTGCTTGGACATTCTTCAAAATATTAAAATTTTCCTATGGAGATCTTGTTCCAATATTTTGGCATTGGTGGATAACCTTGAGCCGGAAGAGTATATACATCTTTTAAGTTGTTTTTGTGGTGTATTAGGTGAATCTATAGTACATAGTTTGTCTTTATGTTTGGATTGAGATAATGAAATGGAGGAAAGAATGAAATGAAAAATAGTGTATTTGATGATCGGTTTGGAGTATAAACCATTCCAATAGAATAAAATTTATTAATTCAATCCCCTTGTTTTTTTATTCCATGTAGAAGGTGGTGGAATAAAATTTATTCCAATGGAATGATCAATTTCATGTGAGAATTTTGTAATTCATTTTACACCATCTACAACCACCAACAACCAAACTTACACTTGAAATACCTTATCAACACGTCCCCTCACGTGTGGCATAATGAATATATGTGACAAAAAATACCTTATTAGCAAGTCCTCTCATGTGAAGCATAATATTGAGCCAAACACGTGGACAATTTCAATTGGGTTACGTTGAGCATGTGGGCTATTGGCCCTGCATATGAATGATGTCTGCTTTGATACCATATTGAAGCAACCAACTCACAACCAATTGGCAATGATTAGAGTAGCCTATCAAGATATATATTGAGTCTCCAGATCTTAGTTGTCCTATGTTGGACTTTATATAACAATACTCCATTTTATCACTTCAATCCAAATGCATCATTAGTTCTTTGTTCTTTTGCTAACTTAGTTTGGGATCTTCACAGAAGTGGTAAAGCTTCTTTAGCCCTAAATGCGGTTACATTCATTGATTGGATTTTTCTCTAAGTCCCTTAGCACCCCGGATCTTGCATCTATTGTAATTTGTTACAATCTATAGGATCATCGAAAAAAGCTCTTTTTGAGGGTTGTCTTAAAAAATCTATTATGGTATTTCCAAAAAGCTTCCACCTTCTTACTAAATACTGTTCATCCATCTCCCCTAATCCTAACATGAATGTTCCTCCTTCCGTGCATCGCAAATGGGTTAATTAAGTCTCTAGTGGTGTTCTTAAAATAACTTTCGGCGTAACTTTTGGAAACAGAAACATTAATGTGGGTATTATAATTCGGGATCATGTAGGTGATGTTTTTAAGTGTTGTTTTGATTCACAATTGGGATCTCTCTCTCTCTCTCTCTCTCTCTCTCTCCATGCATCTTCTTGGCTTTGAGCCTTAGGAATCTTAAAGGGTATCCAATTTGTAATTGATCTTGGCAGTCGTCAATAAGTTCTGTTTGAATCGGATTCGATCAACCTTGTTTATCTTTGAGTTCAGGCCATGGTGATTTGTCTAATTTTGGCCATTTTATTTATGGGAAAAGGTGCAAAAAAAGCCCTTGTGGTTTTCCCAAAGTCTCACATAGCCCATGATTTTTTTTTTTCAAAAGTATCCTTGACGTTATAAACCAAATCCAACTACGCCCCTCCCGGTGAAACGGACACCAAATTAGACAAACGAAGGTTACACGAACAAATATTGGTGACTAGGGATGCGAGAGAGTAATATTGCTTGGTCCAAATTTCAAAAGGAAGGGGGGGGGGGGGTTAACTCTCCAAATGTAGAAAATTACCACAAATAATCTCTTGGAATCTAAACGACTTTGCTTTGCATTTCCTCTGCATATCATTTCCTTCCATCTAAATTGAATCCAGCCTCTACAACTTAAATTATTGCTTTAATTTGTTAATAAAATTAATCTCAAATCCAACAACCTTTATAATCCCAAGAATCAACAACTATCACTTCTCTCTACAACATAGATTCAAACACCCATGAAAAACAACAGTAATTCATCAAACCCAAACCTATTACATTTTTGAATAATCCTATCAACATCTTATTGTGTTCTTGGGCCAATGAATCTAGCGATACTATTAATCTCACCACTATTTTGGGGTAGGGTGTAAAAGAGCTCTATCTTTTGGTTCTTTAGAATTCAATTTTTTAATCTCAATTTTATCTCCAATTTCTTCCAATTTACAACCAACCAATCGATCCATATAGCCATCCATATAGATTAGAGGAGAGAGAATAGAGGAAGGAGATAGGAGAGAGAGAGAGAAAAAAGAGTGAGAAGATTAAAGAAAAAAATAATAAAAATTTATTAAATTTTATTTTTGCCACGTGGCGCTTGCCACTAAGCCCAATTTTTCTAGTTGCCAAGTCTCATTAATCTGGAGGGGGCGTGCTTGGCTTGGTTTTTATAACGTCGGGGTACTTTTGGAAAAATACAAAGTTTATGAGCTAAAGTGGGATTTGAACTTAAAACTATAGGGGCTTTTTTTATGCCTTTGCCCTATTATTTATATCGCTAAATGACATTTATGTTCCTTTATATTGCCACCCACTTTTAAAGTCATCCATAAAGTTTATTTTTTTGTCAATTAGGTCCTTAAAGTGAAATTTTATGCGTTTAGTTCTTTTTACCTAATTTGACCCCAATTCACCCATTTTGATCAAATTTTGACCCAACTTGAACCTAGTTTGACTTTAATTTATTCATTAATTATTTTTTTAAAAAAACTAAAAAGTTTTAAAATTATTTTAAAAATAATTATTATTTCAAAAATTATTCAAGTGAAAGGTGGAGATTTTTGTGATATTTCACATGAATCCCACATCGAGATAAATTTAAGAGTGTAGATGAATTAATAAGTATGTTTTAGCCTTAACTTAATAATTTAACTTTTTAGGTAAAAGATGATCCAACATGCGTGTTGAGCCACGCTTTCCCCTTCATGGGCTCCACACATTGACACATACCAAATTTAAAATTGTTAATTTTAATTGGAATAATTCTCATGGGTTATTTGGAACCCACAAACCCAACACTTCCATCACCATTTCCTTTTGTGAGTGGTTACATTGATACACGTAAATTATGTTACAACTTGCCTAGATTGTCATCTTATTTACATCCCTCCGATGTTTCTCATATACTATTTATCCGTATTTATCCCTCCTTGTTATAAGACTAGTTGATATGGCATTTTACTAAATCTAGCTCATGCTATATTTGTGTATTTTATTGGGTAGCTATAAATCTTCCTTCCCATGACTCAAAACCAGTATATATGGTCTAAAATATTTTGGTGCTTGGACATTCTTCAAAATATTAAAATTTTCCTATGGAGATCTTGTTCCAATATTTTGGCATTGGTGGATAACCTTCGAGCCAGAAGAGTATATACATCTTTTAAGTTGTTTTTGTGGTGTATTAGGTGAATCTATAGTACATAGTTTGTGCTATGTTTGGATTGAGATAATGAAATGGAGGAAAGAATGAAATGAAAAATAGTGTATTTGATGATGGGTTTGGAGTATAAACCATTCCAATAGAATAAAAATTTATTAATTCAATCCCTTGTTTTTATTCCATGTAGAAGGTGGTGGAATAAAATTTATTCCAATGGAATGATCAATTTCATGTGAAATTTTGTAATTCATTTTACACCATCTACAACCACCAACAACCAAACTTACACTTGAAATACCTTATCAACACGTCCCTCACGTGTGGCATAATGAATATATGTGACAAAAAATACCTTATTAGCAAGTCCTCTCATGTGAAGCATAATTTTGAGCCAAACACGTGGACAATTTCAATTGGGTTACGTTGAGCATGTGGGCTATTGGCCCTGCATATGAATGATGTCTGCTTTGATACCATATTGAAGCAACCAACTCACACCAATTAATCGATGATTAGAGTAGCCTATCAAGATATATATTGAGTCTCCAGATCTTAGTTGTCCTATGTTGGACTTTATATAACAATACTCCATTTTATCACTTCAATCCAAATGCATCATTAGTTCTTTGTTCTTTTGCTAACTTAGTTTGGGATCTTCACAGAAGTGGTAAAGCTTCTTTAGCCCTAAATGCGGTTACATTCATTGATTGGACTGTTCTCTCTAAGTCCCTTAGCACCCCAGATCTTGCATCTATTGTAATTTGTTACAATCTATAGGATCATCGAAAAAAGCTCTTTTTGAGGGTTGTCTTAAAAAATCTATTATGGTATTTCCAAAAAGCTTCCACCTTCTTACTAAATACTGTTCATCCATCTCCCCTAATCCTAACATGAATGTTCCTCCTTCCGTGCATCGCAAATGGGTTAATTAAGTCTCCTAGTGGTGTTCTTAAAATAACTCAGACGTAACTTTTGGAAACAGAAACATTAATGTGGGTATTATAATTCGGGATCATGTAGGTGATGTTTTTAAGTGTTGTTTTGATTCACAATTGGGATCTCTCTCTCTCTCTCTCTCTCTCTCCATGCATCTTGCGCTGAAGCCTTAGGAATCTTAAAGGGTATCCAATTTGTAATTGATCTTGGCAGTCGTCAATAAGTTCTGTTTGAATCGGATTCGATCAACCTTGTTTATCTTTGAGTTCAGGCCATGGTGATTTGTCTAATTTTGGCCATTTTATTTATGGGAAAAGGTGCAAAAAAGCCCTTGTGGTTTTCCCCAAAGTCTCACATAGCCCATGATTTTTTTTTTCAAAAGTATCCTTTACGTTATAAAACCAGTCCAACTACGCCCCTCCCGTGAACAGACCTGCCAGCTAGACAAACGAAGGTTACACCTGAACAAATATTGGTGACTAGGGATGCAGAGAGTAATATTGCTTGGTCCAAATTTCAAAAGGAAGGGGGGGGTTAACTCTCCAAATGTAGAAAATTACCACAAATAATCTCTTGGAATCTAAACGACTTTGCTTTGCATTTCCTCTGCATATCATTTCCTTCCATCTAAATTGAATCCAAATTTCTACAACTTAAATTATTGCTTTAATTTGTTAATAAAATTAATCTCAAATCCAACAACCTTTATAATCCCAAGAATCAACAACTATCACTTCTCTCTACAACATAGATTCAAACACCCATGAAAAACAACAGTAATTCATCAAACCCAAACCTATTACATTTTGAATAATCCTATCAACATCTTATTGTGTTCTTGGACAACGGAATCTAGCGATACTATTAATCTCACCACTATTTTGGGGCGGGTGTAAAAGAGCTCTATCTTTTGGTTCTTTAGAATTCAATTTTTTTAATCTCAATTTTATCTCCAATTTCTTCTAATTTACAACCAACTGATCCATATAGCCATCCATATAGATTAGAGGAGAGAGAGAATAGAGGAAGGAGATAGGAGAGAGAGACAGAGAAAAGAGTGAGAAGATTAAAGAGAAAATAATAAAAAAATTTATTAAATTTTATTTTTGCCACGTGGCAGTTGCCACTAAGCCCAATTTTTCTAGTTGCCAAGTCTGTTAACGGGAGGGGCGTACTTGGGCTGGTTTTTATAACGTCGGGGGTACTTTTGGAAAAATACAAAAGTTTATGAGCTAAAGTGGGATTTCTACAAAACTATAGGGGCTTTTTTGCGCCTTTGCCCTATTATTTATATCGCTAAATGACATTTATGTTCCTTTATATTGCCACCCACTTTTAAAGTCATCCATAAAGTTTATTTTTTGTCAATTAGGTCCTTAAAGTGAAATTTTATGCGTTTCCGTTCTTTTTACCTAATTTGACCCCAATTCGACCCATTTTGATCAAATTTTGACCCAACCCGACCTAGTTTGACCCGACCTATTCATTAATTATTTTTTTTAAAAAAAAACTAAAAAGTTTTAAAATTATTTTAAAAATAATTATTATTTCAAAAATTATTCAAGTGAAAGGTGGAGATTTTTGTGATATTTCACATGAATCCCACATCAGATAAATTTAAGAGTGTAGATGAATTAATAAGTATGTTTTAGCCTTAACTTAATAATTTAACTTTTTAGGTAAAAGATGATCCAACATGCGTGTTGAGCCACGCTTCCCTTCATAGGCTCCACACATTGACACATACCAAATTTAAAATTGTTAATTTTAATTGGAATAATTCTCATGGGTTATTTGGAACCCACAAACCCAACACTTCCATCACCATTTCCTTTTGTGAGTGGTTACATTGATACACGTAAATTATGTTACAACTTGCCTAGATTGTCATCTTATTTCATCCCCCTCCGATGTTTCTCATATACTATTTATCCGTATTTATCCCTCCTTGTTATAAGACTAGTTGATATGGCATTTTACTAAATCTAGCTCATGCTATATTTGTGTATTTTATTGGGTAGCTATAAATCTTCCTTCCCATGACTCAAAACCCGATATATATGGTCTAAAATATTTTGGTGCTTGGACATTCTTCAAAATATTAAAATTTTCCTATGGAGATCTTGTTCCAATATTTTGGCATTGGTGGATAACCTTGAGCGTAAGAGTATATATATCTTTTAAGTTGTTTTTGTGGTGTATTAGGTGAATCTATAGTACATAGTTTGTGCTATGTTTGGATTGAGATAATGAAATGGAGGAAAGAATGAAATGAAAAATAGTGTATTTGATGATCAGTTTGGAGTATAAACCATTCCAATAGAATAAAAATTTATTAATTCAATCCCCTTGTTTTTTATTCCATGTAGAAGGTGGTGGAATAAAATTTATTCCAATGGAATGATCAATTTCATGTGAGAATTTTGTAATTCATTTTACACCATCTACAACCACCAACAACCAAACTTACACTTGAAATACCTTATCAACACGTCCCCTCACGTGTGGCATAATGAATATATGTGACAAAAAATACCTTATTAGCAAGTCCTCTCATGTGAAGCATAATTTTGAGCCAAACACGTGGACAATTTCAATTGGGTTACGTTGAGCATGTGGGCTATTGGCCCTGCATATGAATGATGTCTGCTTTGATACCATATTGAAGCAACCAACTCACAACCAATTGGCAATGATTAGAGTAGCCTATCAAGATATATATTGAGTCTCCAGATCTTAGTTGTCCTATGTTGGACTTTATATAACAATACTCCATTTTATCACTTCAATCCAAATGCATCATTAGTTCTTTGTTCTTTTGCAAACTTAGTTTGGGATCTTCACAGAAGTGGTAAAGCTTCTTTAGCCCTAAATGCGGTTACATTCATTGATTGGACTGTTCTCTCTAAGTCCCTTAGCACCCCAGATCTTGCATCTATTGTAATTTGTTACAATCTATAGGATCATCGAAAAAAGCTCTTTTTGAGGGTTGTCTTAAAAAATCTATTATGGTATTTCCAAAAAGCTTCCACCTTCTTACTAAATACTGTTCATCCATCTCCCCTAATCCTAACATGAATGTTCCTCCTTCCGTGCATCGCAAATGGGTTAATTAAGTCTCCTAGTGGTGTTCTTAAAATAACTCAGACGTAACTTTTGGAAATAGAAACATTAATGTGGGTATTATAATTCGGGATCATGTAGGTGATGTTTTTAAGTGTTGTTTTGATTCACAATTGGGATCTCTCTCTCTCTCTCTCTCTCTCTCTCCATGCATCTTGCGCTGAAGCCTTAGGAATCTTAAAGGGTATCCAATTTGTAATTGATCTTGGCGAATCGTCGATAAGTTACTTTTTAATCGGATTCGATCAACCTTGTTTATCTTTGAGTTCGAAGCATGGTGATTTGTCTAATTTTGGCCATTTTATTTATGGGAAAAGGTGCAAAAAGCCCTTGTGGTTTTCCCCAAAGTCTCACATAGCCCATGATTTTTTTTTTTTTCAAAAGTATCCTCGACGTTATAAAACCGGTCCAACTCGCCCTCCCGTGAATGCAGACACGCCACCTAGACAAACGCGAAGGTTACACCCGAACAAATATTGGTGACTAGGGATGCGAGAGTAATATTGCTTGGTCCAAATTTCAAAAGGAAGGGGGGGTTAACTCTCCAAATGTAGAAAATTACCACAAATAATCTCTTGGAATCTAAACGACTTTGCTTTGCATTTCCTCTGCATATCATTTCCTTCCATCTAAATTGAATCCAAATTTACAACTTAAATTATTGCTTTAATTTGTTAATAAAATTAATCTCAAATCCAACAACCTTTATAATCCCAAGAATCAACAACTATCACTTCTCTCTACAACATAGATTCAAACACCCATGAAAAACAACAAGAATTCATCAAACCCAAACCTATTACATTTTGAATAATCCTATCAACATCTTATTGTGTTCTTGGACAATAATCTAGCGATACTATTAATCTCACCACTATTTTGGGGCGGTGTAAAAGAGCTCTATCTTTTGGTTCTTTAGAATTCAATTTTTTAATCTCAATTTTATCTCCAATTTCTTCCAATTTACAACCAACCCATCCATATAGCCATCCATATAGATTAGAGGAGAGAGAGAGAATAGAGGAAGGAGATAGGAGAGAGAGCAGAGAAAAGAGTGAGAAGATTAAAGAAAATAATAAAAAATTTATTAAATTTTATTTTTGCCACGTGGCGATTGCCACTAAGCCCAATTTTCTAGTTGCCAAGTCACATTAATCTGGAGGGTGCGATTGGGCCGGTTTTTATAACGTCGGGGTACTTTTGGAAAAATACAAAAGTTTATGAGCTAAAGTGGGATTTGGGCAAAAACTATAGGGGCTTTTTGCCCTTTGCCCTATTATTTATATCGCTAAATGACATTTATGTTCCTTTATATTGCCACCCACTTTTAAAGTCATCCATAAAGTTTATTTTTTTGTCAATTAGGTCCTTAAAGTGAAATTTTATATGCGTTTAGTTCTTTTTACCTAATTTGACCCCAATTAGACCCATTTTGATCAAATTTTGACCCAAACCCGACCTAGTTTGACCTGACCTATTCATTAATTATTTTTTAAAAAAAAACTAAAAGTTTTAAAATTATTTTAAAAATAATTATTATTTTAAAATTATTTTTAAAAAATATTTATTTTAAAATAAAAATAATTTATATTTTATTTTTTTAAAAATAATTATTATTTTCTATAAAAAATATTAGAAACTTCTATTTTTTTCATAAAAGCGAGCAAAGTTTCATAAAATATAGATTCAAGAAAATTAAATGAGAAAATAAAACTTTATTTTTTAAAAAAGTAGATTTTTTTCATTTTTATGTAAAAATTTATTTTCGAGAAAAAATTCATGTCTTTACCATTATTATATGTATTCTTAATATTAGAATTTTTAAAACAAAATCTAAAAATAGAAATTAAATACAAAAAATAGTAAAAGATAAATAAAAAATTTGATTCAATTTAAAAAAAATTAAAAAGTTTTAAAATAATAATTATTTTTCAAAAAAAATATTAGAAAAATTTTTATTTTTTAAAAAATGAGTAAAGTTTTATAAAATATAGATTAAAAAAATTTAAAAATTTGATTTTAGAAAAAATATAGTTATCTTTTTTTAAAAAAAATAAGTAAAGTTTTCTAAATTTTTGTTTTGCTATATTTGACTGAAATTTAACATTCTTTTTTTTATAAGAGTGGATCCCAAGACCTTATGCACCCAAAACTTTATGAGTAGTGTTTTTACCATTAAGCCATTATGGGCTTAGTTCTCATAAATTGTTTTCTCTTATTTTCATTCTCGCATGTGTGTAGGAAGGGAAATTGTTTAGCACGCACTTTCGCTAAGGGGTTAATTGATATGTATCACTATATTAAGGGTTAATTTTCATTTTGGTTATTAATTTTTTTTTTACATTCACATTACTGAATTGACAAAAATATTTCAAAACCAAGTAATGTTATAATTTTTCGTCTGAAAATGAACGGTACTGCTGACTCGGCTAACATTGGACATATGTTATTTGAGCATAAAAACTCTATGCGGACATGAAAATTAGACATGAAATACAAATATGTAAAATACAAATACACTCATGTCCAATTTTTATGTCTAATTTCCATATCGACATAGAAGAGTTCTACCTGAGCATGACCCACGTTCAGATTAGAAAATGAGTATAGGTGCTTATTGTCGACGTCGGGAAAAAGTTTCTCTTTTATTTGGAATTCCTCTTTTTACCCTTTATGTTCTCTATGTGTTGAATTTTGTTTGAAAGGGTGAATTTGAAAAGAGTGCGACACAAAATGTCGACAATTTAAAAATCAGTCGCCAGTTGGTAGTTTTGAAATGGTTGTACCAACTCAACCGAATTTAAAAAGTTTTACACAAAGGCCCAATTGTTGGTCTCTGTTTAACAGGCCTTGAAAACCGAGATTCACAAAGTTCAAAGGCTTGATTAAGCGGGGGGAAGGTGTTAGGCACCCCCCGACTTCCGTGAAAACATGGTTATCACGTCTTTTCAATTAACTAATTTATCTGAAGTGTGTGTGTGTGTGTGTTAATTGGGCCTAAGTGCATTTATTTGGAAGTAGTGCTATGCCTCGTTTGCATACAAAGGGTTCGATTTGCATAAAAGTTCAATTTTAAGCAATATGTATAGCAATGATGTTTTGAAAATATGTTTTCAAACCTTTATGCTCACATAGTAATTGAGTTCTTTGATACTTCCATTTTATTCTGTATTCGGCTTAATTTGATTTTATTCTCGAGATGCAAAACATCTTTGACAAAATAATATACATAGTAGTGTCGAGCTCTTTATGGGCATTAAAAGCCATCTAAGGATGTCCAAACACTAGAAATAATTTACAAACTGGTTGTACAGCTGAAAAAGGTCCATCATGGGAACCAGATCTAGATGTGTTAGTTGGATCTTAGATCCCGTGGCTCCTAGGATCACATAATTGCTTAATATTTACAAAAAAAAACTAGAAAGAAAACTAGATTTCAATAAATCTTAGCCATTCTAGCTCAACGGTTCCATTTTTGCAACTTTTGAACCGTTTAAAAGTTAGATATGACTAGAGTTAGATAAATCTAATCCACAGATTTACATATTATGAATTTACATTAAATGAGCAGTTAAAACAGATGTTTAAACGCAATAAATAGTTAATATATATATATATATATATATATATATATATGTTAAAGCAGTAGAAAGCTTCAAATCTGAACAAATATTACAATGTGCTGCAAATAAGGCTTCAGACCGCTTTTGGAGCGTGAAAACTCGGTCTCCACCAGTTAAAATTTGATATGTCGTAGAATATATCTATTCAAGTGTTTAGAAAGAAGAATATTAAAGTTTGGAACACTATAGAAGGGGTTAAGAGCTAAAATGGACATAATTTTCTCTTTTTTCTTTTTCTTTTTTGGCTGATGGGGGGTTTATTTATAGACCAAAGTAGTTGCGGGTCAACTCGCGACATATGCAGTCACACTGAAATTTGCCGGGTGGGCCAGAGCCCGTCAGGTCCCGTTGTCTCAATCGTGCACTCAGGCCAACGTGCAGTCTGCTCGAACCTTCATAACTTTTAATCCGGGAATTTGATGGAGGCGTGATATACTTTTCTGAAAAGCCCTTGACAAGAGCTACAAAATGACATGTGATTTGGCATTTTTTGAATTCAGAAAGATGGGTCCATGACCAGGTCTTCGAGTTTTCATAGTCTATCCGTTGAGCCGTCTTATGTTGTTTTCACTCGGAATTGATGTTATGGCTCAGCATGACTTCTTTTGCAGTGATTTGGGTTGAATTGATGTTGAGTTGGTAAAATTACTATTTTTCTCTTCTCGAGTTGGTTTCGGGCTTGATACAGTTGTAGCCGTCTTTTCTCAGGTTTGTCTTCGAGATTAGACTGCAGTTGACTTTTGACAGTCTTCAAGGTTTTCTCAGAGGTTGTTTTGATCTCTTGAGGTTATCGTCGGGGTTGGTTTGATCTCCCGGGATTATCTCTGAGGGTAGATTAGATTTCCCGGGGTTATCACCGGGGTTGAATTTGATGATGTTGACTTCCAGGGTTGTCTCTGGAAGATGAAAGATGATTCTGCCCTCCTGCATGGTTAGTAACAGGAATACAAAATTTTGAGTGTCTACAGATGCCCCTCTTTATCATGTTTATGCAATGTAATGACATGAACAGGATAAAGATTACTAGACACTTGAAATATGATTAAATGATGCCATGCAATGCAGCATGCTGTGATGTTATGGATGTTGGATGTTTTTGGTTGGAATTATTTCCAATAGGATTCTATCACTGACTGCTGCCGCCATTTCTGCTGGGATGGATTTGTTAATGATGATTTCTATTGAATCGCCTTGATGTCTACTCGAACGGTAGTTTACAAAGCTTTCATCATCGGATCTTTCCCGATGCTATGTTGGGGTTGTCGCCAATGACTTGAAATGTCCATCAATGCTATTAAGACTGATTCAACGACAAGTTTGTAGATATGTTTTCAAGATCCCTGCTGTGGAGGTTTTCCTAAGGCAGAGACCATTGGGTTTTGATGTTGAGGTTGTCACCAACGTTCTTTGTCTTTACTTTCGCCGAAGATGTTCCTCTCTTTTGCGAGTGATTCTCTAGGGATTATTGGTGTTTATCCTGATGATAGCTTGCCTTGGTTGTCATTATTAGGTTCCTCCTGCCGTTACGCTGGGATTGTCACCACCGCCCGGGCTTTCTATCAGGTTGATGCCGATAGCTCCATTGGAGATATAATTTTTTACTACTCGGTTTCACAACATCCTCACAATACTTACTCGAACGATAGTTTTGTGAAGGTTGACCAACACCAACTTTCCTCGATGCCTACTTGAACAGTAGTTTACAACGGTCTAGAAATCACCGAACCTTTGCGGTGCCTCAGCTAGGGATTTGTATAACAGATTCCATTATCGGTCCTTCCCGATTCTATGATGGAGTTTTCGCCAACGGTGTGCAATATCAAATACTCTACTCTTCGGCTTGCATCACTGGACCATTCTTGATGTTACGCTGGAGTTGTCGTCAATGATTTACACTGTCAGTCATTCTGACCTTCGTTGAAGTAGTTTTCAATGACTTACATCACTGAACCATTCCCGATGCTACACTGGAGTTGTCGCCAACGGTTTGCATTGTCAGACATTCTGACCTTCGTTGAAGTAGCTTTCAATGGCTTACATCACTGGACCCTTTCCGATGCTATGCTGGAGTTTTTGCCAATAGTTTAAAGTGTCAGGGATGCTTGATATCTTTGCCGGGGATATCTTTATGACGAATTATACCCCTGACAAATCTGGACATTCTGATGCATTCAAAACCCACGGTTCATGACACCGGACCTTCCCAATGTTTTGACAAGGGCTATTTTCAATAACCCCTATCATTGGCTTTCTGAACCCCATATCCAAGTTAATACCAATGCCTTCCATGTAGATCAGAAGTTTGGTATCTGAATTCAGGGTTTCAGGCCCTTTCCACTCAATCGCGTAGCACCTTTTTCCCTGATTTGACTTTTCAGCTTTTGAGAACTCCGTTGCAACTCAAATTTAATCGAGAAAGAGGGGGTGAGGACCCCTTGGGTGGCCGTAGGTAGACCCGTGGCTCCCCGCGGGTATATTTACTCCATCCCTTCTCTTTCACAAGTCATTTTCAAGTTGAACACAATAGAAAACCCGAAATTTCCTCTACAGATCTACTGAGTTCGGGCTGCTTTTTTCAAAATACGTCATTATAAAAATGTTATGCACTATTCTGGTAATGTTTACATGTGTTCTTTTCAAGTTTTGACCATTAAAACATTAGATTTCATATAAAATGCTTCTAAACACAATATAGTGAATATGCATGCTCATATAACTTGATAAAAATTATTCATCTTAGTAAATGTTCATATTTTACCATGCTGAACGTATTGATGCAAAAAAAAACTGACTTTTGAGACAGTTATTTGGCACCCTTTTTTACTAGTTTATTCATCATATTTGAGGACAAATGAGAATGGGTTTTCAAATAAATCACACATGGTAATTTGGCTGCCATGGTGGATTTAATTTTGATGTTTTTTCATGCATATGAGATCTTCATGATTTTGGGTTTGTGTGTTACTGAATGGCCACCTAGTCATGCCTATGTGCATGTGGACAGTCCATTTTACAACGGAGACTCAAGCGAAAAATTTTCATGAGTCTGGGCATTTAATGAACATGCAATTTTAACTCTATTGTGGATGTATCTTAACACAATGCATATATCAAGACTTAGATTATGCATGAAGCAATGGTTTGAATTTAATAAGCTTTAAGTTTAGAACTTATCCCAACCTTTTTGAGGTGATTTAGAGACTTTTGTCCAGATTATGGATCCAGACCAGCCGAGTAGCTCTTGTAGGGCCTCTACAGGTGTGAGGAGGAGAGCTTCTAATGTTCCTCAGCCTCGTCCAACCCTGCAACCTCGCTAGTAGACTTAGTCAGTTATTTGCCCTATCCGGGTTGAGAGGCCGGATGTCATGGATGAGGATGAAGATGTTCATATTGCAGATCCTGCTCCTTTTTCTTCCATTCCCCGTCGGGAGCTTCCAACTATTAACATGATGATTCCAGATCTTCTGGATGATTTAAGTCATCATCCCTCGATCTATCTTCATGCGAACGAGGTAATAACCGTTTCTATATTTCTTTTCCCACTTTTGGGATAAAGGTTTTGATCTTGATTTGCAGTTTGATGTAGGTTCCCGGCTTTACTCATCCCAGGGGGAACTGGTTTAGCATCCACTCTTTATGCCAAAACCTCCATTCATAGTACCGGGAGATCATCCATTCATGGGGCTTTCAGGATTTCTTCTCAATCCCCCCCTCGATCGCTGTCCTTGGGGTTATCTGAGGGCTTTGTCTGAGCGCTGGTTCCACCAAACCCAGTCTCTCCATTTGCTGGATTGTAAGGTGATGATGACACCGATGGATTGGCAATTCATCACTAGGTTGGAGTTTACAGGGGCGCCAGTGCCAATGGTGACTGACATTTCCCCGATTGCTGTTCGATCCCTTTTGGGAGTTCCGGCTATAGCCCTCAAGGGTTATATTGTTCATTCTGGGCCCTTGAGTGTAGATGCCACGAGTGGGTCTCTGACTAAGCCTTTTCCTGATGATTCGAGGGTTGAAGATTGCATTCTTCAACGATTGTTCCTGATCATCATCAAAGGTTTTTTTCTAGCGGACAACTCCTTGACAATTTCTTTGGCTTTAGTCAGCGCCCCTCATGAGGTGGACTGTATCAGAGACTTTGACTGGGGCTCATACACCTTTTCCTACTTCCTTAGAGGGATGCGCCTACGCTCAGAGGGCATGACGGAGGCTTGGCTAGGCTTTTACCAATTTTTGCTGGTGAGTATTTTTCTCTTTATCTTTCTTTTTCCCCCGCTCAGGCTGTCAGTTTTCATGACTGAAGATATTTAATCTTTGCATTTTTAGTTTTGGGCCTATGAGACCTATCCACGGGGACAACAATGACATTACTCCACTCTTGTAGAGGTTTATGTAGCAAAGTGTTTTACCCATTCTCATTTATAGTTGGAGTTGTTGATAGCCGATGTCATCACATGGGTTCCTTACTCCTAGGACCATTTGACAGTTGGCTTTGAGGGTGGCTTTCTGACTGGAGTCAAGTATGCATTATTTACCCGTCAGATTTCTCTCTTGACTAATGGAGGTTGGGAGCTCTATTTAGGAGAGCGTGCTATCAGGGGCACCACAGGAGAGATTCGTATTTCGTTCTTCCCTCCTGCTAGGCGACATTGGTCTTTATCTCAGCCGATCATCGAGATTCCCCTGATGGGTTTAGATGGTTTCACTTTGTCAGAGGGCCCTATTACTTAGGAGGCTTTCTACCGTTGGTGGTTCCCTCACACCATAGGTGCTCATACCTGCGCCACACGGTTTATGGGGGATATGGTCCTTGGGTCTTTTATGATAACAGATTGGATGCGTTCGAGAGCCCACTCATTTTGTGCAGATTAACAGTTTTACCCAGAGATTGGACTGGGCACATTTTTTTATCTGGCATTTGGGCAGAGATCCGTTAAAGGCAGATTCTTTTGATCCTTCTACCTCTGGTGCTAGCCCTTTAGGTGGCCCATATTCTGATAGCTTTACCGGTGTCGATCCTCTTTTGTATCGACCTGACATCCCTTCTGGCAGAGACTAAGTGACTCAGGAGGAGTTACATCAGATGGATCGATTGGATGATGTGGACATCATGATTTCTTCTGATAGATTTCTTATTATCTCTTTTGATAGGCTTCTGTTAGATATTGGGCGGCTATGCCCCATTTGTCGTTATATCTTTAAATAGGCTTCTGTTAGATATTGGACGGTTGTGCCCCATTTCCCTGTACTTTTTATTTTTAGTTGTATACAAAGATGATCTATTAGATGAAGATGTATTTAGGAATGTATGTATAATGCTTTCTATTCCTTACATCATATTGTCATTTGTCATTATTATGCATGCATTATGTCATGGATATGCATTCTCAGAGGTGAGTTTAGCATTGACCCCTGGATGGTCTTATGATACGGTTCTACAGATGTCTTCATCCACCGTTAGCCAAATTGAGTATACCCCACCCATATTAGTAGCCTCTTCTTTGAGATCCTGGTATGGGAATTTTTCTCCCTTATATCAGGTGATAATTGATCAGTTATTGAGGCATTCTATGACCCTCCTAACATTCCAGGTGTCGTTGGGTTTTATAGATGGCATGGTATCTTGTTGGATACTAGAGAGGAAGGTTTTTAGATTCGATATCCATGAGCTGACTCCTACATTGGAGGAATATGAGCATCTCACTAATTTGCCTTTGGACCATGAGCTATCGGTGATATAAGACAGTAGTTCATGACCCTGATGGGCTTACTACGCAGAGTTGGGTCACTGGACAGCTATCTACCACATTCAGGGGATTTCACCATTACTGAGGGTGAGTGGCAGGTTGCCCACGTAGATATTCTATTAATGTGCATCGTGGCCTATTTGTACACGCTGATGTATATGGACCATCTGGATATTGGCCTGATTACGTTAGTTCGTGCTCTCAGGGAGGTTATACCATCTTGCCCATGATATTAGCAGAGACCTTGAGGCCAGCCACATTTTACCATACCCATCCTGTGGGGGTTTTTTAGAGGTAGTGCCGTCTTGTTGTATGTGTGGTTTATGACACACTTGAGACCGATTGACACATTTAGACGTCATGGGTACTACTTTACTCATGAGATAGCCATGTCTTATTCCTTTCATCCGTCTAAGTATACAGATGTAGCTTTCTGGTTGGCTTTTCTGTCAGGGATTGAGGATCCATTTGCTATCTTGCCTTGTTCAGGACTCAGCTATCCCTATAGCTTTATTACTCATGCAGTTGGCATGGATCATCCACTGGCTGTCATGGGATATTTTGATCAGTTTCAAGATATTCACCCCTTTGACGGGGCATTAGGTCAGCGACTAGTCATCCAGGTCGCTCTTTAGAGTATTCTGCATGGCTGGAGGCAGATATTACATCAACTACAGTTGTTCACTCAGAGCCGAGTATTGATTCCGATGATGAGGAGCCTATGGAGAACCCTGATTCTCCTACCAAGGATGAGTTATTTGCTGGTTTGATAACAACCCTAGTCTATGATTCCCCCAGCATTCCCACTACTGCGGTTCCACTTTCTATAGAGCATTTGGAGCAAAGGTTACATTTGATAACATTTGAGAGGGATAAGGCTAGGGCTCTGATGTTGATAGCTCTTTCTGGTCGAGATGCTGCTTTTACTGAGAGGGATGATGCTCGAGCTACCCGGGATGCCACTTTTGTTGAGCGGGATGAGGCTCAAGCGGTTTGGGATACTATTTTTGTTGAGCGGGATGAGGCTCGAGCTTCCCGAGATGCTTCCACTGCTGATAGTACTGCACTTAGATCCCATACTGCTAGCATTGTTGCATATATGAGTGCATTCATAGATGATCATGGTAGCACTATGCAGATGGCTATGGATCTTCTGGCTCGCATGGATACCCTAGGGTAGGAGCTTATAGATCCGCCTCCATCTTCCGATAGGGATGCCATGTTGGACTTGCTGGCCCGTTTATCCACGGGTTTATAGATTAGGTTTTATTTTCCTGCATAGATTATGTTTTCCATTTTTTTCATACACATAATACATTGTACATATCAAAAAGTATTATATGGCAAGAAAATATATTTTGATTCACTTCCCTTTTATATATGTCTTGTCATTTGCTTGATAGTTGACAGTTTCTTTATGACTTACTATCTTGATGTGTCCCGAACTTCTCATTGATGGATTAACATTAAGATGTCCTAAGATCTTTCAAAATGGGTCGTTGTTCTTTGGGATTCCCAGTTTTTGGTTTCTTGAGACTGGTCTTTGATGTGGTTAAGGTTTAAGCAAAGGGTTTGACTTCCCTTTTTTAGGGTTCGACCACACCATAGATGGCTACCTATGTACTCCCCTAGATGAGAGATCAGGTCTTACGTAGTTCAAGCATTGGCTTGAAAGGTTAAAAATTATTTATTGGAATTTGAGCTTGGTTGAATGGGTTTTTGGATTTTTATAGGGGTTAGATCGCGCCATGGGTGGCTACCTACGTACTCCAATTGATGAGGGGAGATCAGGTCTACGTAGTTCCGCTCTTAATGAGTTAAACGGTTTGAGAAGTGTTTGTTTGGGTTTTTGGGTTTCCTTTTTGGGTTTGATCTCACCATAGGTGGCTGCCTACGTACTCCCATTGATGAGGGGAGATCAGGTCTACATAGTTCCGTTCTGGTTTGAAAACCTTAATTGACTTGATTGATTTGATTTTTGATTGGTTTTTTTTCTATAACCAGGATGTTGGCTTGCAGGTGATTTCAGACATAATACATTTTCACAGTGTTTGAATTGATAAGTTGGGGAAATTCTTCGCTATCCATTTCTTGCAATTTAAGGGCTCCTCCCATCAACACTTCCTTGATAATGAAAGGGCTTTTCCAGTTCTGGGCGAACTTTCCTTTAGATTGATCTTGATTAGCAAGGACTTTCTTTAATACCAAGTTATTTTCTTTAAATTGTCGAAGCTGAACTTTCTTGTTGTATGACCGGGAAATCCTTTGTTGATATAATTAACCATGAAAGATGGTTGTGCCCCTCCTCTCATCTATTAGAGATAATTGGTGATACCAGTCTTGCAACCACTAATCTTCCTCCATTTGAGCATCAAACAATACTCTTAATGACTCCATTTCTACCTCTATGGGGAGCACTACCTCCATACTATAGACCAATGAGTAAGGGGTAGCCCTAGTAGAAGTATGCATTGACGTCCTATAGGCTAGCAAAGTCAGAGGCAATAAGTCAGGCCATCCCTTGTGATTGGCGGACATCTTTTGCATGATCTTCTTGATGTTCTTATTAGCTGCTTCAATAACATCATTCATCTTGGGATAATAAATGATGGAGTTAAGATGTTTGATGTGGAATTTGCTACATAATTCCTCCGTCATCTGGTTGTTTAGATTCTTGGCATTGTCCAATACGATCACCTCTGGTTGTCCATATCGACAGATGACATTATTTCTGATGAAACCAATGATTACCTCTTTGGTGACATTGGGAAAAGAGGTTGCTTCTACCCATTTGGTGAAGTAATCGATCATTGTGAAGATAAACCGATGACCATTGCTGGCTTTGGGCTTGGTTGGCCCAATCACGTCTATTCCCCACATTGAAAAGGGCTATGATGAACTCTTATTATGGATTTCATTTGGAGGAACGTGAATGACATTTTAATGAATTTGGCATTGATAGCATCTCCTGACGTGATCGTCACAATCAGCTTTGAGAGAAATTTAATAACACCATGTTCTTAATATCTTCATGGTAAGCAAAGGACTGCTCATATATGGACCACATACTCCACTATGGACTTCATCCATGAGTCTTTGGGATTGGTCTTTGTCTAGGCATCTTAGAAGGCCTATTCTCACATCTCTTTTGTAAAGTGCGTCTTTGCTTAGTTAGAATTTCATGGCCATTTTATGGATCCACTTTCTTTCAGCTTGACTTGCCCTAGTGGGTGTAGATCCATCTCGCAGATATTTTTTGATGTCATGATACCAAGGTTGTTTGATGGGAGGCAATTCATCTGATACTTCTCCAATGTAATTTCCATAGGCTGATGCCTTCTGGATTGCAAGTTTGATATTTGGGATTCCTCCCCTTTCAAATATGTTGATCAAGGAAGTCAGGGTTGCTAGTGCATTCGCAAAATCATTCCTATTCTGAGAGATGTGCGTGAAGGATATTTCTTCGAACTCCATAGCCATCTTGATAACTTGCCGATGGTAAGGCAACAAATGCAATTATTTAGTGTGATATGCCCCAGTGGTTTGCTTAATGACCAGCTCAGAATCCCCAAAGATAACTAACCGTTTGACATCCATGGATTGGGCCAGTTTCAACCCCATTATACATCCTTCATACTCAACTGTGTTATTTGTGTTGACAAACTACAACTTGGTAGCCATGGGATACTATTCTCTCAACATAGATACAAGAACTACCCCGCTCTGGCACCTTTCATGTTTATGGCTCCATCAAAATACAATTTCCAAGATCGGACTGTATTTTCCCGATAGATTTGTTGAATTGTCATTATTCCTTCATCCGAGAAATACGTTTCTAAGGTTTCAAAATTCCCTGACGGTGCTTTGACCAATTGATCCGTAATTCTTTAAAATTTGATGGACTTTTGAGTCACATAGATGATGTCGAATTGTTGGAGGATCAACTGCCATTTGGATAGCCGGAAATTTAACATGGGTTTGCTGAATACGTACTTCAGCGGATCGATGCGGGATATGAGATATGTTGTGTGACCATAGAGTTGATGTTGTAACATCATGGTGGCACATGCTAATGCACAATAGGTCTTTTCTGTAAGACCCTAACTTTTATGAATAAAGATGAATTTTTCTATAAATATCATTTTTGAATATTAAGGTCTGAGTTTGTTATAATGTTATAGTTGTGGGTAATAATTATAAATTTTGCAAAGTAAGCAAATTGTTATAAAATATTTGATTGGTCAGGGAATATTCGTTTTAACAGGGAATATTCGTACGACGGCACAATCATTGGTGGACCCCACAACGGAATTATTGTTGGAGTTAAAAAACGACTGAAATAACTTTTTATAAAAATAACGGGAAATTTTTTACCGTTAACTGTTGAAATACCCGGTGATAAAAGTACAGTAATATGCGTGGTTACATAGTAGCACACGGTATTGATTATTGATGATTACGTGAGAAGTCACTCAGTTTTGTTTAATTATTGCCATAGTAATTGCTGCATAGTATCTCACGTTTTTAATTCAATTATTGTTGCAATATTTTATATTATTAAATCAATAATTGAGATGACAAGTTATTCATATTATTATTTGCATAATTAACAATGTATAGAAAGTTCTGCCGAGGAAAGAGGTTAGGTTATTTAATTAACGGCAACCAGATAGGGAGAAATCCTTATCTAAAGCCCCTTTTCACAGGAGCGATTTGGTTGTTAATATTGCGAGTTATAATAATGAAGAATAAATGTTGTTAAGAATATTAAGGGGATTTTTATAAAGTATTTTGTAAGACCCCAACTTTTATGAATAAAGAATAATTTTCTTAAAATATATTTTTGAATATTATGGTGTGGATTTGATATAATCTTATAGTTGTGGGTAATATTAATAAATTTTGCAAAGTAAGCAAGTGGTTATATAATATTCGATTGGTCCTAAAAATATTCGCTTTTAACGGGGGAATATTAGAATGACGGCAAGACAATCATTGGTGGACCCCACAACGGAAGTATTGTCGTAGTTAGAAAATGATGAATTATCTTTTATAAAAATAACTTGCAAAAGTGTTACCGTTAAAACCGTTGAACTATCCGGTAGTAAAAAATACGATAATATGCGTGGTTGCATAGTAGCACACTATGGTATTGATTATTGATGCTTTACGTGAGAAGTCACTCGCTTATACTCAATTATTGCTACTGATAATTGTTGCATCATATCTCTCTATATTTTTGATTCAATTATTGTCACAGTATCATATGAATAATATGTTATATTATTAAATCAATAATTGAGACGGCAAAGTTATTCATATTATTATTTGCAATATTGATAATGTCTAGAAGTTCTGTCAAGGAGAGGTTTGGTCACCTAATTGCGGCGCTTGATAAGGAGAAAATCCTTATCGGAAAGCCCCTCTTTCACGGAATGACACAGTTGTTAAATATTGTGAATTATAATATTAATGATGAATAAGTTTGTGTTGATTAAAGATGAAATTGATAGTTCCATTGTGTGGGAATAATTAGTGTTAGTGGAAATCGGCATTTATTTCGATAATAATTGATGTCTGGAGGTTATATTGACCAATCGGGTAATTCACCGAATAAATGAGCAATTAATTGCTATTAATTCACATTCTTATAACTATGTGTTCACATGTGTGTACTATTGATTCACATGATTTAGTATTAGGGGAGTTGGTGCAAGATTGATGAAGGTACTAAATTAAAAATAAAGGTATAGATGAAGGTACTATACTGTAATTAGTTTTTTCACATAATTATACTATTAAGTCACATGAATGAACTATTAATTCACATTATTTACTATTAGGGGAGGTGGTGCAAGTTTGATAATACTTGCAGGACTAAATTAAAAATGAAGAAAAAGAGGAAGGTATTATACTGTAATATTTCGAGCTCCAAAATGTGCAATTATTGAAACTATATTTTCCTATAAATAAAAGCTCATTCTTCTTTCATTTTCACCAATTCACTAAGTCTCACAAGAGCAATTATTATAGAGAGAAATTATAGAGAGAAAGAAGAAGAAGTACTGCTACACCTCACTATTCCAAAGATCGCTTTTATTCTAAGGTAAGGGGTATTATTTCTTTCGTATTCATGAAGAGAGTTATTTCTTTCAATACTCGTAAGGGTTGTTATTCCATTCTTTATTATTCTGTTGGAATAACTTGTCTGTGCGGACTACCACATGCCTGGTGAATTCTTCTATTATTACAATCTTTATTATTCATTGAATAACTCAGATATGTGCGGACTCACCGCATGCACGTGAATTCTTACATTATTCCATTCTTTATTATTACATTTGGAATAACTCATCTGCATGCGGACTATCGCATACCTGGTGAATTCTTCTGTTATTACATTCTTTATTATTCTGTTGGAATAACCTGTCTACGCGGACAACCGCATGCATGGTGAATGATCCTTCGTATTCATTCCTTATTAAATTGTGAAAATGATTTGTCTATGTGGATTACCGCATGGCGGGTGAAAATCCATTTGCAGTTTCATATATTCTAGTATACTCATTTGGTTAAAGTTTTGGCTTCTATACTCCATGAAATTAGTAGAATATCCTAGATATTTTCGCTTCATCCAGTATCTTTTCATGGAAATATTCTTCTGAGCATTCTTGAATTTTACTCCACAAAGAAGTATCATGTTGACAACTTGGACGTTATTGATTTCTGGATAAATTAGATTATAAATCTTTAAAATTTATCCTTGAACTTGTTTTATTGAATTATTATGTCATTGTCATCATCCTCATGCTTATATTGTGATGAAAGTCATCTTTGACTTACGTGCATAGATGGACTTGGTATGATTATGACCAGGAATTATTCGGTATAATTATGACCGTAATGTGACGAATGATGTGGTGAAAGTACTCATTGGCCTGTAGTTCATTGATGGACAGTTGTTGGTATGATTATGACCAGGGATTATTCGGTATAATCATGACCATTGATGATTACATGAATATCCTTGGCCGTGATGCAGGGATGATTCGATTTTATTTAGTAAGCTGAGTCTCAGTGATAAAATTGTTGAAAAACTTTTTAAATCATAGAAGATAGTAGATTTTATGCTCTACTTGACTCTTCTAATGGATTGCTTATTCCACTACAGGTTGTTGATCTAAAACTTGTTGTCTTTTATATCTTATCGATTTATTCTTCATTGAAGGCTAAGGATAATTTATTCTGCATTATCTTAGTCATAATATTTCTTACTGGGCTAGTTGAGCTCACCCTTTCTTTCACTATTCTCTTCAGGAAATGAGAATATAGCTGGGACGAGTCGGAGAATGGATTGACAGTCCAAATGTTTATTTTAATAGTCCTCACTATTCTATAAAATAGTGTGACAATAAATGTAATGAGGACTCCATTGAGTGTGGATATTGTCTAGATGACAATATTCTTATTAAAACTCTTAGATTATGCTTTGTCATATTTTACACGACTGTTGTATAAGTAAGTTGTATTTGAATTTTGTA
Source organism: Panax quinquefolius (assembly GCA_020205615.1). NCBI lineage: Eukaryota > Viridiplantae > Streptophyta > Magnoliopsida > Apiales > Araliaceae > Panax > Panax quinquefolius. Next base: position 22,596,816 of record CM035157.1, read on the forward strand.
CCATGTATTTGGCGACTCAAGATGGGTGATTGTTGCCTCTTTTTCAGTTATGACAAAAGAGCTCTAACTCATGCAAGCATACATGCGTCAACAAGTAATACAGAGTAAGTAAAGTATCGATCCCACAGAGAAAGTTGTCAAATTTAAACTGATATGCATCAATTAAATCACTATATTCATATGCTTAGACTAACGACTATAATTGGTGAATTAAACTAATTGCAAATAACAACTAAAATAAGAATATTAATGGAATAAATTAAATCTGGAAATAATGGGATCCTAACTTCATTTAATATTTCATCTAATCACCACTATCATGCAAGAAGTGTTCACATATCACAGGCAAATAGCCAAGAGCACTAATAGAGTCATAGCCATTTTTCAATGCACTAGGACCTACTTACACAGCATCCACGGATGATAGATTCTATGTAATCAACAATATGACCAAAATCACTATATGTCTATGTGAAATTGTAATCATACTGAATTGAAGCACAAGCCCTTATTCTAGCTCATACGGTGAATAAGTATATGTCTATCTCATTCACGAAATACGCAAGCCATATACAACAACCCCATATACGTATGCTATTATGAATACAATCCATACTCACATGTTCATTGTCAATTCCATGCAAATACTGAAACGAATGGTGATCAAGCATTCATACGTGTAAAACAACCATAATAGAATTCTCATATGATATGTAAAACAACCCTAGCAATCAAGCATGCAACCAAACTATATATTAAAATCCGTTAGAATCCCATAATGGAGTTTAGTTCATGACTGAACCAAAATCCATTATGGGATCAACGCTAAACATGATTATCAAACAAACAATTGAAAGATGAAAGAAAGAACGATCAAACCCAATTGTAAATTGCAAACCAGTGTCTACGTTCAAATCCTTATATAAATCTAGAAAAAATAATATTAATAATCCACAATGATGGAGAATCCCAAGAAGAATTAGAGAAGATGGTGTTTTGGCTTCGTTCTCCATTGGAATCTTTCTCACTTGTAAACCCTAGTTACTACGATGATAATACGTCAAAAATTAACCAAGTGTACCGAAAGTTATGTCTGACACCAGTTAGATATCGTTTTAAAACCAATTACAATCATTTTAATTAAAAATTAAAATAAAACAACTCAGTAGCTCCAACTATCGCATGCGGCCGCGCGCCCCTCCAGTGTATTCGTCGATGGCGCGCGACGACTTGACTGAAGGCTCTACCATCCAAATGACCTTTCGGCGGCGGTAGTGTCCTCTAAGCTTGTCATGCTCATGCGGCACAAGAACTTGCGATGGGAAAACATTATGCATTTGGGTGCTCAATCGGGCGCGCGTCTCCAAGCTCATCTCATCACGCCACTTACGCGCACTTACAGTTGGTGAATTCTGGTTCTGCTCCTGAGTTTGGTTCTGCATTGTTGCTGCTACTACTGAAGTATCCTATGTCCACCCACACTTGTCCATCTATGCTCCACTCAATCCTCAACCATGCATATCCCAGCTTTTGCCTTGCCTCATGCGTCCATTAGCTTCGTTCCCTCTAGTACCACCAAATTAGGCCGATTCCTGCACTTATTCACCAAAAGGAGTTTTAAGTAAATGCAATGCAAAATAACATAAAATGCAACTAAAACACAATATGATGTACCTGAGATGGGCATAATTCGCATGAATTGATATTCAATAAGTAGGTATAAATACCACTTATCAAATACCCCCAAACTTGAACTGTTGCTTGCCCTCAAGCAATGCATGCTAAAAAAACAATGAATATGCCGCTACAATACTATGCAACTAATCTATGATGCAAACTAGTCTCACATAGTTCCAGCCATAACAGAATTTATGCCCAAAATGCCTCAGCGAATTATTCAGATTCAGGAATACAAGTTCAAACTAAAAGATGGTCATAACATCATACACTCAGAAAATTCATACATGCTATAGAGATGTTGTGTGTGTGTGTAGTGTTCACCAAAACTTGATTCCAGCAAAGAATATATATGCTAACATGCTCGACACAGAAAATTATAGCCTAAATTGAGAATCATGTAAACTTATACAACGCAAATTGTTTTAACATATCCAGATAAACTAAAGTTCAACAATGGGCTTAATTGCTTTATTACTACTCACTAAGGCGATTTTTTCGCTCTTTCCCGCGGTGTTTATTGCTATGTTTTTTTTGTTTTTTTATACATGACCGCAATGATGCCTTATTCCATTAGGCAACACTGCTACCCCTTAGCGAGCTTTCAACCAACGACTCCTGCACCATGAAAAGACCTTAGGGTGCTAGGTATAGAGACAATCCCAAGGGCGTTTTACTCAAGTAGCGGTGGCCCAAAATAAGACTAGCCACGTTATTGCTATTCATTTTTTTTATACATAGCATACCCATGTTTTCCTAAAGTTTGAATGTCAATGTTTGTCAAGTTTACATGCTTGTTCCACATATTTCTCTTTTTAAAACTACATTTTCTAACAAGCAATGCAACACATAACTCTTATGCCTACAAGTGATTGTGAACACATCCGTGCAAACCGAAAGCACTTAAACAGCAACATGAATTCCATCGTGTAAAACATTATAACTACGTTCATGTTATCCAATATACTCTAAAATCCTTCACAATTCACTATCATCATCGGCTAGGCAAGAATTTCTATAAAGCAAGAATTTTGTGAGACATGCAAATTAACTAAAACAAAAAAATTTCTATCAATAGAACAATAACACCAAAAACAACTAAATTATTAAACTAAACATGCAACATTTTAACTAAACATGCAAAAACTAACTACATGCTACTATACTACTCCCCAATACCCCCAAACTTATAATATTCAATGCCCCATTGAATGAAGGTAAAGGGTACAAGAAAACTCCCCCTAATGATCGGTTGTACCACCCTCCTTGGGTGGTGAATCTGGTGGTGGATAAGGCACTGCTGTACCGAACTGAGGCCACTCGAGCATTATTCCTTGTTGTGCAAACGCCTCGGCCAAGGCCCTCGTGAGTCCCGTAGCAAACGTTCCAAAATTATCATACATGGCATCAACTTTTCGCTCCAACCTTCGGAGCTGTCGATCGCTAGGAACAGTGTGTGCTCGGGTCGATGGGCCTGCCTCATCAGTCTGAGGGGGCTGCTGGGATGGCTCTGGGAATGTGGGCCAGAGAATAAATCCTCGTCCGCGCGGGTATGGCTCACCACCTCCCCAGTCCTCAAATTTTGCAATGGTGGCATGAGTTATATCCTGGCTCGGATATTGCATTTGTTCGTTGCCCCAGTTGCACCCCTGATGCACACATAACATGGCTACCACTGATGCATGTGGAATGCTCCCCGTGGTATTTCCCTTCAGATACTTCACAATATTTTGATGAATCAAATGTTCCACGTCAATATACTTGCCCGTGATTATACCCCACAAAATTATGGCCCTTTCCACCGTGATCTCATGCTGATGAGACAAAGGCAATAGCTTGGCACATATGAACAAATTCCACTCCTTGGCATATCGATTTAGTGCAGCTGCTGGGAATATGCGAGGTTGGGTCGTGCCGACTTTGTAAGTCCACTTCGTGCCTGGCACGCACAACTCTGCAATAACAAGCTCCAAGTCTGTTTCCAGATGTCCCCCTGTGATCCAATTGGCATTGGTTTTGGTGGTCTCTCGGTTAGTCTGAAAATGTTTTTGATGGCGGTGGGTCTGTAATCTACCTCGAACCATACCGATATCGTCTATGGTGACTTTGGCATTGGCGTAAAACTCTTGGACTATGCTCATCGAAATGGGCGTGGGAGTGGCAGTGAATCCAACCCATCCCCTTTCGCGAATCATGGCACATAACTGGCCATTTTGCTCCTCCAGTTTGAAACCACGCTCCTTGATGAACATCTTCGCCATAATTCGGTAATACTCCTGCTGGGCTGCTAAATCCAGGAACATAGTGTGATCAACCACATCATCTCCTTGACTGCCAGAGGAGGATGAAGAAGAAGATGAAGCAGCGCGAGCTCTTTTTGGACCCATATGCTTTGAGAGAGATAGTGCAGATGAGTTTGACTGAAAATGAAGAAAAGCTTACATGTTGATAGCCCCCAACTTGATTTTGTAAACCCAAATCAAGAACCCTAGATTTATATAATGAATGAGAGCGTGGGTTGAGATTTAAACGTGGAGAGAATTATGGAGATGTGATTGAGAGATGTACGGCTTCAATTTGTAACTGATAGAGAGATAGAGACGTGAGTTATGGAGAGTGAGAGGATTTCGCGTCTGTTATTATTTCAAATGAGAGTCCAAATGGTCCATAACTCGTTTTATTAAAATCTTCAGATCTGTCTTAATCAGGTGTTGCATGCGACCGCGCGAGTTTTTACTGGGTTGGGCCCACGGGCCCGAGACTTGCAGAATGTGTTGTTGTCCTTATTGACTTGATGTGCGGGTGCGCGAGTTTGTACTGCATAGGCTGTGCGGCCGCGCAATACTGATATTTGCAATGCTGACGTTCAATTCCATTATGCCTATCAGTGCTGCTTTCCAATGATGGTTCCTGCATAGACATGAATGCACATTGTTAAGGCATGAATTAGTGGCCACATAATGCTAGCATTTTGCAATTATTCGCAAAGCAATTCTTGCGACACACCTGAAACATGAAAATCGATATCCTATTAAAATGAATTAGATATAACTAACTAAAATAATCTAAAATGAATAACTAAAAAGTCAAATGAGGTAGAAATAATGGGTTGCCTCCCATCCAGCGCTAAGTTATAGTCAATTAGCCTGACTGTCTCTGAATCTCACGTCGCATCAAGAATTGAGGTGCCTCCTTATCCACTGCACCCCGAAATTTGATGACTTCAGCTTTCGTCCATGCCTCTACCTTCAACTCTGAATTTTCACCCATTACACACCTCAACGGTCCATAATTCCCCGGTTTCTGTGCCTCATCCTTTAGTCCCCAATCCACCATGTTAACCAGGAAACATTCTTCTTCATCCGTTGGTAACTTTATTGCTTTAAAGACGTTGAAGGTGACCTCCTGATCCTAAACACGCATAGTGAGTTCACCTTTTTGCACATCTATCAAAGTTCTGCCTATGGATAAGAATGGTCTCCCCAGTATTATTGGTATGCTTTTGTCCTCCTCGTAGTCTAAAATGATGAAGTCAGCCGAAAAAATAAACTTGTCCACCTTAAACAACACATCTTCAACAATTCCCTGTGGATACGTGATGGACCTATCAGCTAGCTATAATGATATGTTTGTCGGCTTTGGAGCCAGCAATCCCAACTTGTTAAACACTGACAAGGGCATCAAATTTATGCTTGCACTAAGATCACATAAACACTTACTGAAGTTCGTCTTTCCAATTATGCACGGAATTGTGAAGCTGCCCGGATCCTTCAGCTTTGGAGGTAATTTCTACTGAAGCACTGCATTGTATTCCTCTGTCAAGGCTACCGTCTCAAACTCATCTAGTCTTCTCTTCCTTGACAATATACCCTTCATAAACTTTGCGAAGCTTGGCATTTGTTCCAATGCCTCGGTAAACGGTATGTGGATCTGCAGCTTTTTGAAAACCTCCAAGAACTTGCTACACTGTTTATCCTCCCTCTGTTTAGTTAATCTTTGCGGATACGGTACTTGAGGGTGAATTGATGGCACTGAACTCTTTGGCTTTTCCTCTGAACCTGTTTTATCTTTTTCTCCCTGTTGCGACTCAGATTTTTCCTAATTTTCTTCATCAGCAGGTACTTGCTCTATCTCGCATGGCTGCGCGACTTCCTTAGTACCTTTGGGCGCGGGCGTGCGACTTGCAGTGTTTGTCAAATCATTCCCAGATCTCAATGTGATCGCTTGACACTGCTCCTTCCCGTCTCTTCTGGGATTTGTCTCTATATTACTGGGCAAGGAACGTTGGGGCCTGTTATTAAGCATGTTTGCCATCTGCCCCATCTGAGTCTCCAGATTCTTGATAGCCATTGCTTGGCTTTTGATTATAACTTCAGTGTTTGCCATGTATTTCAACATCATCTCCTCCATTTCTGATTTCTTTTCTGGCTGTGGTGCAGCTGGAGCATGATGTTTTTGTTGTTGAGAAAATCCCGGTGGAAATGGTAGTTTGGATGAAAACCATAATTTGAGATGATTGTGGTCAAAAAATTGGTTGGTTTGGGTGGCCGAAATCGATTCTCACGATTTCCTTGGTTATTCGACCAGCTAAAGTTTGGATGATTTCGGTTGTTGGGGTGGTATGTATTACTAAATTGACCTTGGTCTTTCCTGTAGTTGCTCACATCTCGCACCGATTCGAAAATGATGGCACATTGATCCGTGGAGTGACAAAATTTCAAAACGAAAACTATTTTCGTCACCTTTACGCCAAAGTGTCTATCTTCTTTGCCATAGGCGCCATCTGTCTTAAACAATGCTAATAATAGCATCTACCTCCAACACACCTGCTACCTTGGGCTGTAGCATTCGTGATGTAGGATTCTGAAAATCATTAGCTGCCATAGTCTCAATAAGTGTATAAGCCTCGTCATAGCTTTTTGCCCATAATGCCCCTCCTGCAGCTGCATCTACAATTGGTCTTGACTGCCATCCCAATCCGTTGTAAAAGGTGTTGATCACCATCCAATCTGGCATACCGTGATGCGGACACTTCCTTAGCATCTCTTTATATCTCTCCCATGATTCATATAAGGACTCTCCCTGTTGTTGCTCAAACTGACATATAGTTGTCCTCATCTTTGCAGTCTTTGCCATCGGGAAGAACTTGGCTAAGAATTTCTGCGCTAAGTCCTCCCATGTAGTGATTGACCCTGACGGCAAAGAATGAAGCCAACTCCTCGCCTTATCCCTCAATGAGAATGGGAACAACCGTAGTCTGATAGCATCCTCCGTCACACCGTTATATCAAAATGTATCACAAATCTCGATGAAGCTCAATAAGTGTTCATTCGGATCATCCGTGGCAGCACCCCCAAACTGAACCGAGTTCTGCACCATCTGAATAATGCCCGGTTTAATCTGAAAGGTGTTGGCTGCTATTGCCGGTCTGACTATGCTAAACTGTAACCCATTTATATTCGGCATGGAATATTCTCGTAGAGCCCTATGCTCTTCTCTTTGCTCAATCATTTGTTCTTCTGCCATGCTAAATGTTGTACTTTCTAACTGAGCTTATAAATTTCTCCGCACACTTGCTTTCCAACCTCTCCAGTTAATGTTATCCTGTGTTGGTGTTAATTCTGAATTGGAAGATCTCGTGTGCATAAAAATCTACAAGTAGCTGAAATCACAAATAAAACAAAAATAGAAATGAGATAAGAATAGCTATGTCTAAGTCATACAAAACAACTTAAAATTGATGATAATTATTTAAATTAAACGCCTTTCCCCGGCAACGGCGCCAAAAACTTGTTGACTCTTTTTCAGTTATGACAAAAGAGCTCTAACTCATGCAAGCATACATGCGTCAACAAGTAATACAGAGTAAGTAAAGTATTGATCCCATAGAGAAAGTTGTCAAATTTAAACTGCTATGCATCAATTAAATCACTATATTCATATGCTTAGACTAACGACTATAATTGGTGAATTAAACTAATTGCAAATAATAACTAAAATAAGAATATTAACTGAATAAATCAAATTTGGAAATAATGGGATCCTAACTTCATTTAATATTTCATCTAATCACCACTATCATGCAAGAAGTCTTCACATATCACAGGCAAATAGCCAAGAGCACTAATAGAGTCATAGCCATTTTTCAATGCACTAGGACCTACTTACATAGCATCCACAGATGATAGATTCTATGTAATCAACAATATGACCAAAATCACTATATGTCTATGTGAAATTGTAATCATACTGAATTGAAGCACAAGCCCTTATTCTAGCTCATACGGTGAATAAGTATATATCTATCTCATTCACGAAATCACGCAAGCCATATACAACAAATTTCATATACTTATGCTATTATGACTACATCCATACTCACATGTTCATTGTCAATTCCATGCAAATCTTTGAAATGAATGGTGATCAAGCATTCATATGTGTAAAAAACAACCATAATAGAATTCCCATATGATATGTAAAACAACCCTAGCAATCAAGCATGCAACCAAACTACATATTAAAATCCGTTAGAATCCCATAATGGAGTTTAGTTCATGACTGAACCAAAAGCCATTATGGGATCAACGCTAAACATGATTATCAAACAAACAATTGAAAGATGAAAGATAGAACGATCAAACCCAATTATAGATTGCAAACCAATGTCTACGTTCAAATCCTTATATAAATCCAGAAAAAGCAATATTAATAATCCACAATGATGGAGAATCCCAAGAAGAATTAGAGAAGATGGAGTTTTGGCTTCGTTCTCCGTTGGAATCTCTCTCACGTGTAAACCCTAGTTACTACGATGATAATACGTCAAAAATTAACCAAGTGTACCGAAAGTTATGTTTGACACCAGTCAGATATCGTTTTAAAACCCATTACAATCATTTTAATTAAAAATTAAAATAAAACAACTCAGCAGCTCCAGCTATCCCGCGGTTGCGCGCCTCCAATGTATTCATCGCGCGGGCGCGCGACTTGTATAAGGCTCTACCAGTCCAGCTGACCTTTTGCGCGGGCACGCGTCCTCTGAGCTTGTCATGCTCGCGCCCTTGCAACTTGCAGTAGGTAACATTGTCTGGCAGGGTGCTCACGCGGGCGCGCGTCTCCAAGCTCATCCTGTCGCGCGGCCGCGTGGCTTATAGTTGGTGAATTCTGGTTCTGCTCCTGTGTTTGGTTCTGCATTGTTGTTGCTGCTACTGAAGTGTCCTATGTCCACCCACGATTGTCCATCTATGCTCCACTCAATCCTCAACCATGCATATCCCATCTTTTGCCTTGCCTCATGCGTCCATTAGCTTCGTGCCCTCTAGTACCACCAAATTAGACCGATTCCTGCACTTATTCACCAAAAGGAGTTTTAAGTAAATGCAATGCAAAATAACATGAAATGCAACTAAAACACAATAAGATGTACCTGAGATGGGCATAGTTCGCATGAATTGATATTCAATAAGTAGGTATAAATACCATTTATCAGTGACGTATACCTATTTTGGGGGCGTCACATATTTGTTGTAAATTTTGCTTATTATATTGACCCCCATTTACCCATTTTTCAAATTAATTGGTAGAAAGTCATTCAAGATATATATATATATATATATATATATATATATATATATATATATATATATATATATATATATATATAAAGGTGGGGCCCATATATGATGATGACATATGGTGGGGCCCACGTTTGGAGGACTTTTGGGGGGGGGGGGAATCTGAAGGAATTCACGAGATGGAAAAATGGATGGCTGGAATGGTGGTGTATATATATAATATATTTTATTAGTTTCGTTTTTTTATGAAAAATAAAATATATTATATTTTATTATACATAGTATTTGTATAGTGCCTGCATAGTATTTGCATAGTAAATCCTAAAAAAAAATTCAGTCGATGTTGCACGCCCGAGAAGTTTCCTACTATGCGTCCATGATTTTTCCTAAATAGTATCCTTTGTATTCTCCTATAAATAGGATGCTTAGTTAGAATTGAAAATACACCAGAATCAGAGAATTCTTCTTCTATAATATTGAGCGTATTTTTTTAGAGTTTAAGAAAGTTTTGAGCGTAGAAAAGAGTTCAAGTTCTCTTCAAGAATTTCCCCGTTATACCAGTTGGAATACTCTTCTTTTCAAGGTAAGGGATGTTATTTTTGTTCAGTATTCGTAAGAAATAATATTTTCTTTCATACTCTGTATTATGTAAGTAATATTATTTCGTTTCAGATTCTGAATTCTACACTCATTTTGTTAAAGTTTTGGCTTCTATACTCCATGAAATTAGTAGAATATCCTTAAAATTTGCGTTTCATCCAGTATCTTTTCATGGAAATATTATTCTGAACATTCTTGATAAGTTTTAACTTTTTCATGCCTGAGTACTATTCACGGGGTACGATTCCCAAATTTCTATTCACGGGATACTATTCACTTGGGTACTATTCACCCAGGGCATTATTCATGACAAAAATTGATTTCTTTTCGGTCCAAATCATTTTTGATACAATATTATTCTTGAATTTTACTCCAAAAAGTAGTATCATGTTGACAATTTGGACATTATTGAATTCTGGATAAATTAAATTATAAATCTTTAAAAATTTATCCTTTGCTTTCTTTTAATTGAATTCTTATATCATTGTCATCATCCTCGTGTTTATATTATGTTGAAAGTCATTTGTGGCTTGTAGTTCATAGATGGACTTAGTATGATTATAACCAGGGATTATTCGATATAATCATGACCGTAATGTTACAAATGATGTGGTAAAAGTCCTCATTGGCCCGTAAGGCATTGATGGACAATTGTTGTCATGATTATGACCATTGATGAAAACATGAATATCCTTGGCTTGTAATACATGGCTAATTCGTGGTCGTGATACTAATGAATATCATTGGCCGTAGTCTAGGGGGTGATTCGATGATGTGGATTATTTATTAAGCTGAGTCTCAGTGATAAAATTGATGATAAACTTTTTAAATCCTAAAAGATAGTAGATATCATGCTCTACTTGACTCTTCTAATGGATTACTTGTTCCGCTACAGTTAAACTTGATGTTTATTATATTTTATCAGTTTAACACTATTGATGGCTAATGATAAATTATTTTGCATTATCTTAGTCATACTATTTCTTACTGGGCTAGTTGAGCTCACCCTTTGCTTTCATTGTTCTCTTCAGGAAATGAGAATATAGTTGGGACTAGCCGGGGAACGAAGTGACGGTCCAGATGTTTGCATTAGTAGTCCTCACTATTTTGTGAAATAGTGTGATAATAATTGTAATGAGGACTTATTTTGAGTTTGAATATTGTCTAGGAGAAAATATTTGTTTTAAAACTCACAGCTTATGTTTTGTCGTATTCTACACGACACTTAATAGTTGTATAAATTAAGTTTGTATTTGAATTATGTACCATGTATTTGGAGACTCAGAATAGGTGATGTATACCTATTTTGGAAGCGTCACAGTTGGTATCAAAGCTTAGGGATATGATCCCTGGCGGAGATGTGAGACTAGAACTAGGAGGGGAGAGATGGGTAATTCCTTCGCTAGTATGACCTACCTAAGTTTATTTGTTATTTAATTGGTCGGTTAGAATATAGGGATAATATGTGGTATGTCAATTAACCCTTATTTTGTGGCAGTGTTTAAAAATGACATCCGAGAATGTTGAGAATATCAATGTAGCACAGGAGACTGTTGAATCACCGATGATCAATAACCAGGATAATGTGCATCAGGAAGGCAACAATCCTCATGCAAACAACAACACTGACCAAATAATGAACGACGAAATGTTTAGGAGCTTTCTGCAATTTGTGCAACATCAGGCAAGAGAGACTCCTGTTCAAAATGCAGGTAGAAACACTGGCAACTCTCGGACGGTCACCGCTAAACAATTCAAGGAGCTGGGACCACCAGAGTTTTTGGGAAAGCCAGAACCACTTAAAGCGGAGACGTGGATAAAGCAGATCACCAAAATATTTGATGTCTTGGGATGCTCCGAGGAGCAAAAGGTTCCCTTTGCCACTTTCATGTTGTGAGGAGAGGCAGATCATTGGTGGGAATCTGTAAAATGTACCCAGCCTGCCGCACTGAAGATGTCCTGGGAGAAGTTCCGAAAACTGTTCAATGATAAGTACTTTCCCAAAAGTATTCGTCACATGAAAGAGGTAGATTTCATCAAGTTGGAACAAAACAATATGACCGTGTCGCAGCACGAAGCTAAATTTACCGAGTTATCCCGGTTTGCGTCCCACTTGGTTGATAATGAGGAGAGAATGACGCAGATGTTTGTAAGAGGTTTGAAACCTGAGATACGTCAATACCTCATTTCTCACAAACTTTGCTTGTATTCAGATGGTGTGCATAGGGCTCAGTTATTGGAGCACGATAATGAGTCAACCCAACCAAGAGAGAGTAGCCAATAAAATGATAATACCAGTGGTAGCAGTTATCGAAGCGGTGACAACAAACGTGGAGGGAATCAACATACTAGAAATGGTAACCACTTCGGTGGTAATAATGGCCAAGACAGTAAAACTGGAAATTTCAAGAAGAGAAGATTCAACAATAATGGAATGACATCAGCACCAACACCCGTTGTTAAGGAAGGAGAACGACCACCTATCATATGCTTTAAATACGGAGGGGAGGGACACATCAGTCCAAATTGCATGTAGTAGTCCAAAACATGTTACAATTATGGAAGAGAAGGTCATCTAGCTCGATTTTGTTGTGTAGTGAAGTCAAGTCCAGCTGGGATGGAGGCACCAAAGGCCGTCCCAGAAAAGTCAAAACTAGTAGTTTAAGGGAGAGCGGTTGTCGTGACCTCCTAGAAAGAAAGAAACCCAAACAAGGTCATCACGGGTAAGCTAATCGTAAACTCTAGCGAAGTCTAAACCTTATTTGATACCAGTTCTACCCATTCTTTTATTTCTCCTACTTGTGCTCAATATTTAAATTTAACTCCGAAGAAATTAGACTTTGATTTATCTGTTAAAACTCCGTTGGGAGAAACCTTCATTACAATAACTGTTTATAAGTCTTGTTTGGTTCAAATTGGTACTCTCACATTACCTGTCGATCTTATTTTCTTAAAAATACTTGCATTTGATGTGATTTTAGGGATTGATTGGTTAATTACTCATCATGCAAAAATTGATTATTTTCGTAAGGTTGTTAGCTTTCATATTCCTAACCAACCTATTATGCGAATTTAAGCAACCAAACCACTAAAGTCAATCATTGTCATATCAAGCCATAAAGTTATTCGTTTATTGAAAAACGGATGTCAAACTTTCTTAGCCCATGTCACTAATTTAAACAAAAATACGTCAGAGTTGAATGATATTTCTATTATTAATAAATTTCCTGACGTATTCCTTGAAGAACTTCCTGGCCTACCCCCAGAGCGTGAAATTGAATTTTGTATCGACCTTGAACCTGGTACAAAACCCATTTCCAAAGCCCCATATCGAATGGCTCCTATTGAACTTCAGGAGTTAAAAACCCAACTGCATGAGTTGTTAGACATCGGTTTCATTCGTCCTAGTACGTCTCCTTGGGGTGCTCCTGTTCTATTCGTAAAGAAGAAAGATGGGAGTATGCGACTTTATATTGATTATCGGGAGTTAAATCATGTCACCATCAAAAATAGGTACCCGTTGCTACACATTGATGACATGTTTGACCAGTTGCAAGGAACCAAATTCTTTTCAAAGATCGATTTTATTACGGATATCATCAGTTAAAGATTAAAACTGATGACATTCCAAAGACTGCTTTCAAAACTTGATACGAGCATTACGAATTCTTAGTCATGTCTTTTGGATTGACTAATGCTCCTGCTGCCTTCATGGATATGATGAACCGAGTATTCAAGGAATATTTGGATCATTTTGTGGTTGTCTTTATTGATGACATTCTCATATATTTCAAAAGTCGTGAAGATCATGAGCAACACTTGTGGCTGATACTCCAAAAGCTTCATGAAAACAAGCTTTATGCCAAGTTGAAGAAATGGGAATTTTGGCTTTAGAAAGTGGAATTCCTTGGGCACGTGATATCAAGTCACGAAATATCTGTTGACCCAACAAAGATTGAAGCAATACAAAGCTGGGAGCAACCTAAGTCAGTGACCGAAGTACGTAGCTTTTTGGGCTTAGTTGGTAATTATCGGAGATTCGTGGAAGGATTTTCTCGAATCGCTACTCCATTAACTTAGCTGACTCGAAAAGATACAAAATTCAGTTGGAGCGAGGAATATGAGAAGATTTTTCAAGAACTCAAGAGAAGACTCATTTCAGCACCTGCTCTGACAATACCATCTGGTTCGAAGGATTTGTCATCTCTGATGATGCTTCGGTGAGGGGTTAGGATGTGTTCTCATGCAACATGGGAAAGTCATAGCCTATGCCTCACGATAACTCAAAGAATATGAGAGGAATTATCCTACTCATGATCTAGAGTTGGCAGCAGTTGTTTTTGCACTAAAGATCTGGAGACATTACTTGTATGGAGAGAAGGTGGATATCTATACGAATTATAAAAGTCTCAAATATTTCTTCACCCAAAAGGAACTCAACATGCGGCAGCAATGTTGGCTTGAACTGTTGAAAGATTATCATACCATTCAATACCATCCTGGAAAATCGAACGTGGTAGCTAACGCATTAAGTAAAAGATCATATGCGGGTACGAGTGCGATATTGTCAACACAAAGGCCCATTTTATATGACTTGCAGGATGGAGATAGAGTTAAAGATTTTAGGGACCCACATGATGATGGCAAATATACGAGTAGAATCAACTTTAATCGATAAAGTTAAAGCTACTCAACTTACAGACCCAGAGCTGATACGTATGAGGAAGAAAGTACAAGAAGGTGTTATCCCGAAAGCAAGAATCTCTGAAGAAGGAATACTATGAGTCAACTCTAGACTTTGTGTTCCTAATGACCCTGATTTAAAGTATAAAATCATGATGGAGGCGCATAACACACCATTTGCAATCCATCTTGGGAGTACCAAAATGTATCGTGATCTTCGACATATATTTTGGTGGAGCAATATGAAGAGAGAGATAGCAGAGTTTATCTCAAGGTGTCTAACTTGTCAACGAGTCAAGGCGGAGAATCAAGTGACAAAAGGTCCATTGCAACCACTTGAAATTTTAGAATGGAAGTGAGAGCACATTACCATGGATTTTGTTACTGTTCTTCCCAAGGTTTCTCAAGGCATAAATGCAATTTGGGTCATTGTTGATAGATTGACCAAGTCTGATCATTTCTTACCTATACGAGAAACTTATTCACTTGAACATCTTGCTCGTATTTACATAAATGAGATTGTAAGACTGCATGGTATGCCAGTATCCATCTTTTCTGATCGAGACCCAAGATTCACTTCACGATTTTGGGTTATTTTAAAAAAAGCTATGGGCACAAATTTATGATTTAGTGTGGCATATTATCCTCAAACGGACGGACAATCAGAGAGGACTATTCAAACTCTGGAGGATTTATTAAGACTCTGTGTCCTTGACTTTAAAGGAAGTTGGGACAAGTTCTTGCCATTAATGGAATTCTCCTACAACAACAGTTATCAAGCAAGTATTGGCATGGCTCCATTTGAGGCGTTGTAGGGAAAAAAGTGTCGTTCTCCAGTATGCTGGGATGAGGTGGGTGAAACAACATTGTTGGGACCAGAGTTGGTACGTATGACTACAAAAAATATTCAAATGATCCGACAACATATAAAAACCTCACAAGATCGACAAAAGAGTTATGCTGATCTTCATTAAAAAGACGTGGAATTCAATGTTGGAGAGCATGTGTTGTTATGTGTTGCTCCCTGGAAAGGAGTTACGAGATTTAGAAAGGGAGCAAAGCTCAATCCTCGATTTATTGGCCCATTTTAAATCCTCGATCGAGTAGAAATTGTGGCCTATAAACTCGCTTTACCGCCAAGTATGTCTCGCGTTCATAACATTTTTCACATATCCATGTTACGTAAATATGTGGAAGACCTGAATCACATTATTGAGTTAGAACTGGACAAAATAGTGGAAGATTTAACGTATGAAGAGGTACCTATTAAAATGTTGGATTAGAAGGAACATATTCTACGCTCAAAGGTTATACCTCAACTCAAGATTTTGTGGAGAAACCACGATGTTGAGGAAATGACCTAGGAGTTAGAATCTGAAATAAAATCAAGGTATCCTCACCTCTTCGACATACCAGGTACGTACTCTAATTTCGAGGGTAAAATTTCATAAGAAGGGGAGATTGTAAGACCCCAACTTTTATGAATAAAGATGAATTTTTCTATAAATATCATTTTTGATTATTAAGGTGTGAATTTGTTATAATGTTATAGTTGTGGGTAATATTTATAAATTTTGCAAAGTAAGCAAGTTGTTATAAAATATTCGATTGGTCGGGGAATATTTATTTTAACAGGGAATTATTGGTGGATCCCACAACGAAATTATTGTCGGAGTTAGAAAAAGACAGAAATAACTTTTTATAAAAATAACGGGAAAAGTTTTACCGTTAACTGTTGAAATACCCGGTGATAAATGTACCGTAATACGCGTGGTTGTATAGTAGCACACAATATTGATTATTGATGCTTACGTGAGAAGTCAGTCAGTTTTGTTCAATTATTGCTACAGTAATTGCTGCATAGTATCTCACGTTTTTAATTCAATTATTGTTGCAATATTTTATATTATTAAATTAATAATTGAGATGACAAGTTATTCATATTATTATTTGCATAATTAACAATATCTAGAAAGTTCTGCCGAAGAAAGGGGTTAGGTTATTTAATTGCACGCCAATAGGGAGAAATCCTTATCGGAAAGCCCCCTCTTTCCTGGGAACAATTTGGTTGTTAATATTGCGAGTTATAATAATGATGAATAAATATTGTTAAAAACATTAAGGGGATTTTTATAAAGTATTTGTTGTAAATTTTGCTTGTTATATGTACCCTCATTTACCCATTTTTCAAATTAATCGGCAGAAAGTAGTTCAGTATATATATATATATGTATTATAAAAGGTGGGGCCCACATCTGATGATGACATATGGTGGAGCCCACATTTGGAGGACTTTGGGGGGGGGGGAATATGAAGGAATTCACGGGATGGAAAAATGGATGGCTGGAATGGTGGTGTATATATATATATAATATTTTATTTGTTTTGTTTTTTTTTATGAAAAATAGAATATATTATATTTTATTATAATAATAGTGTTTGCATAGTGTCTGCATAGTATCTACATAGTAAATCCTAAAAAAAATTCAGCCGATGTTGCGCGCCAGTGAACTTTCTTACTGTGCGTCTGTGATTTTTCCTAAATAGTATCCTTTCTATTCTCCTGTAAATAGGATGCTTAGTTAGAATTAAAAATCACACCAGAATCAGAGAATTCTTCTTCTATAATATTGAGCGTATTTCTTTAGAGTTTAAGGAAGTTTTGAGCGTAGAAAATAGTTCAAGTTTTCTTCAAAAATATGCCAGCTATACCAGTTGGAATACTCTTTTTTTTAAGGTAAGGGATGTTATTTTTGTTCAGTATTCGTAAGAAATAATATTTTCTTCCATACTCTGTATTATGTAAGTAATATTATTTCGTTTTAGATTCCGAATTCTACACTCATTTTGTTAAAGTTTTGGCTACTATACTCCATGAAATTAGTATAATATTCATAAAATTTGCGTTTCATCCAGTATCTTTTCATGAAAATATTATTATGAACATTCTTAATAAGTTTTAACTTTTTCATGCCTGAATACTATTCACGAGGTACTATTCCAGAATTTATATTCACGGGATACTATTCAATCGGGTACTATTCACCTAGGGCATTATTTATGACAAAATTTAATTTTTTTTCGGTCCAAATCATTTTTGATACAATATTATTCTTGAATTTTACTCCACAAAGCAATATCATGTTGACAATTTGGACATTATTGAATTCTGGATAAATTAAATTATAAATCTTTAAAAATTTATCCTTTGCTTTCTTTTAATTAAATTCTTATATTATTGTAATCATCCTCATGCTTATATTAAGATGAAAGTCATCTATGGCCTGTAGTGCATAGATGGACTTGGTATGATTATGACCAGAGATTATTCGGTATAATCATGACCATAATGTTACAAATGATGTGATAAAAGTCCTCATTGGCCCGTAGTGTATTGATGGATAGTTTTTGGCATGATCATGACCATTAATGAAAACACGAATATCCTTGGCCCGTAGTGCATGGATAATTCATGGTCGTGATACTAATGAATATCCTTGGCCGTAGTGTAGGGGTGATTCGATGATGTGGATTATTTATTAAGCTGAGTCTCAGCAATAAAATTGATGATAACTTTTTAAATCATAGAAGATAGTAGATATCATGCTCTACTTGACTCTTCTAATGGATTGCTTATTCCGTTGCAGTTAAACTTGATGTTTATTATATTTTATCAGTTTAACACTATTGATGGCTAACGAAAAATTATTCTGCATTATCTTAGTCATAATATTTCTTACTGGGCTAGTTGAGCTCACCCTTTGCTTTCATTGTTTTCTTCAGGAAATGAGAATATAGCTGGAACTAGTCGGGGAACGGAGTGACGGTCCAGATGTTTGCATTAGTAGTCCTCACTGTTCTGTGAAATAGTGTGATAATAATTGTAATGAGGACTTATTTTGAGTTTGAGTACTGTCTAAAAGGCAGTATTTATATTAAAACTCACAGCTTATGTTTTGTCGTATTCTACATGATACTTAACAGTTGTATAAATTAAGTTTGTATTTGAATTATGTATCATGTATTTGGCGACTCAGAATAGGTGATGTATACCTATTTTGGGGGCATCACATTTTCAATCAGAGTATACTTTTGCTCACCACTGCTAAATCTTTTGCTAAGGCAATATATAGCTCTTTCCTTGCCTCTATCGTCTTTTTGTCCCAACATGCAGCCCATACCATTATGATTGATTGGCAAATATAAACATGGGAACATTGTCCCTTGGAGGTACCAAGACAGGAGCTTTGACCAATTTCTTTTTTATGGAAGAAAAGGGTTTTTGACACTCTTTATGCCACTTCATGGAGGAATTTTTCCTTAACAGCTTGAAGATGGGCTCACACGTTGCTATGAGTTGGGAGATTAATCTGCTGATGAAATTTATTCTCCCCAGAAATCCCCGTATTTCCTTTTCTATTCGATGTATGGGCATCTCAGTGATGGCTTTAATTTTGGTGGGGTCCAGTTCAATGCCTATGTGGCTTACCAGAAATCCCTGCAACTTGCCTAACTTGACACTGAAGGCACACTTGGCCGGATTCAGCTTCAAGTTATATTTGCTCAATTGGTTGAAAAGCTTTTTGAGATGGTCGATATGTTCATCTTCCTTTTGGGATTTGACAATGATGTCATCCACATAGACCTTTGTTTCTTTGTGAATCAAATCATGGAAAAGGGCCATCACGGCTCGTTAATAGGTGGCACCGGTATTGATAAGGCAGAAAGATAAACGTTTATGAAAAAAGGTTCTCAGGGAGTGATGAAGGCTGTTTTCTCCCATTCCTCTTCAGCAACCATGATCTGATGGTACCCAGCGAAGCAGTCAACAAAAGAATACATGTCATATTGAGTCGTGTTGTCTATTAGTATGTGGATAAAAGGTACTGGGAAATTACCTTTGAGATAAACTTTATTCAAATCTCTGTAATCCATGCATACTCGTACCTTCCTTCCGGGCTTAGGCACATGAACTATATTGCACAGCCACTCAAAGTAGGTTGATACCATGATGATGCCGACTTTGAATTGTTTAATAATTTCTTCTTTGACTTTCAGACTCCACTCAGGTTTCAATCGCCTGAGCTTTTGTTTGACTAGCTTGAATCCTTTTTTAATGGGTATATGATGAATGACAATATCAATAGACAAACTGACCATGTCCTCATGTGATCATGCAAACACATCCTAAAATTGGGTTAGTATAGCAACCAAGTCTTTTCTTTGGCTTGGGGTAAGTTTCATGCTAATCAGGATTTCTTTAGGGTTTTCTGAAGTTCCAATATTAACAGAGGTGGTTTGATCAAGGTTTGGTTTGGGTTTATCTTCGACCCATTCTTTGATCTCCTCAGGCACCTCATAGTCCTCTATCTCTTCTTGTTCCTTCCCCATCAAGTCAAAGTCCAACTCTACATCAAAGTTGTAGTCATTATGGAGATTTGGCATTCCATTAGCAAGGCTAGACAAATTCAACTTTGGAGTCCTGAAAACAAAATTCTTTCACTTAATATATGAGATTGTTTGATGATACAAAGAGTTAGCAAAAGCATGACAAAAGTAACTACTAGTAGTGTGCAACAAAATTAAGCAGTTAATAATATCTACACTTTATGGCAGAAGGACTTTATGCCCTTTTTACCCTTTTCGGCGGATGCAAGGAGTGCTGCCCCAATTGTCCAGGGTTAAGTCTTTGTGGGCAGCTATAATGAAGGGATATTTGACGTCCCCCTCCTCTTTGATGATGACCATGACTGAATTCATATCAAAGTCAATATTTTCCTTTGAATGGTTCTCCTTAGCCTTATTTATGCGAGGGGTTAGGATTTGATCTTCTGAACAGTCATCATCTGGAATATCCTCGTTCATACCCTCAGTATGCACCAGAAAGTACATCTTTGATAACCAATTTTTCACTTCTTGTTTGTGTATTTGATTCCTTTCCTCGCTTTCTGGATCCAAAATTAAGACTTCTTTTCTATTAGCCGACTTAGGCCTAGGAATTAGCATACCCACCACGAAAATAGGAATTTTTCTCAAAGGCTTTACAAATCCTGCATCTATAAGATTAGCTAGCAAAATTGTAGAAGAAGGAACCGATGGATGCTTGTGTGGATTTTTATGATCTGATCCAGAGGAATAGCCTAATCCAGCCTTCCCTGTCTGGCTAGGAATTTGAACTGGACTTTTGATTCCTTGATGAGTTATCCTTAACCCTTGTCCAGACCGAAAATCCAAGGATATCATTTCCTGACTTGCCGACATTACTTCGGTGGAAAATTTGGGCTTCAAAGTTGAGGCCCCGATAGGTTGATATTGAGTATTGCTCACCCCAAGGGCTTGAAAACTGCAAGCTCAATTCCTTTATTGAGACTAATTAAAGGCATATCTCTTTGTGTGTGAACTGGATATTCTGGTTCAGCATTGACAGTGACCAGATTCTCGTTGATGATGTATTTGACCTATTAATGAAGGCTAGATGAAATTGCTCCTACTATATGGATCAATGGCCTTCCCAACAATAAATTGTATCCTGTGGTGATGTTTATCACTTGAAAGGACATGTAAAAGGTATGTGGACCAATCTCTACTGGTAGTTTAATTTGCCTACAATATTTCATCGAGATCCATCAAAGGCTCTTATGACTATGTGTCTAACTCGAATTCAATTGGGATTGATCTTCATTCTTTCCAACGTTGCATAGGGACAGATGTTTAAGGACAATCCTCCTTCTATCAACACACCTCCGACCACATATCCTGAAGACATCACTGTTATGTGCAATGACTTGAAATGGCCCATCCTTTCGGGTGGTATATCATCATCAGTGAAAGATATCACTTTGCTGTTGAAAATGTGATCTACCAAATGATGAAACATTTCAATGTCCATCTTTGGCAGATGAGCCTTTTCCAGTACTTTTACTAAGACCTTGCGATGATCTTCAGAGGATAAAACCAAGTCGAGAATGGATATCTGTTGAGGTGCTTGTTTCAATCTTTGTACCACTTTGGCTTCATTATGCCCCATTTTGCGGAGGAATTCTTCAACTTTCTCCTTGGGCATTTTCCCCTTGGATTTGATGACTGGCTTCATTACTCGCTGAGGAAGGTACATCGGGTTTTCCTTTAATATAACAATAGTTTGATTTGAAGTTGATCCCTCATCCTCCCCATAGTTCCATGGGACTCTTTTCAGGCTGATGATAGGATATTGCGACCTGAATGGCAACACCAATGGTTCTGGTGCAGCCATCTTCAAAGGATTCTTTACTCCTTTAACCTTTATTTCTTGGATTGTAAGAGGTGTTGCAGACAAGTCTCCTTCAGAGGATATGACTGCTATAACTTCCTTCCATCTTTGTGTTCCTGAAGGAAATATCTTCTCTTCTTCAGGCAATACAACATTATTATTTGCCATGTCACTGTTGTCAATCATATTTTGGATTAGCTGAAGAAGTGCCCATTAGCTTTTAGTGCTATGACCCCGATTATTGGAGTGGTATTGACAGACCCCGGTAGCATCAAATATCTTGGAACGTGGATTGATTAAGGGTAATAGTGATGTGATCTTCCCTTCATTGATCAACATCTGCAAGATTTCTTCCATTGGTTGACCCCAAAGGGGTGAACTTTCTTTGGTCTGCATAGTCCCAACGAGCCTGCGATCTTGTTTTCCTTGCAAGTTTTTCTTCCAAAGTTTCATTCTCTTGGCTTGTTGTTGATTGCTGGTGATAAGGGAGAGGAGACTTGTATGCCCCTGACTGATCAGCTGCCGAGTTATTTGGTGCTGATGTATCACCAGTTCTGCCAGTTGATCAACCCGTTCATTGATAAACTTCATTTCTCGCTCTATCATGAATCAAAATTCTGAATAATCCCACTTATCAGAATTATCTTTGCTGGTTTGGGGAGAATCACCTACATATTTGAGGTAATTGGAACTTTCTCCACTCCCTCTATTAATCATGACATTCTCTTCCTTATGTTGAGGGAGAGGATTATCTTGCACATGTGGTTGTTCTGGCTTTGTTACCACGATCTCACCACTGTCTATTAGATCCTAGATTTTGTGTTTGAGAGACCAACAATCTAGGGTGTCATACCCCGAAGCTCCAAAATAATGAGCACATTTCTTGCTTGTATTAAAATTCTTTCCACTTGGATTGGCTAGAGGAAAGAGCTGGACAATTTTCTTCTTCGCTGTCAGAAGCTTGAGTACACTTTCGAATAAGTACCCTAAGGGTGTGAAAACTCTTTGACGTCTGACCTCTCCAACTTTTTGCAATGAAGGATTTGAGGATTGTGCAGATGCTTGAAAAGGGGAATAATTTTTCCTTTAAATGGGCAAGTTTTGATTGCCTCTCTAAGTTTGTCCTTGCAGCACCAAGGATACATCTTCTTCTTTCTTTTTATGAACCCTCTGAGGGTTATTCCCATAATTTCAAGCTTGAATGTGTTCAGCCACGACTTCTAAAGCAGTGAGGTCTTTAATCTTTCCAGACTTTAACCCCATCTCAGCCATTTCTCTGTGATTAATCATTTCTGAGAATGGTTTTCCTATGCCTGCTAGGACCCTCTCATAAAATAGAGCTTCTTGTATGTCATTGAAGGTCATTAACATCTCAATTTCTGTCATTGATGGGATTACTTGAGAAGCTAGAAGCCTCCACCTTTGGGCATACTCTCTAAATGACTCAGTATTCTGCTTTTTGACTTTGGTAATTTGATATCTATCTGGGGCCATTTATGATTGGAAAATATATTGGTTTAGAAAAGCATGGTCTAGTTCTTCCCAGCTATGGAATTTGGAATTGTCCAATCTGGCATACCATGCTCTTGCCTCTCTAGTTAGACTTTTCTGAAATAATTGCATTCTCAGTTTTTCATCCTCGGCATAAGATCTGAGTTCTCCAATGAACACTTTTAAATGAGTGTAAGAATCTCCTAATCCGTCATATTTTTCAAAATTAGGAGTTTTGAACTTGTCTGGAAAATGAACCCCAGGAAAGATGTAAAGGTCTGAATAAATCACGCTTCCATATGTTCCAGTATCTTTTATTGACTGAATGGTTTCTTCCATTTGTTGGATTTTCTTTCGAATATCACCAGTTTCTTACTCTTCTTTAAGATTGGTGATTTCAGAGGTTTTGTTGGGTTTTTCATGGATTTGGGATTCGGGTATATGTACATTCTTCTTTCGGGATTCTGTTTGAGTGGGTATTTGTTAACCCTGAGTCTTCTTTTTTTGTTCATTCAAGAAGATAATTAATTCTGCTATCTGATTTCTTAGTCCCTCGAACTCCTCTCAAGAAACAAGAGTAGATTTAGGTTGGGAACTTGCAGCCATATCTGAAAATGGGCTTAGTGCCTTTTTGCACTTTGAACGGGTAACGGAACCGATTGTTTCCCTACAAAAAGACTATGTAGTTTAGTCTTGGTAAACATTAATAGTCTGCATGCTATGCAATGTGTCTGTTTTAGGAGTTTTTTTTAATGTTTTTTGCAAAACAGATGCCATTTGTTTTGATGAAAGGATAACATGACAGGTTTTGATAAGGAATGAAATGTATATTCACATCTTTCTTTTATTTACATGGAATTTATAATTTACATTGAATTAAAATTTACATGGAATTGAAAGGGAAAGGCATGAAGAGACTCCCATTCACGTTTAGTTTATCAGAGGCTGACCTATCTTAGGTTACTCTCGCGGCTTTTCGCCATGAAGGTTCCCAGATCATCGCAATTTACTGGATGGGAAATTAATCCGATCTTTCAATTGGAGCGGATCTAAGTGGTGCCTTTCCTGAGCCTCACGTGATTAGTCTCCATTGAGTCCAGTAATCAAACACCGATGGGTTTGCCTCCTGGTAGAGGAATCACACAACATACATTCACATACATCGTGTCTCACCGTATGAAATGATGTTATTGTGCGAAGCACTAATACAACATGCAGAGATTGTGTGAGGCACTAAAATGCGGTAGATAAAACATTCATTCACATCCATTCAATGTAAATGCAGCATTCAAACACAAGCAGATAAGAGGGATTTTTTTGAAAAGTTTGAAATGCGGCTTAAGCCCTCTACTGTCCCCAGCGGAGTCGCCACCTGTCGACGTCGGGAAAAATTTCCTCTTTTCTTAAGAATTCCTCTTTTTACCTTTATGTTCTCTATGGGTTGAATTTTGTATGAAATGGCAAATTTGAAAAGAGTCCGACACAAAATGTCTACGATTTTAATATCAGAGTCGCCAGTTGGTAGTTTTGAAATGGTTGTACCAACTTAACCGAATTCGGAAAGGTTTACATAAAAGCCCAATTGTTGGACTCTATTTAACAGGCCTTGGAAACCGAGATTCACAAAGTTCAGGGGCTTGATTAAGTCGGGGAGGACTCTGTTCACTTTTGACAATACTCAGGGTTGTCTTTGAGGTTGGTTAGATCTTCCAAGGTTATCGCAGGGGTTGGTTTGATCTTCCGGGGTTTTCTCCGGGGTTGGATTGGATCACCTAGGGTTGTCTCCGAGGTTTGATTTGATCTCTTGGGGTTGTCTCCGGGGTTGAATTGGATCTCCTGGGGTTGTCTCTAGGTTCGAATTTGATCTCCTGGGCTTGTCACCGGGGTTGAATTTGATGATGTTGACTTCCAGGGTTATCTCTGGAAGATGAAAGACAATTCTGCCCTCTTGCTTGGTTAGTAACAAGAATGCAAAATTTCGAGTGTCTACACTTATCTGGATAAATAGAGAAAAATAAATAAATAAATATCTTCTCTCTCCTCTCCTTTCTCATTCTCTATGTATCTTTTTCTTCCCTCTCAACACCATTATTATATTATTGAGGATCTAAATCTTAGGACGTATTAACCCCCGACATCTCCAAATCCTCAAATCCCTATCTCTGTATAAATCAACTTATACCATGTTGGATATTTTTTGCTATAAAAATCTTATTTATCTATTTATTTAATATTTAGTTATTTATGTTAGACATTCATTTATTAATAGAAGCACATCATTTATCATTCATTAAATGATCATTTAGTTTGTTTATATATATCTCTATATTATATATGTTATGGTTTATGTGTATAAATAAATGTTATACACAGAAGATATAAATCATATGTAATATATAAATAAAAAATAATGGTTTATAATCTAGAATAATTCGGAGATATTATCACATAGGTTGTAGTACTTTAACAGAGTTGATTTATCTTAATTATGGAAGTTGGACTTGTAATTAAAGTACTTAGTGCATTAACGGTATGCATTAAATCGGATCATGTGATAATATTTTATTTATAAAATATTTTCACATAAAAACTAATTTGTAAAATCTCTTAATTTTGAAATAGTAGTGGACTTAATATTGTTATATATATATATATATATATATATATATATATATATATAATAATTTGATGTTCCAATGAGTGAGATTACATCGTGTTAATTAATACCTCGAATGTCGATTAATATATTTAATTAATATTACGAACATTATTGTTGTCAAAACATCTATAAGATTTTTCATAGTATAATTTATCATTGATCATAGAATCTTGGCCGAGTCTTTTAATATTTATTATTAAAAGGATTGATTTAATTGTTAATTTGTGATCAAATAGACATAAATTATAGACTTATGAAATTAGTTTAAATGTATTGGAGTTATATTAATTGATTTTGAAATATTTATGTACATTTATAGTGTGACGCCCCCAAATTAGGTATACATCACCCATCTTGAGTCGTCAAATACATGGTACAAAATTTAAATACAACTTAATTATACAACTGTCGTGTAAAATACGACAAAACATAATCTGAGAGTTTTAAAACGAATATTATCATCTAGACAATATCCACACTTAATGGAGTCCTCATTACATTTATTATCACACTATTTAACAGAATAGTGAGGACTACTAATGCTATCATCTAGACCGTCACTCCGTTTCCCGACTAGTCCTAGCTATATTCTCATTTCCTGAAGAGAATAACGAAAGCAAAGGGTGAGCTCAACTAGCCCAGTAAGAAATATTATGACTAAGATAATGCAGAATAATTTATCTTTAGCCTTCAACAGTGTTAAACTGATAGAATAAAATAGACAACAAATTTAACTGCAGCGGAACAAGCAATCCATTAGAAGAGTCAAGTAGAGCATAAAATCTACTATCTTCAATGATTTAAAAGGTTTATCATCAATTTTATCATTTGAGACTCGACAATAAATAATCCACATCATCGAATCACCCTCACTTGCTACGATGACCAAGGATATTCTTTAGTATCACGACCATAAATTATCCATGCACTACGGGCCAAAGATATTCGTGTATTCATCAATGGTCATGATCATGCCAACAACTGTCTATTAATACACTACGGGCCAATGAGGAATTTTCCAACATCTTTTGTAACATTACGGTCATGATTATACCGAATAATCCCTGGTTATAATCATATCAAGTCCATCTATGCACTACAGGCCACATATGACTTTCAACATAATATAAACATGAGGATGATGACAATGATATAAGAATTCAATTAAATGAAAGCAAAGGATAAATTTTTAAAGAATTATAATTTAATTTATCCAGAAATCAATAATGTCCAAATTGTCAACATGATACTGCTTTGTGGAGTAAAATTCAAGAATAATATTGTACCAAAAATAATTTGGACCGAAAATGATTCAATGTTTATCATGAATAGTACTCCGGGTGAATAGTACTCTAGTGAATAGTACCTCATAAATAGTAATTCGGGAATAATACCCCGTGAATAGTACTCCGGCATGAAAAAGTTAAAACTTATCAAGAATGCTCAGAATAATATTTTCATGAAAAGATACTGGATAAAGCACAAATTTCAAGGATATTCTACTAATTTCATGGAGTATAGAAGCCAAAACTTTAACAAAATGAGTATAGAATTCGAAATCTGAAATGAAATAATATTACTTACATACTACAGAGTATGGAAGAAAATATCATTTCAGGCGAATATTGAACAAAAATAACAACCCATACCTTAAAAAAAGAGTATTTCGACTGGTAGGGCGGGGATATTCTTGAAGAAAACTTATATTATTTTCTACGCTCAAAGCTTCCTTAAACTCTAAAGAAATACGCTTAATATTATAGAAGAAGAATTCTCTAATTATGATATGATTTTTAATTCTAACTAAGCATCCTATTTATAGGAGAATGGAAGGGGTATTGTTAAGAAACGGACTGCACAGTGGAAGAATATCACGGGCGTATGAATCATTTCTGTTGATTTTCAAAATTCACAGGTTTTGCTACTGTGCACTGCATAGTAAAATACTATGCGAATAAAATATAATATATTCTATTTTTCATAAAAAACAAAACTTATTATAATATATATATATATATATAATATAATATAAAAACAATAATAGTAACCTCCCGTGACAATTCCTCAGTATTCTCCCCCTATTTTAATTTTCTTATATGGGCCCCACATGTGGCCCCACCTTTATTATATTAAATAATTTTCTACCAATTATTTTGAAAAATGGGTAAATGGGGGTCCATATAATAAGCAAAATTTACTTAAATACCTCATAAAAATTCCTTCAATATTTTTAACAACTTTTATTCATTATTATTATAACTCGCAATATTAACAACCAGGTTGTTCCCAAGAAAGAGGGGGCTTTTCAATAAGGATTTCTCCCTATTGACACGCAATTAGGTGACCAAATCTCTCCTCGACAGAACTTCTAGACATTGTCAATATTACAAATAATAATATGAATAACTTTGTCATCTCAATTATTGATTTAATAATATAAAATATTATGCAGATGATACTGTGACAATAATTGAATCAATAATATAAGAGATATAATGCAACAATTACTGTAGCGATAATTGAGTATAACTGAGTGACTTCTCACGTAAACATCAATAATCAATACCGTGTGCTACTATGCAACCACGCATATTACTGTACTTTTAACACCGGTTGTTTTAACAGTTAACGGTAAAACTTCCGCCGTTATTTTCATAAAAAGATATTTCTGTCGTTTTCTCATTCCAACAATAATTACATTATGGGGTCCACCAATGATTGTGCCGTCGTATGAATATTCCCTGTTAAAACGAATATTCCCCGACCAATCGAATATTATATAACACCTTGTTTATTTTGCAAAATTTATAAATATTATCCACAACTATAACATTATTTCAAATTCATATCTTAATATTTAAAAATGGTATTTATAGAAAAATTCATCTTTATTCATAAAAGTTGGGGTCTTATATATAGAGGAAATATTTACAGTTTATTAGTAAATGACTTGTTTAATTAATTCCTGGACTAAAATGAAATTACAATTATTTAGTGGAATTAATTGTAATTAATATTTATTTTGAATATTATTATTAGATAATAATATCTAGATACTACAAGAAATTATGGATATAGCGAAGGAAATTATGGATGTAACTACACATGTGAAGTTTTTTAGTGAAGGAATTGTGAAGGAAAACAATGTAGTGACAATATAGTTATTAGCGAAAG
This sequence comes from Panax quinquefolius, assembly GCA_020205615.1. Taxonomy (NCBI): domain Eukaryota; kingdom Viridiplantae; phylum Streptophyta; class Magnoliopsida; order Apiales; family Araliaceae; genus Panax; species Panax quinquefolius. The sequence continues at coordinate 22,625,926 of CM035157.1, forward strand.
AAACATCCTTCACAATTTAAATTTTTTTCTTTCGCAAAATTAAGGTGGTAGAAGGATATTTGGCACCAATTTATGATAAAAATTTGTGAGGAAAAAAATTATTAATGAAAGAATTATTACTCACTATATATTATTGTTTAGATATTTTTTGCGAGAGATAAAATTGGTCACTCTTTTATTCTAAATAAATTTTTTAGAATTAATTGTGATGAATATAAATTGTAATATAAATACATTTAATTTTTTACAATAATAAATTTATTTTAATAATACTTTATAAATAATTTACAATATCCACTATTTCTTTAAGCCAAGTAAATAAATGGGTTCTTTACATAAGTATACAATAAATGAAAGTAATTACAAAAAAAGTACATCAACCAAATAATTACAAAAGATTGTACATATTACAAAATAATACAATTCACATTAATAAGGAAACCTAAAATCAAGGATAAATAACTTCCATAATTAATCATTCAAATTCAAATATTTGGATCTAACAACAAAAACAAATTCAAATTCAAAATAATAATTCAAATTTAAATATTCAAATTCAAATCTTCATCTCCTCACATACACTTTGAAATAATAGTCCGCTACACCTCACATACTCATAGCTACTGCCATGCATGAATCTCAAAAAACACCATCTAACGTCGGCACCTTTAATGCAAGATAATCCCAAAACACCATCTACATGAAAAAAGTAGACTTCAAATTAAGAGAACAAGTGCTTTTCCTTCTTTGCGGTGTTAGAAAAGAAGTTGCCAAGAAATAATAGGAGAGTATGTGAACAACAAGTTTCCGATTCTAAATTCTAGACAATAACCCCATAAATGAGTTCCATTCATCGAGTATGATACCTCGATTTGCTTAGTTAAGCCTTTTATTTTAGAAAGAACGGAAGGAGGAGGTGGACATCGGTTCTGAAATTAGTTACCTTGGTCTGAAAGTTTGGCAACCAACTGCATGAAGGTTTGGCTACCAACTGTGTTACATGCAAAATAAATTGGTAACCTAATAAAAGCTGAATTGATTACCTTTATCTCAAAGGTTTGGCAACTAATCTGCATGGAGGTTTGACTACCAATGCATTACATTCAAAATAAAATTGGTAACCTAATAAAACCGAATAGGTTACCTTAGTATGAAAAATTTGGCTACCAATCGCATCACATTCAAAATAAATTGGCAACCTAATAAAATCTGAATAGGTTACCTCGGTTAATGGAGGCGGAGGTGGTGGAAGCGGTCATAATGGAGGCGTGAGAAGGAGGAGGTGGAGATGGCGGTGAAAGGCGACAATAATAGAGGTGGAGGTGGTCATAATGGAGGTGGTGGAGGCGGATGAGGAGCGACCAAAATGGAGGCGGTGTGGGAGGAAGTGAAGGTGGCGGAAGGAAGAAGCGGATCGGAAGGAGATGGCGGCGATTTTCCGGTGGCCAAGGCTCAATTGGGCAGACGTGAAAGTGGCATTTATTGGCTATGGTTTGGTTATATATATATATATATATATATATATATATATATAACTGCAGATTGTTATAGATGAGAAGAGAGAGAAGAAGTTATGGGTATAACTAATCCATAAATTAATGAATCCTAATTGAATACTAATTCCTTAAATTAAGGAATCCTAAATGCACTAGAATTATAAATAAATATGGAAGTGTATTAGTTGTGTAAAAAATTTATGAGGGCACTTTTGTTGTAATTATTTTTAAAAATGTAATAGAATATGTAAATCACCCTAAATAAATTTACAATAATTTAAACATTAAAATTTACATAGCCAAATCATTCGGCTATAACCCAAAGGCCAAACCCCAATTCACGTCTCTGCCTGCCCTATCCCAATATCCCAAATAGTGTCTCACTTTCTGCCTGCCCTAACCGAAGACCCCAAATCGCGTCTTAGAGCCGCAAAGGGTTTTATTAGTCAATCGAATTGAACCCAACAATCAGAGCAATGAGGAAGAAAGTGGATGATCGAATCAGAACTCTTATCGAAAACGGCCTTAAAACCAGACACCCTTCCATCTTCGTCATCATCGGTGACAAATCGCGAAATCGACTCAAGGGTGGATCAAATATACAAATGCGCAAATATGTTCATTCTGTAAATTTTTAATGAGATTTTATTTTCATTTTTTTATATTTTTATTTTTTTATAAATATGTGTGTCCCTGAATCCCTGAATTTAACAAATTGTGAACCTTTACTAAATGCTAAGTAAATCAGTGGTGAAATCTAGGCCAAATGTTCTCTAGTGCTATAGGGATAAACTTGAACTTAGCAGGTTCTCCTTTTACACGCATATTTTAATATATGCAGTTACTGTTTCAGTGGTGAAAAGATTAAATTTTGGATGGTAAAAACATAATCTCTTTAATCTTGGTTTCGAGTAATTTTTTTATGGGTAGTAATGCTATGTGATGGAGTGAGATGGACAGAACAAAGTGAGTTAATAAGAGCATAATATCGAAATGTCATTCATAGATGGGATAATTTGGATGCTAAAGTTCAATAGTAGTTCTAGTTTTGTGAAAACCTATTTGGCTATAACTATAGTTAAAATTGTGGTGTGCCTAGTTATTCAGTTTGACTATTAATATTCTCTCTTTCAGTATCTGTTAGAAGAGTTTATCAGCATTCAAAGCCATTTGGTAGGTTGTTGTCAAATTCCTTGAATCGGTACATATCAGCCTATTAGGCATGTCTTACTTTCTGATCCTTTTATTTTAGTTCAAGCGGAAAGTTAGGGATTCTTGTGGTTTTAGAATGTTAAAGAGTGGCGTAAGAATCAAATAAACTAGACTTTTCGCATGCATATATAACCTAAAATGAAAGAAAATCGAATAACGGGGTATATCATCTGATATACTAGAAAGTTCAAATCATGCTGCACCTTTATATAATTGAAATTAAGCTGAACAGTGGCCCTGAGTATATACATATGAATTTATCTCTGTCTGTGTATAAGGTGTTGAAGTACCTACCATTTATCCTTCCATGTCACTTGTTCAAAATATGATATAGACTTAACATTTTCCCGATTAGCTTAATGTAATTATTCTTAACCTTCATCTATGAGCAAAGAGCTTCGAGGACTTGGTCTTAGCTTTCTATGCACAAACAGGCACACACATATATTGTATATATACACATTTTTTTCCAGCTCTGCAACCATCCCAATATGTGCGTGTCATATATGATGAGTGTCATACTCTTGCTTGGGGTTCTTGCCCATGTCGTGAGGTCTTTGCCATTTTACTGGGCATGTTTTCTTAGCAACATTGCATGTTTGCACCTTAAAAATTGGCCTTCTATGCATCAATCTTTGTTCTCATTTCTGGTGTTGATTTCTCGTTTCTCGAGACAATCTACCACGATATGGTTTCTCGATGAAGGTTGGTTAATTATGTTTCCACAGTCATATAAAAAAGCATGCCAAGTAGATTAAAAAGCTAATGCAGAGGGGGCTTCTAGATCCTGAGAAGGTTGATCTTTTTTCACTTTTTCTTGAAGCTGGAGGATTAACATACTGCCAGTACAAAGATTCTAAAAGAGTTCTGGGTAATACTTTCGGCATGTGTATACTACAGGTAGATTACATATTTCGTATTTCTGCAGTGGTGAAATGTAATATATGGTCTCTGCATACAGTATATATTTCGTATCAATATCATAGCGGAACCTAAAAAAAAAATCATTTACTTATCTGTAACGAAAACTCAAGGAGTAGCAATTTGTCTAAGTTACTGCACCTTGTATACTGCTCTTGCTTGGCCATCATATATATCATTTTCACTAACATTATAGAAAATTTGAGGTTATTGTACATAAGAGAGAGTTCGAGACATCTCAGGGTCCATGTAACACTCCTTTTTCGAAATAGAAAGAGATTCTCAAAACAGCATATAACCGATGAATTTAATAGCGAAAAAAGCCTTTGAAAGAATAGTCTTAATATCTAATAAATACCACAAGTCAACCATAATAAATATCAAACTGCCTCAAACCACAATCTAAAATAATTATTACAATTCCGAACAAACTAATGTATCACAGCCTAAACATAATATTTCTAAACCACTGAAATAATATTTCTAAACATAATGTATCACTAGAATGAAGGGAGCTCTCATCACACTTGTCCTTGATCCCCCTGATTACCTGCCGGAAGAAAAACACAACATGAGCCAAATGCCCAGTACGGATATAGAATACAAATAATGAATCGAAATAACTAACTCAATTAAATGAAATGAAACGAAACGAATAAAATTAACACAACGAAATAATAGGCTGAATCAAATGGCTGGGTGCTATTTCATACCGAGCTCAAAATAAAACAGAAATATACCTTGCCACACAGGCAAGTTAAACTAATGCCACACAGAAAAATCCAATGATGCCACACAGGCAAGTCACACACACTGGACCACGAATCCAAATGTATGTAAAATCGGAAGGTGTGTTTGGCACAAACATCATCAATCCTCATAACAAAACAAAATAGAAACTAGGGTCGACCCATACGCCTCCCACAACAAAACACCAAATGGCCAACTCCCACCGAAGTATAAAACGGAGACGCCGTGGACTGATCACACTGCCACGGAAGGTGTCATACCTCGGTGCCAAGAGGACATGCATGTGGTACCCCCACAAGTGGTTATAGCTCAGGTATACCCTACGATATTCTAACAAAGATATAATGTCACAACACATGGGACACAACAAAAGGGGTTCTAACGTGTACATGCTTAACTGAAACGAATTATCAACACAAAGTCTCCAAAATATATATTAACATGTACATCACTACAAATGTCAAAAATAAAATTTAGACATGATACACTAGTCTAAAGAGTACAAATATGAGTTCTAATACTACACCAAAACAAAACTATCACAATAAATGACAAGGAATAATTATGAGAGGCAATACTAAATTTCGAAACGAATAACGAAACGAGCAAATCAAAAACAAAAGAGTCTCGTTGAAAAAGTACGGAATCTGTACCTGGATTAAGCAATGTAATACCCAGAGTATATTTCAAAAACTCGTTTAGACTCTCTCTGTTCAATCTAAATAATTTAATAAGATTTTATTACAATCCAATCATTAATAACATAATACTATTAAATTTATTATTAAGAACTTTTATAATTATGTCGGCAAAATTAATTAATTTAAATTAATATACATAACTTTAATTTATTTACTAACTCCGTTTATAAGCTTTATGGCCAAATATATATTAAAATATTATATATATGTATACAAAAAAATGAAATCAACGCCTGCAGCAGTGCTGCGGGCCTGGAACCACGTGAACATATATATAATCCTTCTGCAGCCAAAGTTTATATATTTATATTAGCGTACCATATAAATATATATTAACCAACTATGAACATATATATATATATATATATATATATATATATATTAAATGAATCGAGGTTTCATTCTATGAACTATTGCTATTTATATATATAGATTAGTACTTTTCATTCCAATAAGAAAAGTTGCACATGAATCATTACCATTATACTTCTCTCTCTATATATATAGCCCCTGGCATAGCAACCAAAAATATCCCAATACAATAAAAGCATACCTGAGATTTCTTTTCTTCCGTACGCGACTTCTTTTACCAACCGCACAAGTCTTCCTCCTCTTTTTCCCTCAGTTCGTATAATGAAATAAAATTAGGTCGAGCTATTTATTAACTAAGTGGTCTTGTTTTAATAAACTTCTAATTAGGTTCAATTAATAATAAAGCCCAAATTTTACCAAATTAATCCATCCATCACTTATTAATATAATTAGCCCATATAAATTAAATGATTAGTTTAACCCAATAAATAACAAAGCCCAATTAATATGTTTTAAAACAAAATAATTTTTTTTACTTATTATTATTATTATTTTAATTTCTTTTTTCGGGTATTACATCACCTACCCCTTAAAAATGATTTCGTCCCCGGAATCAAAAGAATGGAATGCACCTAATTTTCAAAGAGATTCGCATACTCCGCTCGAATAGACTCCTCCATCTCCCATGTAGCTTCCCGCTCCGAATGGTTCCTCCACAAAACCTTAACAAACGGAATAGTCTTCCTCCTCATAATCCGCTCTTGACGATCCAAAATCGCCTCGGCTTGCTCCTCCCAAGTAAGATCCTCCCGAATCTTATCAAACGGATATTGCACCACATGCAACGGATGATAATGATAACTCCTCAACACTGACACATGGAACATATTGTGCATATGAGCTAGCTTTGGAGGCAAAGCTAACCGATATGCAACTTCACCAACCCTCTCCAAAATCTCAAATGGACCGATATATCGCGGACTAAGCAATGAATTCAACAATATGTATATCTGACGGATTCAACAATATGAATATTTGAAAGATTCAACATTATGAATATCATAAGCAAAGATAATGATTGCTTTTAGAATGACTGCTAGTCAAATAGACTTTGAACTATAACACTCCAATGGAATCAATAGCTAATTGACCCTTTGGTTACTGGCTACAGAATAAGTACTTGAGGGAATCAGCCTCACGTACTCTATGTATATGCATAACATTTAAATATGCTCTATTGTATCTTATATTAAATACCTGGGGTACTCCCCTATCATTGAAGGGGTGTTTTTTCAGTCTAAGAATCCTTACCATCAATTGGTTTGGATAGCTTTTATAAAACTTCATACTCTTATGCGAATAGAACAAAGGTTCAGACTCTATCCAACTTTCTGATTCAAGAATTATTGAACTTTAAATGATGTCTGAGTCCAAGATATGACAAACTCAAGTGCACTAAGTGCGAATATCAATAATATCGATGTGGAATAATTGTAAAGTAATTAAACCACTTAATAGCATGCTTGGAAATAAGATTCAAGCTTAAATGAATAACTTCCAATTCAACAATATCCTACTCATTACAATATGAGAAAGATAGGAAACTTTCACAATGAACAACATTGTGTAAGTTAGGAAACTTGCAACACAATAAAATAGTGTTCGGATACCTGCTCAATATACATTTGAGTAAGAATTAAGGAACTTGCTCAATAAACGTATGATTCATGGAAACTTGCTCAAGTAAAAGAGTAAGAATTCAGGACACTTGCTCACTAATAAATGGAGTAATTTTAGGGAACTTGCTCGATATAAACTTGAGTAAGATTAGGGAAACTTGCCTGTTTGCTCAGCTACAATATAATACTAGCTTTAACTAACTTGTGTTGAAATGACCTAACATTAACAAGTCGGCCATTTCAGTTAGTATGTGTAAACTAGTACGAGTCTACACTTAAAAAAATCAAGTCATCACATAGCATGCTTCTTAACACATTATATGGCACATTGGTCACATATTACAAAGTATAGTAATCACATAAGCATGCCTTAATACTTCAGACCAAAAACAGATCATCTTGGCAAGACTGTAGGATGGCACAATTGCACTGTCCCTTGGCCAGACCAAGGTTGAGCTTCTGCACTTCCTGACTTCAGTCCAACTCTAACATACACCTATACATACATATTAATATACATACATGACCATACTTGAATTCATTACTTCAAGTTTAACTTACAATTTATATGTCATTAAAACATAAAAGGTCATGTAATCCTCATGTTTCACAATCTTGGTCATACAATACTCAGTAGTCATGCTTGTATATAGACAACATATGTATACTTTACTCACATAGTTCATATTTTAGAAATTTCCTTTTTATAACTATGTGTGAAATAAGTGAAAACCATACATTAATCAAACGATGTTCATGCCAATATATCTATAGGCATAATGAGTCCTAATATACATGCTTGCATGGTCATAACTTACTTTACTCATTTCTTGATGACATTAGCTTCCTCATTCTAATTTTCTTTGAATTTAACACTAAGCCAACTTAGTACATACAAGGCATCTTAACATGTAACTCTCATGCATTTACAACATATATTAAGGCCACATGCATGTTCAAATGGTCAGAACTTACTAAAGACAAAGTGCTCACATGATGTGTTCGTGACAAAGTTCACTTTTAAAATCACAAACCTCATTTCAAGACCACAAGTGTTGTGTCCATTGTAGGTACTAACATGGTTATACTTGTTCATATTACATGTACATGCTTACATATGCGTGTCAAAATAGTTTACAAGCTTGTTCTAAAAATGTACTAACAAGTTAGCACATCAGAACAAAAAGAAAAAACATCGTAGTTTAGTGCGGGAATGGCAATATGTTGTCTTTGCACCTAGTACAATTAGGCAAATGCGTGTGCCATGCCGAAAACTAAATCGAGTTTGGAGTTCTGACGTAGTTTAAATCGTGCTGCATCGAAGACGATGTGAGACTTTGTTTGTAGAGCCTTAACCAACTTGGTTTCACTTGCTTCAAACATGTTCCAATCCATCATTTGAGAGTTCAAACATGTAAGCCTACTTCCTAAACACATTATAGCATGCTAATTCACTTTGACTAACAAAGAATTGCAAGTAATTTCTATCATTTGACAAAACCCAACTAAGAACAAAAGCTTAGGATTTATACCTTTTGAAGCTTAATAGACTTCCTATACTTTGAATATGCTTCTATGATATGCTCAGCAACTTAAGACTCTCAAACTAAGACTTAACAAACAACAAAAACTGAATTTGAAGCTTGTATTTATAGAAGAAACATGGACTAGATAATCACATTGCACCAAGGTTGGATTCATGGTGCAAAGAAACAATACATTGGTTAATTAAGAGTTTATCAACCACCCTTACCAACCATTTACTTAGCAAATGATCACCTATTCAATAGCCTTTTTGGAAAATACGTGATTTAGCTTTAAGTCACTATTCATGTACTTTGTGACACTCATTTTGGGACAAGAGAAAAAACTTCGATAATAAACTATCTAAGGCTTGGTTTGGACACTATAATTCCCATAATGTAATATAAATGTGTTACTACTACTACCTGAAAGGAAATTTGGGATTTATTTATATACTCACATTATATAACCTATGTACATTAAATACAATGTAGTAAAATAACAAATTAAGTATTATTGTCCTAGGAAGTTTCATAACTATCTCTACTACTCACATAGGCATATTATAACATTATTTAATATTATGTATTCAATTATGTACCCACATAATTTCTTTTCCCAATTTACGGGATACACAGATATTCAATTATTTACATTTTAACAATCACTTATGATTTTATTGCACTACTTGATACTCTATATCATTAGAATATATTCTTATTATATGATTCTATGAATGTCACACATTAAACTAATGTTCCAATTCTTCTAATGAACTTAATGTCTCGGGGGCCGACACTTTGGGCCAATTGCGTCATTTTATCTTCTTTGGGGCCACAGCAATTCTTGTGGGTTCTGGCGATGCCAAAATAGATTAGCTTCAAGCCAGTTCCAAATCCTATCACCACATAAGTTTCATATGGGATAATTTAACTTCTTGATGGTGATATACCCATACTTGACATAATTCAATATGTTCAACTCATGCCACCATATTCAAATAAATTGAATATTTAATCATTAAGAATCCTATCAATTTCTTGATATTAAAGCCTTAGGGTTAGTCCACTAATTTAAATAACTATTAGTGACTCCTTTTAATTAATTCATAAATTCACATAACCACTTAAGGTTTAAATAAACTCATAAAACTAACTCATTAAAATTAAATCACATATTTAATTAATAAGGAGTTTAAATTCGTGGACGTTACATCCCTCCCCCCTTATAAAAATTCCGTCCTCGGAATCATAAAAATAAGGTTACTCAAATAAAAATGGATAATTCGCTCTCATTTTCTCTTCTAACTCCCACGTAGCTTCTTCTACGGCGTGATTCCTCCAGAGAATCTTAACGGAATGAATAATCTTACTCCTTAACTTCTGTTCCTTCCTATCTAGTATCTAGACATGAACTTCCTCGTATGATAAGTCTTTCTCGACTTGAATTGGTTCATAGGAGATAACGTGCTTGTAGTCCGATTTATCTTTGCCGCTTAATCTTAACACATGAAACACATTGTGAATGTGCTCAAGTTCGAGGAGAAATAACGCTTTACCTCGTCGCCACTTCACCGACTACGCCTCGAATCTCTCGAACGGTCCTATGAACCTAGGGCTCAACTTGACCTTCTTCCCAAAATGAATCTTCCCTTTCTAGGGAGATACTTTCAGAAAAACATAGCTTCCTACTTCAAAATCTCTCTTCTTGCGATATAAATCCGCATACTTCTTCTGGCGATCTTGAGCTGCTACTAATCGTGCTCTTATCACCTTGATGATTTCTACCGTCTGTTATACCAATTCTGGTCCAATCGACGTTCTCCAACTTCGTCCCAGCATAAGGGCGTTCTACATTTCCTCCCATACAGTGCTTCGTACGGTGGCATTCCAATACTGGCGTGATAACTATTGTTATACACGAACTCTACTAATGGAAGGTGATCCTCCCAACTACCCTTGAAGTCCATCACACAAGCTCGGAACATGTCTTCAAGTGTCTGAATCATTCTCTCACTTTGTCCATCGGTCTGCGGATGATACGCAGTACTCATTCGTAGTTGTGTCCCCATTCTTTCTTGAAGACTCTTCCAGAAATTTGACATAAATTGCGGATCTCTATTTGATACGATAGATACCGGCACACCATGCCTCGAGATAATTTCCTTAACATACAATTTGGCTAACTGGTCCAAACTATACTTAATCTTAATCGGGAAAAAGTGAGATGACTTAGTAAGACGATCTACTATCACTCATATGGCGTAGTGCCCTTTTTGCGTTGTCGGAAGTCCCACCACAAAGTCCATTGTGATGTGCTCCCATTTCCATTCTGGAATCTCTAATGGTTGTAATAACCCACTTGGTCGTTGGTTTTCTGCCTTGACTCTCTGACAAGTTAGACATCTACTTACGCATTCCGCAACCTCTCTCTTCATGTTTGGCCACCAGAAGTGGTGACGCAAATCTTGGTACATCTTCGTGCTTCCTGGGTGTATTGAATGTCTCGTACCATGCGGTTCTTGCAAAATCTCTTCTCTTAGCTCTGGCATTAACGGTACCCAAATTCGTCCTTCAAATCTTAGCAGTCCAATGCTATCAATCTTAAATTTCAACTCATCACCTTCAGTTAATCTCTTCTTGATGTTATTGCAATCTTCATATTTTTCTTGTGCTTTTTTAACCTTATCCAATAAATTCGGACTCGCTGTCACTGTAAATAATTGTTCGTTCGCCTCCCTCGGATACTTAATCTCCTAGTCTAGTTTTTTGAAATCTTTCACCAATTCTTCTTGAATGGTTAACTTCAATAACTTCTCTCTGCCTTTTCTGCTCAAGGCATCTACCACTACATTTACTTTTCCTGGATGGTACAGAATCTCACAATCATAATCTTTGGTCAATTCTAACCATCGGCGCTGCCTCATGTTTAATTCTTTCTACGTGAAGGTATACTTCAGACTCTTGTGGTCTGTATATATCTCACACTTCTTGCCATACAAATAATGCCTCCAAATCATAAAGGCAAAAACTACTGCCGCTAACTCCAGGTCATGAGTCGGATATCCCTTCTCATAATCTTTTAGCTGACGTGAAGCGTACGCAATGATCCTGCCGTGTTCCATCAGTACACATCCTAGTCCCTTGTGTGATGCATCACTATACACTACAAACCCTCCCGTGTTGTCCAGTAAGGCCAACACAGGTTCTTGACTAAGCCTTTTCTTCAATTCTAGGAAACCTCCTTCACACTTCTCCGTCCAAATGAACTTAACTGCCTTTCTAGTAAGATTGGTCAACGGTGATGTTAATTTTGAAAAATCTCGAATAAATCTTCGATAGTATCCTGCCAATCCTAAGAAACTCCTAATTTCGGTCGGCGTCTTCGACTACTCCTAATTGATAACCGCTTCTACCTTCGCTGGATCCATCGAAACACCATTCTTGTCAATAACGTGCCCCAAAAATTGCATTCTTTGCTACCAAAACTCACACTTGGAGAATTTTGCATACAGCTTCTCCCTTCTTAATGTCTCTAACACTATCCTAAGATGCTCGGCATGTTCTTCCTCCATCTCTGAATATACTAGAATGACATCGATGAATACGACAACAAACTTATCCAAATACTGCTTGAACACGTTGTTCATCAAATCCATAAAGGCTGCTGACGCGTTCATCAATCCAAATGACATTACTAGAAACTCAAAGTGTCCATACCGAGTTCTGAATACAATCTTTGGAATATCCTCTGGCCTCACTTTCAGTTGGTGATAACCGGTCCTCAAGTCAATCTTTGAAAAGTACTTTGCCCCCTTCAACTGATCAAACAAATCGTCTATCCTGGTTTAACTTCTTAATGGTGACCTTGTTTAACTCTCGGTAGTCAATACAAAGTCTTAGCGACCCATCTTTCCTCTTTACGAATAAGACTGGTGCTCCCCACGGTGATACGCTCGGTCGAATGTATCCCTTATCTAACAACTCTTGTAATTGAGCCATTAGTTCTTTCATCTCTACCGGTGCCATACGATACGGCGCTTTGTATACCGGTGCTGTCACTAGTGCTAAATCAATAACAAACTCAATCTCTCTATCCGGTGGCAATCCCGGAATCTCGTCTGGGAAGACATCAACGAAATCCCTTACAATAGGTATCTGACTCAGTTCACCCTCGACTCGTCGAATATCAACCACGTGAGCCAAATAACCTATACAACCCTTCCTAAGCAATCTCTGTGCTTGCAACATCATCAGACAATGAGATTGTCTCGGCTATTTACTACCATAAAATACCACCTTCAACTTATTTGGAGTCTTAAGGTGTACACACTTCTTCTTACAGTCTATAAATGCTCTGTGAATCGATAAATAATCCATTCCAAGGATTACATCGAACTCCCCCAAACGAATTGGTATCAAATCCACTTTGAGCTTAAATCCTCGCAATTTGGCATAACAACTCCTATGAATGTATTCTTGTTGCCTCTTTTTCAGTTATGACAAAAGAGCTCTAACTCATGCAAGCATACATGTGTCAACAAGTAATACAGAGTAAGTAAAGTATCGATCCCATAGAGAAAGTTATTCAATTTAAACTACTATTCATCAATCAAATCACTATTTTTATATGCTTAAACTAAAGATCAAAAGTGTGGATTATTCTAACTGCAAATAATAACTAAAATGAGAATAAGAATGGAATAAATCAAATCTGGAAATATTGGGATCCTAACTTCATTTAATATTTCATCTAATTACTGTGACGCCCCCAAAATTAGGTATACGTCACCCATCTTGGGTCGCCACTTACATGGTACATAAATTCAAATACAACTTACTAATATAACTGTCGTGTACAATACGACATAAACTGTGAGTTTGAATACAAATTTTGTCTACTAGATATTATACAAACTCAAAAAGAGTCCTCATTACAGCTATTATCACACTATTTCACAGAATAGTGAGGACTACTAATGCTATCCTCTGGACCATTACTTCGTTCCCCGACTCGTCCCAAATATGTTCTCATTTCACAGAAGAGAATGGTGAAAGAAAAAGGTGAGCTCAACTAGCCCGATGAAATATTATGACTAAGATAATGCGAATAAATTATCATTAGCCTTGATAGTGTTAAATGATAAAATACAATAGACAACAAGTTTAAGCTGCGGTGAATAAGCAATCCATTAACAGAGTCAAGTAGAGAATAAAGTCTACTATCTTTTAGGTTTTAAAGGTTTTCATCAATTTTTATCGGCGAGACTCGACAATAAATAAACCACCACATCTAATCATCCACTGCACCACGGTCAAGGATTTTCATCAAGTTATCAATGGTCATGACTATACTGAATCACCCCGGGTCATAATCATACCAAAAACTATCCATCATCGCATTACGAGCCACCGAGGACTTTTGTCACATCATTTATATCAAGTCATGATTATCTTAGAATGATCCTCAGTCATAATCATACTAAGTTCATCTATGCACGTAAGCCAAAGATAACATAATATAACATGAGGATGATGACAATGACATAATAATTCAATAAAACAAGTTCAAGAATTATTTAATCCATGAATTATTAACGTCCAAATTGTCGACATAATCTTTGTTTCATAGAGTAAAATTAAAGAATGATCGGAAGAATATTTCCGTGAAAAGATCTTTGGATGAAACGCAAATATCAAGGATATTCTACTAATTTCATGGAGTATAAAGTCAAAGTTTTAACCAATTTGGGTATAATAAAGAATGGAATAACAAAAGAAATCACCATGCATGCGGTGCTTGCCATGACGAGTTATTCCAATGAATAATAATAACGGAACGGTCGGGTGAAATTCACACCGGCAAGCGGGATGTTCCAACGAGAATAATAAAGATGGAACCCGGATCCGGTGTAAAACACACGAGATAGGATATTCCAATGTAATGATAAAGATTTTAACCAGTCCTGTAAAACACACGAGCGTGATGTTCCATAGAATAATAAAAAGCGGAACTAGGTCCGTGTAAAACACACGAGCGAGGATGTTCCAATGAGAATAATAGAAGAATGTCACCAAGTATAGGGTAAACTGGCGTATCTGAGTTATTCCAATGTAGAATAATAAGCAACGGAATAACATAAGGATTTCACCAAGTATAGGGTATCTGCCATGATACAGAGTTATGTATAGGGTATGCCACTTTTACAAGTTATTCCAATGTAATAATAATGAATGGAATAACGTAAGTTCTCTTCAAGAAGAAAGAATAACACCCTTACCGTAAAAAGAACTGAATATAGAAGTAGTGAAGTAGCGAGAATACTCTTCTTCTTTCTATAATTTTCTCTCTATAGCTTCTCTCTATAATTTCTCTCTAGAGTTTCAATGAATTAAGTAAGAAAATAATGAAGGAATGAGCTTCTATTTATAGGAAAATGGAATGCATAGTAACTAATCCATGAAACAGTCCAGTTGATTTACTTTAATCGGCGGTCCATATTTAAAGAAAAATCTTTTAAATAAAATATAATATATTCTATTTATATAAAAACATTTTACTATGCAAACACTATGCAATACTATGCAAAACACTATGCAAAATACTATAAAAGACTATGCGTAATAAAATATAATATATTCTATTTATAGAATAACTTTAATAAAGTATTCTATTTTATATAAAAGATGTTTACGTTTTATTACGTTAATAATACGAATAAAACAAAACGTCATTATCGCTATAATAATTCATATTATTAATCGACAATAATGGAATCAAACCGGTGACTTCTCACATAGCATCAATAATCAATCACCGTGTCTTTACTATGCAACCACACGTATTCTTTGTACTTTTACTAGAGAGTAGTTCAACAATGATCAACGGTAAAACTTTTCGTAGTTATTTTAATAAAATATTTTTGTCGTTTTCTCAATCCGACAATAATTACATTAATAGGGTCCACCAATGATTGAGTAGTTGTACGAATATTCCCCGCTAAACCGAATATTCCCAGACCAATCGAATATAATATAACCACTTGCATACTTTGCAAAATTTATAAATACTACCCACAACTATAATATTATCTTAAATTCACACCATAATATTAAAAAATTATTTCAACAAAATTTAAATCTTTATTGATAAAATCTGGGTCTCACAATCTCCCTCCTTATGGAATTTAAGCCCTCGAAATTAGGTACGATGACTGATATGATAAAGAGGTGAGGATACCTTGAATACCTTTATCGTTGAAAACATTAAATTCATTTTTGTAATCCCAGGCCCAAAGATATTCATTAACAATTCATCTTTTGCCTACTGAAGCCAAAGATATACAACCTGTAAAACCAATAATCTGAGACTCGACAAATAGTATCACAACCATGAATTATCCATGCACTCTTCTTGGCTAAGGATGTTCGTGTTTTCAATTCTGATCATGATTATCTTAAATAATCCGTGGTCATAATCATACCAAGTCTATCAATGCACTACTGACGAAGATGACTTTTACCACATCCATGAATTAATATTTCATTCTTTGAGACTCAAATTTCGATAATTAATCCATATCATCGAATCATCCCCGCACTACAAAGCCAGGATATTCATTAGTATTACGACCACGAATTATCCATGCACTACGGCCAAAGATAATCGTGTATTCATTAAGATATCCGACCACAAATTATCCATGCACTACTACTACGAAGATAATTGTGTATTTATTAATATCACGACCACAAATTATCCATGCACTACTGCCAAAGATAATTGTGTATTCATTAAATATCACGACCACAAATTATCCATGCACTACTACCAAAGATAATTGTGTATTCATTAAGATCACGACCACAAATTATCCATGCACTACTACCAAAGATAATTGTGTATTCATTAGTATCACGACCACAAATTATCCATGCACTACTGCCAAAGATAATTGTGTTTTTCAATTACTGATTATGATTATACCGAACAATCCACGGTCATAATCATACCAAGTCCATCTATGCACTCTGAATATGAGATGACTTTCAACATAATATAAGCATGAGGATAATGATATAAAGAATCAATCAAATGAGATAAAGGATAAATATTAAACATTTATAATATAATTTATCCGAGATTCAAGAATATCCCCATGTTATCAATCACTTAATAATCTCATAATCTAATAACATTAATATTATAATAATATTTTAATCACTTCTTAAATTTATAAACAATTTATCTCAATTGTTTACGCTTTTACCATATAATGCATTTAATCATTCAAAATGCCATACTCATAAAATATCATCACCAATTATCAAATCCTCATCAAAAATATGCATATATTCTATATAGGATTCTCTAGCCATAAAATCCTATTTTCAACTTTGTTACTTCACATAACATATTTAACTCATATGTTCGTGAATTAAACTATTTTCATGAAAAATACCAAATTAGTCCCAAAAATATTTCTTTTCTGGGATTTAGCATAATATAGTCCCATAATGAAAATATATTTTTCTCGAATTTTAAAATTCATTTACTATTTTCAAAAATCAATTTCTAATTAATTCCTTAAGAAATTTGCTACCTCAAGTTTAACTCCAAAAATTCCCAAATCTTGGCAGGATCTTACACATGTTAACGTGAGCTTCTAGTTTAAATTTCATGGTCATCGGAGTTATAGAACTCGGTTATAGCGTTTTTTGAATCCTAAAAACCTAAATATTGAAATAGTCATAACTTGCTCATTTTAAGTCGAGAATGAGCTCATTTTTTGGACAGGAGGTACTTTATACCATATACTTTCATGTCCCAAAAATCCAGAATTTTTCTCATAATTTAAGTGGCCGAAACAGTCCCTTAAAGTTTCTGGGCAGTAGCATTTTCGAAATTTACAGCTTTGGCCTCCTTTGCAAAAATCAGTCCACACAAAAATCCACAACACCTTTTCTAGTAATTCCACTTGGATTAGTTAGGTAACTCGTAGATCTAACTCTAGGACTTGACCGCATTCAAAAATTCAAAATATAATAAGAGATATGGTCAATTGAATTTCATATTACGTTTTTCACCAAAATCTGATTTTCAACTCTTTGTGATTTCTAAGAAACTTTTATGTTTTTACATACTAACCAACATAACTCATCATAAAACTTACTAATACCACGAATACCCATGATTTTCATTATTCCAATGCTTTTATTATGACTTTCATCATAAACCACGTAAACTGTTCATTTTAGTTGAAGAAATATTTGAGGGTTTAAGAAATTGGTTTTGTACTGGGGTCAATACAAAATTCGATTTCACGCTCTAAGTAGGCTAAGAAATCTTCAAGAATACGTCAAGAAATTTATTAATGATAGAAATATCATTCAAAATCATTATCTCATCCAAGACTTGGATAGTATACGTCACATTGATCTGACTGTGACTTCTATCCCTTAACCTAGATAAGACCTCACAACGATACCTATAAACTTGCCATCTTCATCATGACGTCGCCTACGAAAGTCCGGCTTTTGCATTCCACACAAGGAAGTCAACAACGAAAGGTTCGGGCTCTTTACTTATGGCTTGATATAACAAAGGATTAACTTTAGGGTTTGGTTACTTTGAATTCAGATAACGAGGTTGGTATAAATATAAAAGCTAACAACCTTACGAAAAGAATAATGAGTAGTTAATCAATCATTTTCGAAAATTACCTCAAAGGCAAGTATTTTCAAAGAGATAAGATCGACAGGTAACGTGAAAGTGTTTATTTGAAACAACAAGATTAATAAACAGTGGAGGTAACGAAGGTTCCTACTAACGAAGTTTCAACCAATAAGTCAAAGTTTAACTTCTTCGGAATCAAATTTAAACGTTGAACACAACTATGTGAAATAAAAGAGTGGGTAGAACTGGTATCTAACACGGTATAGACTTCGCAAGAGCTTATGATTAACTTACCAGTGATAATTTTATTCAGGTTCCTCGTCACGAGAAAAAAAAACGCTCTCTCTTAAACTCACGGGCTTTGGTTTGTGCAGGGACGACCTTTGGTGCCTCCATCCTAGTTGAATTTGTCTTGATGGCGACAAAATCGAGCTAAGTGACCTTCTCTTCCACAATTATAACATGCTTTGACTGGCATGGCGCAGCTTTCGACCGATGTGTCCCTCTCCTCCGCATTTGAAGCATATAATAGGTGGTCCTTCTCCTTCCTTAACAACAGTCTTTGGTCTTGACGCCTTTCCATCATTGTTGAATCTCCTTTTCTTGAAATGTCCATTCCTATTGTTTTGGCCACGATTACCACCGGTGGTTTACCATATCTGGCCTTGTTGATTCCCTCCATGCTTGTTGTCACCGCTCGATGACTACTCTCGCCGGTATTATAATTTTGCTTAGGCTACTTTCTTTTAGTTGGGTTGACTCGTTATCGCGCTCCACTAATTGAGCCCTATTTACAACATCCTGAATAAAAACACGGTTTATGAGAAATAAGATGTTGACGTATCTCTGCTTCAAACCTCTTAAAAATATTCGCGCCATTCTCTTCATTATCTACCAAGTGGGGCCGAAAACCGTGATAACTCATAAACTTTGCCTCGTATTGCGACACGGTCATATTGTTTTGTTCCAACTTGATAAACTCCACCTCCTTCATGTGGCGAATACTTTCGTGAAAGTATTTGTTGTTGAAACGACTCCTGGAACTTCTCCCAAGATATCTTGATGACAAAGAGTTGAGTACGTTTCTACCGATTCCCACCAAGAATCGCCTCTCCGCAACATAAAGGCGTGAAAGGGAACCTTTTGCTCCTCGGAGCATCCCAAGACATCAAATATCTTGTAACTGCTTTATCCATGCTTCCGCGAAGTGGTTTGGCTCTCCCTTAAACTCCGGTGGTCCCAGCTCCTTGAATTGTTTAGCGGTGACCGCCGAGAGTTTTCCGTGTTTCCACCTACGTTTTGGATGAGTCGCTTTTGCTTTGATGTTGCATGAATTCTAAAACCTCTTAAACGTCTGTCATTAGTCAATTGATCGGTGTTGTTGTTTACGGAGGATTATCGCCATCCTCATTGTACATTGTCCCGATTATTGATCCGTGGAGAATCAACAGTCTCACGTGCTCCATTGCTATTCTCAACATTCTCGGATGCCATTTTCAAACACCGCCACAAAATAAGGGTTAATTAACATATCACATATTATCCTATACTCGTGAGACCAATTAAATACCAAATAGCTTTAGGTAGGTCATACTAGCTGAGGAATTCCCCGCTCTCCCTCCTAGTACTATTCTCACATCTTAGCGTGGATCATATCCCTAAGCTCTACGATACCAACCGTGACGCCCCCAAAATTAGGTATACGTCACCCATCTTGGGTCGCCACTTAAATGGTACATAAATTCAAATACAACTTACTAATATAATTGTCGTATACAATACGACATAAACATGAGTTTGAATACAAATTTTGTCTACTAGATATTATACAAACTCAAAAAGAGTCCTCATTACGATTATTATCACACTATTTTACTGAATAGTGAGGACTACTAATGCTATCCTCTCGACCATTACTTACGTTCCCATTGTCTCAAACTATGTTCTCATTTCACAAGAGAAACGGTGAAAGAAAGGTGAGCTCAACTAGCCCAAGAAGAAATATTATGACTAAGATAATGCGAGTAATAAATTATCATTAGCCTTCAACAAAGTTAAAACCGATAAAATACAATAGACAACAAGTTTAATCTGCAATGGAATAAGCAATCCATTAACAGAGTCAAGTAGAGAATAAAGTCTACTATCTTTTAGGTTTTAAAAGGTTTTCATCAATTTTTATCATTTGAGACTCGACAATAAATAAACCACCACATCTAATCATCCCTCGTACCACGGTCAAGGATTTTCATCAAGTTATCAATGGTCATGACTATACCGAAATCACCCCTGGTCATAATCATACCAAAACTATCCATCAACGCATTACGTGCCATCGAGGACTTTTGTCACATCATTTATATCAAGTCATGATTATACCGAATGATCCTCAGTCATAATCATACTAAGTTCATCTATGCACGTAAGCCAAAGATAACATAATATAACATGAGGATGATGACAATGACATAATAATTCAATAAAACAAGTTCAAGAATTATTTAATCCATGAATTATTAACGTCCAAATTGTCAACATAATAATGTTTTACATAGAGTAAAATTAAAGAATGATCGTAAGAATATTTCCGTGAAAAGATATCGGATGAAACGCAAATATCAAGGATATTCTACTAATTTCATGGAGTATATAAGTCAAAGTTTTAACCAACCGGGTATAATAAAGAATGGAATAACAAAAGAAATCACCATGCATGCGGTATTTAGCATGACAAAAGTTATTCCAATGTAATAATAATAACGGAACCGAGGTCGTGTGAAATTCACAATCGAGCGGGATGTTCCAACAGAATAATAAAGATGGAACCAGATCCGGTGTAAAACACACGATAGGATATTCCAATGGAATGATAAAGATTTTAACCAGTCCGGTGTAAAACACATGCATGAGGATGTTCCAATAGAATAATAAAAAGCGGAACCAGTGTCCCGTGTAAAAAACACCAGACATGGATGTTCCAACGTAATAATAGAAGAATGTCACCAAGTATAGGGTAAACCACAGATACAAAGTTATTCCAATGTAATAATAAGCAAATTAATAACATAAGGATTTCACCAAGTATAGGGTATGCCAGTATCAAGGTTATGTATAGGTATCTTTGAAAGTAGTATGCACACAAGCCAATCATGTTTGATGATAAAGCATATACTTTGTAACAATCTTATTC
The DNA here is from genome assembly GCA_020205615.1 of Panax quinquefolius. Classification (NCBI taxonomy): domain Eukaryota; kingdom Viridiplantae; phylum Streptophyta; class Magnoliopsida; order Apiales; family Araliaceae; genus Panax; species Panax quinquefolius. The sequence goes on from CM035157.1 coordinate 22,647,386, forward strand.
ATTTATTAATAAAAAGTATTAATTTATTAAAGGCTTTTAATTATCTACATAATCTTTGTTTTATAATATGTGATAAACCCATAGTTTTAAGCAATGCTTTTAGAATAATGATGATGATCATTCTAATGAGATCTAAATTCTTAGAAAGCTTAAAACTAAAATAGTTCCCAATCATTGGATTACTAAATAGGGGATTAGTGAATCCGGATAGATTGGTACATATGTTTCTTTCGCTTTCATTGGATGAGGATGATTGATCTCATGATCATTTGTGTGGAGACACTAAAGCAAGTATGTAGGTGCTTATTAGAGAATAAGTTCAATTTGACGTGGCTCGCTAAGGAATACCTAATGGAGTTTTATTTGCTGTCAATAGGAATTCTGTAGTGATAGTAGTCAAGTAATCCTTGGACTTGAGGTCATCATAGTATCTTGTGTATGATGAGTTATACTTTGACTTATTCCTTAAGACCCTTAGGGTATATCAAAGGGTATGCTTGGGTATAATAAGTTGTACATGGAGATAATGTATGATCAATAAAGAATCTACCACTTCTAATAAAAGAAGAGAAATGTCCTATGTGATTCGATAAATGACAACTCAGTAGTCCTTGGCCAAGGCAGAATGAAATTAGAAAGGAGTTTCTAATTTGCATTATTTGGAGTTGTGCATTTAAGGATCGAAATACATATAATTAAATAAAATAAGACTTGACAGTAATTCCATGTCTTATATTTAATTGGGACATTGTATGGTGGAAGGATTGAATTGTACGGTAACTATTTACTCAAAGGTTCTTTAATGATTAATGTTGAAATCTATATTATCTGGAAAGTCGTTGATCGCTAGGGAGGCTTATCCCTATTGTAGAATAAATATTATTTATTTAAATAAATTAATTATTTAATTTATTTATTTAAATAAGATTAGAATTGTTCTAATTGATTTATTCACAACCAGTTTAATATGGAGAACCTAAAGGGTCACACCATAAAAGGAAGAATAATTATTTAAGAAGTTAATGGCATAATCGTAATAATATGTTAAGTATATTTAATTTAATCTATGGTGATAGAATAAATTAAATAGCTTAATATTTATTATTTAATATTTTAGAAATATTAAATATAAATTAATAAGAGGAGTCTTATTAATATTATTACAATTATTATTATTTTAATTTCTAAAAGAGTTTAGGAATTAATTTAATATAAGTACTCTCATTTATTTCTAATAAGATTAGGAGGTTAAATTAATTAAAAGAGTTTAATTAATTATCCCTAATAAGATTAGGGAGCTTAATTAATTAAAAGAATTTAATTAATTAAATAAAACCCAATTCCTTAATTGTTAAGGTGGGTTGCCCACATCTATAAAAAAGAGAGTCTTATTATGGGTGAAATGGGTTGTTGACTTTTACAACGTAATAATTCCAAGTTGTTGGGAGTACGCTTTTTTTTCATAGAGATAGAAAACTAGGGTTAGCCATATACACCCATCTTCTTGAATTTTATTCTTCCTTGGTGGATCACCTCTGAGGCCAAACATTTGGGTGGCTAACGTTGATCAAAGGAAGGAACCAAACCCGGTGGATTCAAGATTGACGCGAAAGGATTTGGAGGTGAACTTGCACGAGGAAGCTCGATCTTCAAGGGTATGATTTATACTTTATCTTTTCGTTTAATTAATAATTATGCATAAAGGATGATCCGGGTATATGGTTTGTAAATTTTTTTAAACTCTGATTTTATCACGCTTCCGCACTTTTATGCAATTTGATTGCGTTATGAATATTACAAACCTAACAGTGGCATCAGAGCCAAACCTTTATGCAAATTATTAATTGTTCAAATTTAATATGTATATTGATATGTGTTTAGAATAATTTAATTGGGCATAATTTTATTGTATAAAATTTAATTAAAAAAAAAAAAAAGGAAGAATTCGGCAAGGCAGCAGTATGGTTGCACGGAAATCATTGGTGGCCAAGCTGGTCATGCTGCCATTTTAGTTGTGGCTGGGCGTTATGTTCCATAAAAAAAAAAAAAAAAAAAAAAATTAAAGCAGCTTAGGCAGTATAATAGCAGAATTTCATGAAAACAATTCCTTATTTAAGGAGATAAGTTGATTTGGCATGCACGGAATTCCGGTTTCTTTAATAAGATTAAAAGAGTTATGCCCCACGGATTTATATATTATATATATAATATATTTTACGGATATTATATATATATAAATATATTACGGTTAATATAATATATATATATATATATTAATTATTTTATAATTAAAATAAAATTTTATTTTAATTTTAAAATAAAAAGTTTATTTTAATATTAAAATAAAAAGAGTTTATTTTAATTTTAAAATTGAATATTATATATATATATATAATTATTTTAATCTTAAAATAAAAAGTTTATTTTAATTTTAAAATAAAAGGTTTATTTTAATTTTAAAATAATAGTTTTATTTTAATTTTAAAATTGTAATTTCAGCTAACTAATTAGAGTTGGAATTAGATTCCATGATAACTAATTGGAGTTGAAATTGGATTTTATTTTTCATTAAATAAAGGAGTTTATTTAGATATGAAATAGGATTTCATATTATTCAAAATAAAAGAGTTTATTTGTGAATAGGAAAGAAAATCCGTATTTCCTTAAATAAAGGAGTTTATTTAAATATGAAATAAGATTTCATATTATTCAAAATAAAGGAGTTTATTTGTGAATAGGAAAGAAAAATCCGTGTTTCCTTAAATAAAGGAGTTTATTTAAATATGAAATAAGATTTCATATTATTCAAAATAAAGGAGTTTATTTGTGAATAGGAAAGATAATCCGTGTTTCCTTTAATAATTTTTTTTACATGGAATTGGATTCCATAATTAATTAAAATAAAAGAGTTTATTTTAATTAGAGATTTTTTTATTACATGGAATTGGATTCCATAATTAATTAAAATAAAAGAGTTTATTTTGATTAAAATAAAATAGTTTATTTTATTCAAAATTAGATAAATTAAAATAAAATAGTTTTATTTTGATTTAAATTTGGATTAAAATAAAGGAGTTTATTTTGATTCAAAAATTAGATTTTATACTAACTAAAGTTGCCCATTAAATGATATCAATATATATATTAAATGTTTATTATTCATGAGATGAATGTTATTTATTGATGCATATGGTGATGTGTATGATAATAAATGGGATTGATTATGGACTATTGACCATATGATTTGATTTTATTTTAGTTGGATGCATGAATGTATGGGTTTTATTAAATGGGGTTCTGCATGTACTGCCTTCTCTAATTTTTTCTTAATGTAAATTCTAACTACCTCCTATGTACTTCCCTCGATCAACGATCAAGGTTTCTATTTATTTTAAATAGTTTTGTAATAGAATAGTTAGAATTAATTTTAAAATTGGAGATCAAGGAGCAAGGAGCGCTTGAAGACCCGTTTGTAATGGAGCCCGGTTTTAAATGTGTAATTGTTATATTTAAATATTAATTCTTGCACCCCTAGGGTTTGACCTTTTTTTGTTCACTTGGTGGCTCTAGTGAACCAAACTAGAATAAAAGTCCATAATCAATCCGAGTAGAATATAGTATTCTATATGTGCATGCTTATACTATATATATATATATATATTATGCAAACATGTTTAGCATGTTAATTAATATACGACGCGTATTTTATATATATATGTATGTGCATGCTAAAACAAGATGAGACTAATTAATAACAAACCCTCAATTTTTATATTAAGTCCCAAGCGCTCAAAGATATTTGGAATATCGAACGTCGCCTTTCTAGCATGATAAAATTAATAGAGTATTAAATATTTAATATGAGTTTGTTGTGTCACCACAAGGCAAGTATTAAGTATTTAAGATGTTAATTTATCACATTTGATGCTTATAAAGAAAATTGAACAATATTGTTTTGTTGTGTCACCACAAGGATGATATTTTTCTTTTTTGAATATATGGAGTGCTAGGTCGGACTTAACTTGGATAATTTTGATTCGGATGTGCCACCACTTGATCAAAATAATCTAAGAGGCAAAATACAAGAAGTTGCATAGTTGATGTAATTGACAAAAGTTGTCTACCTATTTATTTATATATAGTTTGTTGTGTCACCACAAGGCTATATACATTTGAAATGGGATCCTTATTCTCACTAGCAAATCTTTAATTAGATTTTGCCGAACTATATAAGTGAGGGTAATATAGTTTGAAGAAAATAGTGGGAGATACCAATTTAAAAGAAGACCTAATTTATTTTGGTAATTAATAAAAGAATGTATGTTAAAATGTTGTTAATTACAAATTCATTTACTGAAATTTTACAATGTCTAAAATTACTATCAACTGCGAAGCATATTAGATGCTAAATTAATCGAGATAAGATAAAGCGGATTGGTTAAGGAAATTGAGAATAGTTCTCATGGTCAAAAGCTATCTTATGTCCTTAATATGCCTATCCTCGCAATGGTTGCGATAATGCCTCGAGGAAGAGATTGCTACTTTTAGAAAGTGGCAAGATGATGCACATTGGCTCGATGCATCATGCTCGCATCCATGAGTAACGAGCTTGGCCACGGCGTGAAACTATGGATGCTTTTACTTATACTCCCGCACATCAAGTAGTTGATGGCGAGAAAGTAAAGGCCGATAGATATCGAGATATCTAAGGAGCTCTTCCGATCTAGAATGGCCAATGACACTATAGTATGCATAAAAGTCCTTAACATTATCAATTTGATTGATCAATTAGGACAACGAGTTTTGTCATGGATGGAGAGTTGAGCCAAGATTTGATCTTGCACTCACTCCGGACTCCTTTCACAATTGTTGTGAATTTTCATATGAACAAGCTAGATATCGCCTTCACGATTTGCTTAACATGTTGAAAAATGTTGAGAGTCACTTTCCAACCAAGAAAGATAAAGTCTTACTAGTAGGGGCCAAAGGATCTTCCGAAAGAAGAAGAACGATTCAAAGAAGGTATATAGAAAGGCAAAAAACAAAGGATAATAAGAACAAAAGCGATACGGATAGCAAAGGAGTTTGCTTCCACCGCAATAAGCTTGGACACTAGAAGGAAATGCATGAGAAGCATCTTGCGAGAGCTAACCAAAGAAGCTTAGTGAAGTCTCTTGTTATAAATATTATTTTGTTCATGGTTGAAATAAATTTTTCTTTAAGTCAATGTTCTACTTGGGTATTGGATACCACTTTGGTTATCATAAATATAGATTTATGAAGGACCAAATGTAAGAAAAACTAAACAAATATAAGTAATCCCATGTGTCGGGAAATGTAGCAAAGGTTGCCATATTAGCCATAGAAACTTATAGTTTAGCAATGCCTACGAGCAAATCTATTAAGTCAATAAGTTGTTATTGTATTCCGATTCTTGTTAAAAATATTATTTCCATTTTATTGTTGACAATGATGAAATCTTTGGTATTATAATTAAGAACAACTGTTGTTCTATTTATAATAATAATGTTTTGTATAGAATCGAATATTACTTAATAAATTTTGTATACTTGACTTACATGAAAATAATTTTGCATATTGAACAAATTAGTATAAGAAAAGGAGATGATCATTCAAAGAGTTGAATGTGTGTATTTCTTTGAAATACAAGTGTGAATTATTTGAAAGGTTCAAAGAATTGAGAAGTGAAACAAATTGGCAATGTATTAAGATTCTTTGATTAGATCAAGGAATAAATGCTTGTGCAATAAGTTTTTAGATCATCTCAAATGGTTTTCTTATAATGGACACATCCTGATACGCAATAATTGATTGATGTATCTAAAGGAAAAATCGTACCTTGTTGGACATAGATGCGGTCCATAATGATTTTACCGACATTCCAAATCCTTACAGGGTCATGTCCTAGAAATGGCTGCATATCTACGGAAAAGGTAACCTCAAAATCCAGTCCCAAGACTCCATAAAAGTTATGGACAGGGAGGATTCCTAATCTTAAGTTTGTTAAGATAAGGGGTTCCAACTTATGTGAAAAAGGTTTCAAAAGGATAAACTTGGGACAAGATTTGACAAATATAGATTTGTGGGACATCCTAAAATAAGTTTAGGGTAAATGTTCTATAATCCTACTTAGCAAAAGGTGTTTGTTGCGAAACACGCTACCTTCTAAGATAAAGGTGTTTATCATTAAAGGGGCTAGTGGGAGGATAATAGATCTTGAAAATTTAAAGAACCACAAAACACTATAAGTCAAATAAGAGGAACTCAGAGATAGACCTATTATACCACAATCAATCGTAAATCGGAATAGTACCAAAGATACCTAGGAGGTATGGATTCATCATAGATGATGATGATGAGGTACACATCATAGAAGATGATGATCCGATTATATCTGATGAGGTAAGAGTTCTAGTGTGTACAAAAGGGTCAGTGGGAGCGTCTTGAAATTTCTAGTATTATATGTTGATATACTACGGATGACGAATTACATACCAATGCTACAATCAGTAAAGATAAAGTTGTCTAAACATTCCTCCATGAATGATTTGGGAAGAGTATCTTAATTGGGGATAAAATCTATATAGATAGATACAAGAGGATGCTCGACTTAACCCAAGGAACGTATATTCATTTGATGCTAAAGTCGTTTAGCATGGCAAACTCCAAGAGATGTCTCATGTTGATGAGCTATAGAGTGTATCTCTCTTAATAGTCCCCATAGACTCCAAAGAAGAGAGATTGCATGAGTGACAATCATGTGTGCAATGAAATATACGAGACCTGATGTTGATCGGTCATATTCTGGAGAAGATCACTGTAAGACAGTGAAAAACATCTTAAAGTTCTTAACCAACACTAAGGATGTGATCATATTCATGGTGGGTCTTAATTAAAACTAGAGGGCTTAATAGACTCAAGTTTTTTCGAGCACGTACTCAAGACGACAGAAAAAATCCACTTTAAGGTAAAGGGTTACCTTGAATACAGTTGGTGCGATGAATTGAAAAGGTTCTAAACAACAAAAGAGTTCTTTGGTTTAGTGATAAAGACAAAGTATATAGCTATAAATGAAGTCTGCAAGTTGATTGTTTGGATTATAAGTTCATTACAGAACTAGGAATAGTTCCCAAGTCTCATCTTGGATCTAAACATGTGTTGTGGCACTTTCATTTGATTATTAGAATCATTGAAAGATGGGAAATCACTATAGAGATAGTGGACTCTCAAGAACAACATTACATATCCATTAACTAAAGCTTATCCAACGGCAGGATAATCGTCTACTTAGAGAAGAAGAGTATAAGATACCATGACGATTGGCTTTTAGTGCAGTGGGAGATTGAAAGTAGTATGCACACAAGCCAATCATGTTTGATGATAAAGCATATACTTTGTAACAATCTTATTCATTTATTAATAAAAAGTATTAATTTATTAAAGGCTTTTAATTATCTACATAATCTTCGTTTTATAATATGTGATAAACCCATAGTTTTAAGCAATGCTTTTAGAATAATGATGATGATCATTCTAATGAGATCTAAATTCTTAGAAAGCTTAAAACTAAAATAGTTCCCAATCATTGGATTACTAAATAGGGGATTAGTGAATCCGGATAGATTGGTACATATATGTTGCTTGCTTCATTAGATGAGGATGATTGATCTCATGATCATTTGTGTGGAGACACTAAAGCAAGTATGTAGGTGCTTATTAGAGAATAAGTTCACTTTGAACGCGTGGCTCGCTAAGGAATACCTAATGGAGTTTTATTTGCTGTCAATAAGAATTCTCTAGTGATAGTAGTCAAGTAATCCTTGGACTTGAGGTCATCATAGTATCTTGTGTATGATGAGTTATACTTTGACTTATTCCTTAAGACCCTTAGGGTATATCAAAGGGTATGCTTGGGTATAATAAGTTGTACATGGAGATAATGTATGATCAATAAAGAATCTACCACTTCTAATAAAGAAGAGAAATGTCCTATGTGATTCGATAAATGACAACTCGGTAGTCCTTGGCTTAAAGCGAAATGAAATTAGAAAGGAGTTTCTAATTTGCAATATTTGAGTTAATGCATTTAAGGATCGAAATACATATAATTAAATAAAATAAGACTTGTGATAATTCCATGTCTTATATTTAATTGGGACATTGTATGGTGGAAGGATTGAATTGTACGGTAACTATTTACTCAAAGGTTCTTTAATGATTAATGTTGAAATCTATATTATCTGGAAAGTCGTTGATCGCTAGGGAGGCTTATCCTATTGTAGAATAAATATTATTTATTTAAATAAATTAATTATTTAATTTATTTATTTAAATAAGATTAGAATTGTTCTAATTGATTTATTCACAACCGGTTTAATATGGAGAACCTAAAGGGTCACACCATAAAAGGAAGAATAATTATTTAAGAAGTTAATGGCATAATCGTAATAATATGTTAAGTATATTTAATTTAATCTATGGTGATAGAATAAATTAAATAGCTTAATATTTATTATTTAATATTTTAGAAATATTAAATATAAATTAATAAGAGGAGTCTTATTAATATTATTACAATTATTATTATTTTAATTTCTAAAAGAGTTTAGGAATTAATTTAATATAAGTACTCTCATTTATTTCTAATAAGATTAGGAGGTTAAATTAATTAAAAGAGTTTAATTAATTATCCCTAATAAGATTAGGGAGCTTAATTAATTAAAAGAATTTAATTAATTAAATAAAACCCAATTCCTTAATTGTTAAGGTGGGTTGCCCACATCTATAAAAAAGAGGAGTCTTATTATGGGTGAAATGGGTTGTTGACTTTTACAACGTAATAATTCCAAGTTGTTGGGAGTATGCCTTTTCTATAGAGATAGAAAACTAGGGTTAGCCATAACACCCATCTTCTTGAATTTTATTCTTCCTTGGTGGATCACCTCTAGAGGCCAAACATTTGGGTGGCTAACGTTGATCAAAGGAAGGAACCAAACCCGGTGGATTCAAGATTGAACGCGAAAGGATTTGGAGGTGAACTTGTACCTGAGGAAGCTCGATCTTCAAGGGTATGATTTATACTTTATCTTTTCGTTTAATTAATAATTATGCATAAAGGATGATCCGGGTATATGGTTTGTAAATTTTTTTAAACTCTGATTTTATCACGCTTCCGCACTTTTATGCAATTTGATTGCGTTATGAATATTACAAACCTAACATATGCCACTTTTACAGGTTATTCCAACAGAATAATAATGAATGGAATAATGAAGTTCTCTTCAAGAAGAAAGAATAACACCCCTTACCGTAAAGAACTGAATATAGAAGTAGTGAAGTAGCAGAATACTCTTCTTCTTTCTATAATTTTCTCTCTATAGCTTCTCTCTATAATTTCTCTCTCTAGAGTTTCAATGAATTCGTAAGAAAATAATGAAGGAATGAGCTTCTATTTATAGGAAAATGGAATGCATAGTAACTAATCCATGAATGTATCGTATTGATTTACTTTAATCGGACTATCCATATTTAAAGAAAAACTTTTAAATAAAATATAATATATTCTATTTATATAAAAACATTTTACTATGCAAACACTATGCAATACTATGCAAAACACTATGCAAAAATACTATGCAAAGACTATGCATAATAAAATATAATATATTCTATTTATAGAATAACTTTAATAAAGTATTCTATTTTATATAAAAATGTTTCGCTTTTATTACGTTAATAATACGAATAAAACAAAACGTCATTATCGCTATAATAATTCATATTATTAATCGGCAATAATGGAATCAAACCGGTGACTTCTCACATAGGCATCAATAATCAATACCGCAAGCTACTTATGCAACCACACGACATCGCATTTTTACTACCGAGTAGTTCAACAAGATCAACGGTAAAACTTCCGCCGTTATTTTAATAAAATATTTTTGTCGTTTTCTCAATCCGAAATAAATTACATTAGGGTCCACCAATGATTGAGCCGTTATGCGAATATTCCCTGCTAAACCCGAATATTCCCCACCAATCGAATATAATATAACCACTTGATACTTTGCAAAATTTATAAATACTACCCACAACTATAATATTATCTTAAATTCACACCATAATATTAAAAAATTATTTCAACAAAATTTAAATCTTTATTGATAAAATCTGGGGTCTCACAATTACCACTATCATGCAAGAACGTTCACATATCACAGGAAAATAGTCAAGAGCACTAATAGAGTCATAGCCATTTTCAATGCATCAGTGACCTACTTACACACAAAGATCCACAAATGATAGACTCTATGTAATCATCAATATAACCAAAATCACTATATATACATGTGAAATTGAAATCATCTTGATTTTAAGCACAAGCCCTTATTTAAACTCATACGGTGAATAAGTATATGTCTATCTCATTCATGAAATACACAAGCCATATAAAAAATTTTCCATATACGTGATGCTATCATCACGACTATAAATCCATACTTGCATATTCATTGTCAATTCCATGCAAATACTGAAATGAATGGTGATCAAGCATTCATACATGCAAAATAATCATAATAGAATTCCCATATGATATGTAAAACAGCCCTAGCAATCAAGCATGCAACCAAACTACATATTAAAATCCGTTAGAATCCCATAATGGAGTTTAGCTCATGGCTGAACCAAAAGCCATTATGGGATCAAAGCTAAACATGATTAACAAGCAAACAATTGAAAGATGAAGGATAGAAAGGATCAAACCCAATTGCAGATTATAAACCAAAGTTAACGTTCAAATCCTTATATAAATCCTGCAAAAAAATAATAATAATCCACAATGACAGAAAATTCCAAGAAGAGTTGGAGAAGATGGAGTTTAGGCTTCATTCTTCGTTGGAAAATCCCCCAATGTGTTAACCCTAGTTACTATTATGAAAAATACATCAAAAGTTCTCCCTGTGCGTCTGACACCAGTCAGATATCGTTTAAAACAAATTACAACCCTTTTAATTAAAAATTAAAAATAAATAAATAAATAGCTTTTCACATTAAGCAGTGTGTCGCTGCCCCTCGATGTGTTCTCTCATGGGTATGACTTGTAATAGGTCATGCTCATCCAAATGAGTACTCGCGTGGGCGCGCGCTCTCAAGGCTAGTATGTCGCTACGCTATGGCTTTCTTCGATCTGCAAATTCGGTTCGCTTTAAATTCGCCATGTCATGCTACTTTACTACTACTTGTTCATTCTTTTCCTTCCTTCCTTCATTATCAGTCCCTCCGCTTCACTACATCCTCATGCCATGCATCCGTCAGCCTCAAGGCATGCGTCCAATCGCCTCTTGCCATCCAACACCACCAAATTAGGCCATTTCCTGCACTTTTTCACCAAAAGGAGTTTTAAGTATATGCAATGCAAAATAACATGAAATGCAACTAAAATAGACTAAAATGTACTTGAGATGGGCATGATTCGCGTGAATTGATATCCAATAAGTAGGTATAAAACCCACTTATCAAATACCCCCAAACTTGAACTATTGCTTGCCCTCAAGCAATGCATGCTAAATAACAATGACAATGCAAAAACACTACTATGTAGCTAAATTACTATGCAAACTAGTTTCACATCATTCCAACTTAAACAAAATTTTAGTCCAAAATGCCTCAGCGAATTATCCAGATTCAAGAATTCAAGTTCAAACTAAACTGTGGTCATAACATCATACACTTAGATAATTTATACATGCTATAAAAATGTTGTGTGTGTGTGTGTATAGTGTTCACCAAAACTTGATTCAAGCAAAGAATATACATGCTAAACTGCTCAAAATAGAAAATTATAGTCTAAATTAAGAATTATGTATACTTATGCAACGAAGAATGTTCCAACATATCCAAGCAAACTAAAGTTCAACAATGGGCTTACCTGCTTTATTACTACTCACGAGGGCAATTTTCACTCTTTCCCACGGTGTTTATTGCTATTTTTCTTTTCTTTTTCTTTTTTTTTATACATGACTGTGCAATGCCTTATTCCATTAGGCAACACTGCTACCCTTTAGCGAGTTTTCAACCAACGACTCCCGCACCATGAAAGACCTTAGGGCGCTTAGGTGTAGAGAGACAATCCCCTCGGCGTGCATTTACTCAAGTAGCTGTATACCAAATAAGACTAGTCACGTTATTGCTATTTGATTTTTTTTTATACATAGCATACCCATGTTTTCCTAAATTTTGAATGTCAATGTTTGTCAAATCTACATGCATGTTCCACATTTTTCTCTTTTTAAAACTACATTTTCTAACAAGCAATTCAACATATAATTCTTATACCTGGAAGTGATTGTGAACACATCCATGCAAACCGAAAGCATTTAAACAGCAATATGAATTTCCTCATGTAAAACATTATAACTACGTTCATGTTATCCAATATACTCTAAAATCCTTCACAATTCACTATCATCATTGGATAGGCAAAAATTTCTATAAAGCTAGAATTTTGTGAGACATGCAAACTAACTAAAACAAAAATTTTCTAGCACATAAAACAATAACACAAAAATAACTAAACTAGTAGCTAAACATGCAGAAATTTTAACAGAACATGCAAAACTAAACTACATGTTACTATACTACTCCTCAATACCCCCAAACTTATAATATTCAATGCCCCATTGAATGAAGGTAAAGGGTACAGAAAAACTCCCCTAATGATCGGCTTGACCACCCTCCTCGGGTGGTGAATCTGGTGGTGGATATGGCACTGCAGTCCCAAACTGGGGCCACTCTAGCATCGTTCCTTGCTGCGCAAAGGCTTCAGCTAAGGCCCTCGTGAGACCCGTAGCAAATGCTCCAAAATTGTCGTTGATGGCATCAACCCTTCGCTCCAACCTTCGGAGCTGGCGATCACCATGAGGAACCTATGGTCGTGTCGAGGGGCCCGCCTCATCTCATCTGAGGTGGTCATTGTCTTTTAGGGAAATATGGACTGGAGGATAAATCCTCTTCCGCGTGGGTGTGGCACGCCTCCGGCCCAGTCTTCAAATTTAGCAATTGTGGCATGTGTGATGTCCTGGCTTGGATATTGCAGTTGTTCGTTTCCCCAGTTGCATACCTAATGAGCACATAGCATTGCTACCACTGAAGCGTGTGGAATGCTCCCAGTGGTGCCTCCCCACAGATATCGCAGCATATTCTGGTGGATGAGATGGCCAACATCAATATATTTCCCGGTGATAATCCCCCACAGATAATTGCCCTCTCCGCTGTAATCTCGTGCTGATGCGATGAAGGCACTAACTTGGCACATATGAACAAGTTCCATGCCTTTGCATATCGGTTTAGGGCTGCGGCTGGGAATATGCGCGGTTGGATCGTACCGACTTTGTATGTCTATTTCGTGCCAGGCACGCACAGCTTAGCAATCACCAACTCTAAATCTGTTTCCAGGTACGCACCGGTGACCCAGTTGACAGCCCCTCTTGGTGGTGTCTCAGTGAGTCAGAAAATGGTTCTGATGGCAGAAGGTCTGTAGTCTATCTCGAACCCGCGAACCATCGAGATACCACTCACGGTGACCTTGGCATTGGCATAAAACTCACAAACTATGCTCATCAGAACGGGCGTGGGGGAGGCAGTCAGTCCACCCTAGCCTCGTTCCTGGATCATGGCACAAAGTTGTCCATCCTGGCTTTCTGGTTTGAATCCTCTTTCCTTAATAAATGTTTTTGCTATGATTCGGTAGTACTCCTGCTGGGCTTCCAAACACAGGAACTTGGTGTGGTCGACAATTTCCTCCCCATGACTGGCGGAGGAAGATGATGAAGAAGACGATGATCGTGCTCTCTTTGGACCCATTTGCAAATGATTGAGAGAGAATGCAGATGAAATCGACTGAGAATGAATGAAAGCTTATGAAGTGATAACCTTCAAACTTGTTTCTGCCAACCCAATCAAAAACCCTAGCTTTATAGTAGTGGATGGGAGCGTGGGTATGAGCCTTGAACGTGGAGAGAATCGTGGATATATGATTGAGAGATGTACGGCTTCAATTTGTAACTGATAGAGAGATAGAGATGTGAGGTATGGAGAGACACTGTGATTGTGCTCTGTTTTAATATCAAATGAGAGTCCAAATGGTCCACAACTTGTTTTTAAAATTTTCAAATATGTCTAAATCCGGAAGATTTTCAGACCAGTTACAAGGAGCACAATTCTTTTCAAAGATCAATCTTCTATCTGGATATCATCAGGTGAAGATTAAAACTGAGGATATTCCAAAGACTGCTTTCAGAACTCGGTATGGGCATTATGAATTCTTAGTCATGTCTTTTGGATTGACTAATGTTCCTGTTGCTTTCATGGATATGATGAACCGAGTATTCAAGGAATATTTGGATCAGTTCATTGTTGTCTTTGTTGATGACATCCTCATCTATTCCAAAATCCGTGAAGATCATGAGCACCATTTGAAGCTGATACTTGAAAGGCTTTGTGAAAACAAGCTATATGCCAAGCTGAAGAAATGCGAGTTCTAGCTTGAGGAAGTAGCATTCCATGGGCACGTGGTGTCAAAACATGGAGTATCTGTTGACCCGACGAAGATTGAAGCAATACAAAGTTGGGAACAACCGAGTCGGTGGACCAAGTCGCGTAGCTCTGGGCTTAATTTGGTTATTATCGGAGATTCGTGGAAGGATTTTCTCGAATCGCTACTCCATTAACTCAGCTGACTCGGAAAGATACAAAATTTGTATGGAGCGAGGAATACGAGAAGTGTTTCCAAGAGCTCAAGAGGAGACTCATTTCGGCACCTGGTTCGGATGGATTTGTCATATACAGCGATGCTTCAGGCAAAGGGTTAGGATGTGTTCTCATGCAACATGGGAAAGTCATAGCCTATGCCTCATGACAACTCAAAGAATATGAGAGGAATTATCCTACTCATGATCTGGAGTTGGCAGCAGTCGTATTCACGTTAAAAATTTGGAGACACTACTTGTATGGGGAGAAAGTGGAGATTTATACGGACCATAAAAGCCTCAAATATTTCTTCACCCAAAAAGAACTCAACATGCGGCAACGACGTTGGTTGGAACTATTGAAAGATTACGATCACACTATTCAATATCATCCTGGAAAAGCGAACGTAGTAGCTGATGCATTGAGTAGAAGATCATATGCAAGTACGAGTGCGATATTGTCAACACAAAGGCCCATTTTGTATGACTTGCAAAGGATGGAGATAGAGTTAAAGACTCCAGGGACCCACGTGATGATGGCGAATATACGAGTAGAACCGACTTTAATCGATAAAGTTAAAGCTACTCAAGCTACGAACCTGGGGCTGATGCGTATGAAGAAGAAAGTGCAAGAAGGTGCTATTCCTGAAGAAAGAATTGATGAAGAAGGAATACTTCGAGTCAACTCTAGACTTTGCATTCCTAACAATTCTGACTTGAAGCATAGAATCATGATGGAGGCACACAACACCCCGTTTGCGATCCATCCTGGGTGTACCAAAATGTATCATGATATTCGGCATACATTTTGGTGGAATAATATGAAGAGAGAGATCGCGGAGTTTATCTCGAGGTGTTTAACTTATCAACGTGTAAAGGCGGAGCATCAAGTGCCAAAAGGTCAATTGCAACCACTTGAGATTTTGAAATGGAAATGGGAACACATTAACATGGATTTTGTTACAGGTCTTCCCAAAGTTTCTCAAGGCATAGATGCGATTTGGGTTATTGTTGATAGATTAACCAAGTCTATTCATTTCTTCTGATCTGGAGACTTATTCCTTGAACGCCTTGCTCGTATGTGCGTGAATGAGATTGTGAGATTGCATGGCATGCCAAAGATCCATAGTTTCGCATCGTGACCCAAGATTTACTTCAAGATTTTGGGTTAGCTTACGTAAAGCTATGGGCATGGATTTACGATTCGATTCAAAGATACCATCCTCAAACCACGGACAATCGTAGAGGACTATTCACACCCTCAAGATCTATTAAGACTCGGTGTCCTAGATTTCAAAGGAAGTTGGGATAAGTACTTGCCACTGGTGGAATTCTCTTACAACAACAGTTATCAAGCAAGTATAGGCATGGCTCCATTCAAGGCATTATATGGATGAAAGTTTCGTTCTCCAGTATGTTGGGACGAGGTGGGAGAAGCAACGTTGTTGGGAGCAGAATTAATACGCATGACTACAAAAAAGATTCAAATGATCCGGCAACTTAAAAAGACCTCACAAGATCGACAAAAGAGTTATGCTGATCTTCATCGAAAGAACGTGGAGTTTAATATTGGAGATCATGTGCTGTTACGTATTGCTCCATGGAAGGGAGTTACAAGATTTGGGAAGAGAGGAAAGCACAATCCACGATTTATTGGTCCATTTGAGATTCTTTACCGAATAGGAAATGTGGCCTATAGACTCGCAATACCTCTAAATATGTCTCGTGTTCATAATATTTTTCATATATCTATGCTTCGTAAATATGTGAAAGACTCGAACCACATTAGTGCGTTAGAAACAAACGAGATAGCCGAAGATTTAACGTACGAGGAGGTACCTGTTAAGATCTTGGATAGGAAAGAGCATATCCTACGCACCAAGATTATACCACAAGTTAAAGTTTTGTGGAGGAACCATGCTATTGAGGAAATGACCTGGGAGTTGGAATTGGAAATTAAAGCAAGGTACCCTCACCTGTTCGAAACACGAGGTACGTACGACTATTTCGAGGACGAAATTTTATAAGGAGGGGAGGTTGTAAGACCCCAACTTATTATAAATAAAATTGAATTTTCTCTATTCATTATTCTAAATTAATAAGGTGTTAATTTGATATAATGCTTTGGTTATGGGTGAAATGTGCAAATTTTGTAAAATAAGCAAGTGGTTATAAAATATTCCTTTTGTCGGGGAATATTCGTTTGGTCGTGGAATATTCTTTTTGCTTCGGAATATTCAGCATTTACGACGCAAATCATTTGTGGGCCCCATAATGTAAAAAACTATTGGATGAAGGAAAATGACAAAGTATGAGTTTTTTAATAACGGCGATAATTGTTACCGTAACAATCGCTGGAATACCCGGTGGTTAAAATACAATACGCGTGGTCGCATGGTTTTACCAGATTGCATTGTTGAATTATTCATTCGTACGTAAGAAGGCACTACTCAATAATTGTTATAGTAGTTACTGTTCAATATTTTATTTTATTGATTCAATAATTGTTGCGTTGATAGTTTATATTATTGTTGTTTCAATAATTGTCACCGCATAAAGATTCCCATTATCGATCAATAATTTATATTATTTAAATAATATTATTAGATAAAGATATTGGCAATGTATAGAAAGTTCTCACAAGGAGAGGTTTGGTCACCTAATTACGCCGCCAAGAAGGAGAAATCCTTATCGAAAGCCCCTCTTCCTCGAACTACCGTTGTCATAATTATGATTCTGTTATATTATTTGTGAATAATTAATTATTGATTCATATGATAAGGAAATATTTATTTGATGTGGATATAAATAATGGATTTATTTATTTTATGTGGTTATAAATGAAGGAATTAATGCTAAGGTATTTTATCAGTATTTTGTCGGAATGAAGGTATTAAAAATCATCCGTTTGTGGATTTCGGATATTTTCTATTTGGAATTTGGAAAAACTCAAAGCTACAAAGTTGTAGAGAATTCGATTTCGTGTGGAATAGACATAAAATTCGTATTTTTCTGATAAACGGACTATTTTCTATGAATTGTTGAAGTTTTGGAAAATAAAATAATTTTTATTAAAATTGGGTGGGACCCACTTTTATTTGAAAACATGTGGGCTACTATTTTTCTCTTCCAAAATGGCATGCTTGAATTTTTCCAAGGGTGTGCATGGAAGATTTGATATAAATAATATTATTTTATTATTTTAGTCTCCTATGGCGTTCTAGCATTTTTCTATAAATAGACGCTTAGGTTAGAATTGAAAATCACACCGTAAACAAGTTTTCTCTCTCTATATTTTCGAGTATTATTTTTGTGAGTATTTAGATACTTTGAGAGTTGTTTGTTCTTTCATAAGTTTCCTTCTTTCTTTTATATCCGATATTCATCAAAAGTACCAATATTTTGAGGTAAGGGATGTTATTTTCTTCATATATGATATTATTTCTTTCAATATCATTATGCCAAATATTGATCTAAACTTTTTAATCAAATTTAGAACTTTTTGTGTCTCTGAGTTACTATTCACGATACTATATACACTATTCACTATTCACTTATATTCACTTAATACTTGCATCTATTCACCAAAAAATAAAATTTTCCTTTTTTTGTCCAAGATATATATTTTGGCTACTATCTTTGATCAGATCCATGTTTTGATCGTTATTTTTGAATTCGCCTTCACAATTGGTTATTATAAAGTATTATTGATCTTGATAAACCGCTATATACGAATCCCTAATATTTGTCCTTCCGTCTCACTAGATTCGCTTTTCTTTAAAATATTTTTCATCATCCTCAGTCTTAAAAGATGATATTATCAATATCTTTGGCCTCAGTAGTGCAAAGATGAATGATTAATCGATAAATATCTTTGGCCAGTAGTGCAAAGATGAACAAAGTGTTGAGATGAATACGACCAACCGGTGATACAAATGAATACCTTTGGCCCAGAGTGCAAAAAGATGAATAATTGATTAAAGATATATATCGATTGTTGTTATAGGATAAAATATTGATGATGAACTTATAAATCTTAGAAGATAGTAGAATTCATTCTCTACGTGACTCTTCTAATGGATTGTTGTTTCACTGCGAGTATTATTGATCTAAAACTTGTTGTCTATAATATTCTATCAGATTTTTCCCTGTTGAAGACTAATGATAATTTGTTGTATATTATCTTAGTCATAATATTCTTTACTGGGCTAGTTGAGCTCACCCTTTTCCTTTTTGTTCCATTTTTCTTCTCAGGAGGTGAGAACATAGCAGGATCAAGTCGAGGTATGGAGTGATGGTTCTAGAAAGATGTTTTAGCAGTCCTCACTATTTATGTAAAATAGTGTATGAATAATTATAATGAGGACTTATTTGAGTGTTGATATTGTCTAGAAGATAATATTTGTATTTAAACTCACAGTATGTGTTGTCGTATTTTACATGACATTTGTATTATTGAAGTTGTAGTTTGCTTTCTATACCATGTATTTGGCAACTCGTAATGGGTGTCAGATACCTATTTTGGGGGGGCGCCACAGCTTGGTATCAAAGCTTAGGATATGGTCTCCTCAGGAGATCGGGAATAGAACTAGGAGGGAGAGATGAGTAAATCCTTCGCTAAAGTGTCCTATCTAAGCTTATTTGTTGGTTGGTCATAATATAGGATATTATGTGATATGTTAATTTGTTTAATTAACCCTTGTTTTATGGAAGTATTTAAGAATGGTCACGAGAACGTTAACAATGGAGTGTATGAGACCGTGGAACAACCTTTAGTCACAAACCAGAGAACGCAAACGGAAGGCAATATTCCTCCCATAAACAATGCTACCGAGCAAATGATGAATGATGGAATGTTTAGGAGCTTTTTGCGCTCATGCAAAATCGACGAGGAGACTCGTGTACAAAACACGGGTGGAAGTGATGGCAATGCGCTATCTCTATCACAAAGCAAGCGCTTCAAGGAGTCAGGACCACCAGATTTCTAGGGAAAACCCGATCCGATTAAGGCAGAAACATGGGTCAAGCAAATTACCAAGATATTCGATATCTTGGGATGCATGGAGGAATGGAAGGTTCCATTCGCCACCATTATGTTCCGTGGAGAGGTAGATTACTAGTGGGAATCTGTGAAGCGTACCCAGCCAGCCGCACTTAACATGTCTTGGGAAAGATTTCAGAAACTGTTCAATGATAAGTACTTTCCTGAAAGTATTCGTCATATGAAGGAGGTAGAGTTTATTAGACCGAATGTAATAACATGACGGTGTCTCAAAGACGAGGTGAAGTTCATGCGAGAGTTATCCAGTTTGCACCTCATTTGGTAGAGAATGAGGAACGTATGATGCGGATGTTTCTGAGAGGTCTAAAACCCGAGATTCGTCAATACCTTATCTCTCATAAATTTTCAATGTATTCAGATGTTGTCAACATGGCTCAATTATTAGAAAGAGATAATGAGTATACTCAACCGAGGGACCACAACTGTGGTCATACTAAGGTGATGCGAAGCCATCGAGCGATGATAACCAGTGAGGAGGGAAAAATACGGACAAAGGCGGTAACCACTCGGGTGGTAATCATGGCCATGATAATAGGAGAGGTGAGTCAAGTGGAAATTTTAGAAAGTGGAGATTCAACAATAACGGGAAGACATCAACAGCAGCACCAGCACCAACAACCAATTCTAGGGGAGGAGATCGACCGCCAGTTAGATGTTACAAATGCGGGAAAGAGGGACATATCAACCCAAACTGCCCACAACAATCCAAGGTATGTTATAATTGTGGAAAGGAAGGACATATCGCTCGAGATTGTACTATAGCGAAACCAAGTTCAGCGGGGATGGTGACTCCAAGGGCTTTCCTGGGTAAGTCAAAATCAGCAGTTCCTAGAAGAGCGTTTGTCGTGACTGGCCAAAATGTGAGGAACCCAAACGAGGTGATCACGGGTAAGCTAATCTTGAACTCTTGCGAAGTTTATACCTTACTAGATACCTGCTTCTACCCATTCTTTTATCTCTCCTGCTTGTGCTCAATGTTTAAACTTGACTCCGGAGAAATTGGACTTTGATTTATTTGTTGAAACTCCATTGGGTGAAACCTTCATTACATTTATAGTTTATAAATCTTGCTTGATCCAAGTTGGCACAATCACATTACCTGTTGATCTTATTTCTTTAAAGATACTTGTTTTTGATGTGATTTTAGGAATTGATTGGTTAACCACTCATCATGCCAAAATTGATTGTTTTCGTAAGGTTGTAGTTTTCATATTCCTAACCAACCTGTCATACGAATTCAAACAACTAAACCACTAAAATCAGTCACTGTTATATCAAGCCACAAAGCTATTCGTTTATTGAAAAATGGATGTCAAGCTTTCTTAGCCCATGTTATGGATTTGAACAAAGACAAATCAGATTTGAATAATATTTCGTTGTTAGAGAATTTCCGATGTATTTCAAGAACTTCTGCCTACCCCCGTAACGTGATGTTGAATTCTTTATCGACCTTGAACCGCATAAAAACCCATTTTTAAAACGCCATATCGAATGGCTCCTATTGAACTTCGTGAGTTAAAAGTCCAACTACAGTGAGTTATTAGACATCGCTTATTCGCCCCAAGTACATCTCCTTGGGGTGCTCCTGCTTTTATTCAGAAAAGAGAAAGACAGGAGTATGCGACTTTTGTATTGACTATCGAGAATAAAACCATGTCACCATCAAGAATAGGTATCCGCCACCTCGTGATTGATGACCTATTCGACCAGCCATAAGGAGCACAATTCTTTTCAAAGATCGATCTTCGCTCGATATCATTAAATCAAGATTAAAACCGAGGATATTCCAAAGACCGCTTTCGTAACTCCCCAGATAGGCATTATGAATTCTTAGTCATGTCTTTTGATCGACTAATGCTCCTCGCCGCTTTCATGGATATGATGAACCGAGTATTCAAGGAATATTTGATCACCATTGTTGTCTTTATTGATGACATCCTCATCTATTCCAAAAGCCGTGAAGATCATGAGCACCATTTGAAAGTCGATACTTGAAAGGCTTCATGAAAATAAGCTATATGTCGTCAAGAAAAATGCGAAGTTCGGCTTGAGGAAGTAGTATTCCTTGGGTACGTGGTGTCAAAACATGGAGTATCCGCTGACCCGGCGAAAGATCAAGCAATACAAAGTTGGGAGAAATCAAGTTTTCGTGATCAAGTCATGTGAAGCCTCGGGCTTAATTGGTTATTATCGGAGATTCGTGGAAGGATTTTCTCAAATCGCTACTCCATTAATTCAAATTGACTCGAAAGATACAAAATTGTATATGGAGCGAGGAATGCAAGAAGAGTTTCCAAGAGCTCAAGAGGAGACTTATTTCGCAAGACTGCTCGCAATACCATCCGTTCTTGGATGGATTTGTCATATATAAATGATGCTTCAGTGCAAAGAGTTAGATGTGTTCTCATGCAACATGGGAAAGTCATAGCCAATGCCTTACGACAACTCAAAAGAATATGAGAGGAATTATCCTACTCATGGTCCTAAGTCATAGCGTGATGATTCAAGTTGAATATTTGGAGATACTACTTGTATGGGGAGAAAGTGGAGATTTATACGGACCATAAAAGCCTCAAATATTTCTTCACCCAAAAGAACTCAACATGCTGAACGACGTTGGCTTTGAACTGCTGAAAGATTACGATCACACTATTCAATATCATCCTGGAAAAGCGAACGTAGTAGCTGACGCATTGAGTAGAAGATCATATGCAAGTACGAGTGTGATATTGTCAACGCAAAGGCCCATTTTGTATGACTTGCAAAGGATGGAGATAGAGTTAAAGACTCCAAGGACCCACGTGATGTTGGCGAATATACGAGTAGAACATACTTTAATCTATAAAGTTAAAGATGCTCAAGCTACGGACCTGGGGCTGATGCGTATAAAGAAGAAAGTGCAAGAAGGTGCTATTCCTGAAGCAAGAATCGATGAAGAAGGAATACTTCGAGTCAACTCTAGACTTTGCGTTCCTAACGATTCTGACTTGAAGCATAGAATCATGATGGAGGCACACAACACCCCATTTGCAATCCATCCTGGGAGTACCAAAATGTATCATGATATTCGGCATACATTTTGGTGGAACAATATGAAGAGAGAGATCGCGGAGTTTATCTCGAGGTGTTTAACTTGTCAACGTGTAAAGGCGGAGCATCAAGTGCCAAAAGGTCCATTGCAACTACTTGAGATTTTGAAATGGAAGTGGGAACACATTACCATGGATTTCGTTACAGATCTTCCTAAAGTTTCTCAAGGCATAGATGCGATTTGGGTTATTGTTGATAGATTAACCAAGTCTGCTCATTTTTTGTCGATACGTGAGACTTATTCCCTTGAACGTCTTGCTCGTATATACGTGAATGAGATTGTTAGATCGCATGGCATGCAAGTATCCATAGTTTCAGATCGTGACCCAAGATTTACTTCAGGATTTTGGGTTAGCTTGCAGAAAGCTATGGGCACGGATTTACGATTCAGTTCAGCATATCATCCTCAAATGGACGGACAATCAGAGAGGACTATTCACAACCTTGAAAATCTATTAAGACTCGGTGTCCTAGATTTCAAAGGAAGTTGGGATAAGTACTTTCCACTGGTGGAATTCTCTTACAACAACAGTTATCAAGCAAGTATAGGCATGGTTCCATTCGAGGCTTTATATGGATGAAAGTGTCGTTCTCCAGTATGTTGGGACGAGGTGGGAGAAGCAACGTTGTTGGGAGCAAAATTAATACGCATAACTACAGAAGTTGGAGATCATGTGCTGTTACGTATTTCTCCATGGAAAGGAGTTACAAGATTTGGGAAGAGAGGAAAGCTCAATCCACGATTATCCATTTGAGATTCTTGACCGAATAGGAAATGTGGCCTATAGACTCGCATTACCTCCAAGTATGTCTCGTGTTCATAACATTTTCACATATCTATGCTTCGTAAATATGTGAAAGACCCAAACCACATTATTGCGTTAGAAACAGACGAGATAGCCGAAGATTTAACGTATGAGGAGGTACCTGCTAAGATCTTGGGTAGGAAAGAGTATGTCCTACGCACCAAGATTATACCACAAGTTAAAGTTTTGTGGAGGAACCATGCTTTTGAGGAAATGACCTGGGAGTTGGAATCAGAAATGAAAGCAAGGTACCCTCACCTGTTCAAAACACGAGGTACGTACGACTATTTCGAGGACAAAATTTTATAAGGAGGGGAGGTTGTAAGACCCCAACTTATTATAAATAAAATTGAATTTTCTCTATTCATTATTCTAAATTAATAAGGTGTTAATTTGATATAATTCTTTGGTTATGGGTAAAATGTGCAAATTTTGCAAAATAAACAAGTGGTTATAAAATATTCCTTTTATCGGGGAATATTCGTTTGGTCGTGGAATATTCTTTTTGTCGGGAATCTCCATACGACGGCGCAATCATTTGTCGGCCCCATAACAGAAAATGGTTGGATGAAGGAAAACGACAAAGTATGAGTTTTTTTAATAACGGCATAATTGTTACCGTTAACACTGTTGGAATACCCGGTGGTTAAAATACAGTAATACGCGTGGTTGCACAGTATTGTTGAATTATTGATTCGTACGTAAGAAGGCACTACTCAATAATTGTTACAAAGAATTATCGCTCAATATTTTATTTTATTGATTCAATAATTGCTGCGTTGATAGTTTATATTATTGTTGTTTCAATAATTGTCACTGCACAGTATTTCCCATTATCAAATCAATAATTCATATTATTTGAATAATATATAGCATTATTGGCAATGTCTAGAAAGTTCTATCAAGGAGAGGTTTGGTCACCTAATTGCGCGCCAGTAAGGAGAAATCCTTATTGGAAAGTCCCATCTTTCCCGGGAACGGTCTGGTTGTCATAATTATGATTCTGTAATATTATTTGTGAATAATTAATTATTGATTCATATGATAAAGAAATATTTATTTGATGTGGATATAAATAATGGATTTATTTATTTTATGTGGTTATAAATGAAGAAATTAATGCTGAGGTGTTTTATCAGTATTTTGTCGGAATGAAAGTATTAAAAATTATCCGTTTGTGGATTTCGGATATTTTCTATTTGGAATTTGAAAAAACTCAAAGCTACAAAGTTGTAGAGAATTCGATTTCGTGTGGAATGGACATAAAATTCGTATTTTTCTGATAAACGGGCTATTTTCTATGGATTGTTGAAGTTTCGGAAAATAAAATAATTTTTATTAAAATTGGGTGGGACCCACTTTTATTTGAAAACATGTGGGCTGCTATTTTTTTCTTCCAAAATGGCATGCTTGAATTTTTCCAAGGGTGTGCGTGGAAGATTTGATATAAATAATATTATTTTATTATTTTAGTCTCCTATGGCGTTCTAGCATTTTCCTATAAATAGACACTTAGGTTAGAATTGAAAATCACACCAGAAACAAGTTTTCTTTCTCTCTCATATTTTCGAAATTTATTTTTGTGTATTTAGATACTTTGAGAGTTCTTTGTTCGGTGATAAGTTTCCTTCGGCTTTCTATCCGATATTCCGATCAAAAGTACCGTTATTTTGAGGTAAGGGATGTTATTTTCTTCATATATGATATTATTTCTTTCAATATCATTATGCTGAAGTATTGATCTGAACTTTTTAATCAAATTTGAAATTTTTTGTGTTGGGGTTACTATTCACGTATACGGCACTATTCACGAATATGACACTATTCACCAAAAAATAAAAATTTTCCTTTTTGTCCAAGATGTATATTTTGGCTACTATCTTTGATTGTATCCATGTTTTGATCGTTATTTTTGAATTCTGCTTCACAATTGGTTATTATAAAGTATTATTGATCTTGGATAAACTGTTATATGAATTCCTAATATTTGTCCTTCTGTCTCACTAGATTCGTTTTCTTTAAAATATTTTTCATCATCCTCAGTCTTAAAAGATGATATTACTGAATATTTTTGGCCTGTAGTGCAAAGATGAATGATTAACTGATAAATATCTTTGGCCCGTAGTGCAAAGATGAACAGGCGTTGAGATGAACATGACCAACTGGTGATACAAATGAATATATTTGGACTGTAGTGCAAAGATGAATAATTGATTAAAGATATATGTTGATTGTTGTTACAGGGATAAAATATTGATGATGAACTTATAAATCTTAGAAGATAGTAGAATTCATTCTCTACGTGACTCTTCTAATGGATTGTTGTTTTCGCTGCAGAATATTGATCTAAAACTTGTTGTCTATTATATTCTATCATCCGTTGGGAATTTATTGCCTTGAAGATATTAAAGGTGACCTCTTGATCATGTACACGCATAGTGAGTTCCCCTTTCTACACATCAACCGAGGTCCTGTCTGTGGCTAAGAATGGTCTCCCTAGTATTATTGGTATGCTTTTGTCTTCCTCGTAGTCTAAGATGATGAAGTCAGCCGGAAATATAAACTTGTCCACCTTTACCAACACATCTTCAACAATTCCTTGTGGATACGTGATGGATCTGTCAGCTAGCTGTAATGATATGTTTGTCGGCCTTGGAGGCGGCAGTCCCAACTGATTGAATACTGACAGAGGCATCAAATTTATACTTGCCCCCAGATGAAATAAACACGTACTAAAGCTCATCTTCCCGATTGTGCACGGAATTATGAAGCTGCCCGGATCCTTCAGCTTTGGAGGTAATTTCTGCTGAAGCACTGCACTGCATTCCTCTATCAAGGCTACTGTCTCAAACTCATCTAGTCTTCTCTTCCTTGACAATATACCCTTCATAAACTTTGCATAGCTTGGCATTTGTTCCAATGCCTCGACGAATGGTATGTTGATCTGCAGCTTTTTGAATACCTCCAAGAACTTGTTAAACTGTTTATCCTCCCTCTGCTTAGTTAATCTTTGCAGATACGGTACTTGAGGGTGAATTGGTGGCACTGAACTCATAGGCTTTTCCTCTTAACCTGTTTTATCCTTCTCGACCTGCTGCGACTCAGATTTTTCCAGATTTTCTTAACCAACAAATCATTTATTCGCCTTTCATGCATGGCCGCAACCTCCTCCTGTGTTCTCAGCACGCAAGGCTTGACTTCATGATGTTCCACTGATTTTTCCCAGATCATAATGATATTACTTGGCATTGTTCCTTCCCGTCTCTTCTAGGATTTGTCTCTGTGTTACTTGGTAAGGAACCTTGGGGCCTGTTGTTAAGCATGCTCATCATCTGCCCCATCTGACTTTCCAAATTCTTAATAGCCACTGCTTGGCTCTTGATCATAACCTCCGTATTTGCCATGTACTTCAACATCATCTCCTCCACTTCCGATTTCTTTTCCTACTAAGGTGCAGCTGGAGTGTGATGTTGTTGTTGTTGATGAGAAAATCCCAATGGAAATGGTGGTTTCTGCATATATCTGTGTCAGAAATGGTCATGATCGGAATTGATGATTCTACCGAAATCGACTTTGTTAATTTCCTTGGTTATTCGACCAACTAAAGTTTGGATGATTTCGGTTGTTGGGGTGGTATGTGTTCTGAAATTGACCTTGGTCTTTCCTGTAGTTGCTCACATATTGCACCGACTCCGAGCTAATAGCACACTGATCCGTGGAGTGTGACCTTGCATAAATCTCACAAACGAAGGCAATTGTTTTAACTTTGCTCTCTGCTATTGTGTCTATCTTCTTTGCCATCGCTGCCATCTGTGCTGACAATTAAGTGATAACATCTACCTCCAACACACCTGCTACCTTAGGCTGAAGCATCCGAGTTGTAGGATTCTAAAAATCATTAGCTGTCATAGTCTCAATAAGTGTATAGGCCTCGTCATAGCTTTTTGCCCATAATGCCCCTCCTGCAGCTGCATCTACAATCGGTCTCGACTGCCATCCCAATCCGTTGTAAAAGGTGTTGATCACCATCCAATCCGGCATACCGTGATGCGGACACTTCCTTAACATCTCTTTGTATCTCTCCCATGCTTCATATAAGGACTCACCCTGTTGTTGCTCAAACTGACATATAGTTGTCCTCATCTTTGCAGTCTTTAGCCATTGGGAAGAACTTGGCTAAGAATTTCTGCGCTAAGTCCTCCCATGTAGAGATTGACCCTGACGGCAAAGAATGAAGCCAACTCCTCGCCTTATCCCTCAATGAGAATGGGAACAACCGCAGTCTGATAGCATCCTCCATCACACCGTTATATCGGAATGTATCACAAATCTCGATGAATCTCAATAAGTGTTCATTCGGATCATCCATAGCAGCACCCCAAACTGAGCCGAGTTCTGCACCATCTGAATAGTGCCCAATTTTATCTCAAAAGTATTGGCTGCTATCGCCGGTCTGACTATGCTAGACTAGAGTCCGTTTATATTCGGCATGGAATAATCTCGTAGAGCCCGATGCTCTTCTCTTTGCTCAATTCTCTGTTCTTCTGCCATACTAATTGTAGTTCTCTCTAACTGAGCTTGTAAATTTCTTCGCACAGTAGCTTTCCAACCTCTATCGTTAATGTTATCCTGCGCTTATGTTAATTCGAAATTGGAAGATCTTGTGTACATAAAAAATCTGCAAGTACCTGAAATCACAAATAAAACAAAAATAGAAATGAGATAAGAATAGATATGTCTAAGTCATACAAAATAGCTTAAAATTGATGATAATAATTTAAACTAAATGCCTTTCCCCGGCAACGGTGCCAAAAACTTGTTGCCTCTTTTTCAGTTATGACAAAAGAGCTCTAACTCATGCAAGCATACATGTGTCAACAAGTAATACAGAGTAAGTAAAGTATCGATCCCACAGAGAAAGTGGTTCAATTTAAACTACTATTCATCAATCAAATCACTATTTTTATATGCTTAAACTAAAGATCAAAAGTGTGGATTATTCTAACTGCAAATAATAACTAAAATGAGAATAAGAATGGAATAAATCAAATCTGGAGATAATGGGATCCTAACTTCATTTAATATTTCATCTAATTACCACTATCATGCAAGAACGTTCACATATCACAGGAAAATAGTCAAGAGCACTAATAGAGTCATAGCCATTTTTTAATGCATTATGACCTACTTACACAGCATCCACAAATGATAGACTCTATGTAATCATCAATATAACCAAAATCACTATATGTTTATGTGAAATTGCAATCATATTGATTTTAAGCACAAGCCCTTATTTAAACTCATACGGTGAATAAGTATATGTCTATCTCATTCACGAAATACACAAGCCATATAAAACAGCCCCATATACGTATGTTATCATGACTACAGTCCATACTTGCATGTTCATTGTCAATTCCATGCAAATACTGAAACGAATGGTGATCAAGCATTCATACATGCAAAACAATCATAATAGAATTCTCATATAATATGTAAAACAGCCCTAGCAATCAAGCATGCAACCAAACTACATATTAAAATCCGTTAGAATCCCATAATGGAGTTTAGCTCATGGCTGAACCAAAAGCCATTATGGGATCAAAGCTAAACATGATTAACAAGCAAACAATTGAAAGATGAAGGATAGAAAGGATCAAACCCAATTGCAGATTGTAAACCAAAGTTAACGTCCAAATCCTTATATAAATCCAGCAAAACAATAATAATAATAATCCATAATGACAGAAAATCCCAGGAAGAGTTGGAGAAGATGGAGTTTAGGCTTCGTTCTTCGTTGGAAAACCCCCCAATGTGTTAACCCTAGTTACTATTATGAAAAATACGTCAAAAGTTCTCCGTGTGCGTCTGACACCAGTCGGATATCGTTTAAAACAAATTAAAACCCTTTTAATTAAAAATTAAAATAAAATAAATAAACAACTTGAGATCGCTACGGGGTCACAAGGCTACTTGCGATAGGTCATGCTCATCGACCAAGAACTACTCGCATGCGCGTGTTTCAAGGCTATTATGTCGCGCGGCTTGCAGTCTGCAAATTCTGGTTCTGCTTTTGATTTTGTCATGCTGCTGCTGCTGCTACTGCTACTTGTTCATTCTTTTCCTTCCTTCCTTCATTATCAGTCCCTCCACTTCACTACATCCTCATGTCGTGCATCCGTCAGCCTCAAGCCATGCGTCCAATCGCCTCTTGCCATCCAACACCACCAAATTAGGCCATTTCCTGCACTTTTTCACCAAAAGGAGTTTTAAGTACATGCAATGCAAAATAACATGAAATGCAACTAAAATAGACTAAAATGTACTTGAGATGGTCATAATTCGCGTGAATTGATATCCAATAAGTAGGTATAAAACCCACTTATCAATTCTACGGGGATAATTTCCTTGTTTGCTACTTCTACGTCCATAGGGTGTTCTAACCTTTCACGGGGTAAGTCTAACTGTCTAGCAAAATCTTTAGAAACAAAAGAGCAGGTAGCACCCGAATAAAATAACATGTATGCATCTATATCATTGATCGGAACGATACTTAACACCACGTCCTTAGACTCCATCGCATCTTGTACGGTCATGTTAAACGTTTGTGCCATTAGTCTATTGGCTTGACTGGCTGGTCCTCTAATGTTCAGTCCATTGTTGTTGTTGCGGTTGCCGCTAGTTACATCACCCTTTCTCTTCGGACAGTCCTTAATTTGATGGTCCGTGGCTCCACACGAGAAACATCCTCCCTTCTGCTTATTCGGACACTGAGGAGCCATGTGCCCCAGTTGTTCGCAACGATAACAAACACTCTTTCCCTTCATGCACTCCCCCGAGTGATTCCTCCCATAATTATTGCACTTCATACTCTTCTTGGCCTCCCCTCCAGACTTATTTCCTCCAGAGGATTGGCTCTCCGTCTATTTTCGCTTGTTGGGGTTGCTGCCTCCGCTGCTTCCCCCTTTTTTCCCTTCCTGACCGGTCTTCTTTTCTTATTTAAAACGAGCGATGGCTTCATTACCTCCCTCGGCAATGATAGCCCTTTCTAATAAATCAGAGTAAGTCTTAATCTTCAACACCGCCACTGCTTTCTGAACCCATGGTTTCAGTCCTAATTCGAACCTCCTTGCCTTTCTGGCCTCCGTGTCAACCTGATGCAGAGTGAATCGGGCCAACTCGTTAAACCTTGTCGCGTACTCTGCGACAGACATACTACCTTGTTTCAGTTCTAGAAACTTAACCTCCATATCTTGTTGCATATTCTCCGAGAAGTTATTCTCAAGGAATAGCTCCTTAAATCTCTCCCAAGGAATAACTCCTTCGTCTGCTCGGCCCCTATTGGCTTTCCACCAATAGCTAGCTTCGCCTTTCATCATGAAAGTGGAAAAACTCGTCTTCTATTCTTCGGCAACACATGCGACCTCGAACACTTTCTCCATCTCTTCTATCCATGTCTGGGCTTCAATTGGGTCCAGGGTTCCTCGGAACTCCGGTGGTCCTACCAATTTAAAGTCCTTAAAGCTAGCCAAGTGTTGTCCTGGTTGCCCTGCTGCTGATGGGGTCTGTTTTGCATTGCCTTTGTTAACAGGTTAACGAAGTTCTGCATTGGGTCAACATTTGCCCCTCCACCATTGTTAACGAATACTTCCTCCCTCTGATTCCGCAGAATTCTTCTGGGCAGCATGATCTGAGGAAAGGAAGAAAATTATTAGGCTTTATGTGATATGCTATTCATGTTAGCATTAAGAAGTTTAAGATGTCTATCAATCATTTTTGATTTAAATAAACAACTTCAATATCACAATAAAACTCAATGGATTTCCTCAACCCATCACTTACATACTCTACTTAAGTTTTCTGCTAAGGTTATAACCTAGGTTTTGCATTCCTAACGTTTATAACCTACAGCTTTGATACCAACTTGTGACGCCCCCAAATCTGGGTCCTCTGACCCTGGTTCGGTCATCACTATAAACTACAAACATTCACCTCTAAACAACATACGATAACTAAAATGCGGAATATAATAAACGTACATCATTCATTCAAAAGGTGTCACTAGTCCCAAGATACGATAACCTTAATATCATTCTACAAACATACCCTAAAATAAACATTAGGTTCATATTACATAATAGTAATTTAAAATAAGCATAAAATAAAGTTTGCTCCTTGCCATTATTCTACATCTTTCCTTTACCCTTGTCCTTCCCTGAGATCTCGGGCTTAGCTGCAATATAATTTATGATATAGCAAGGATGAGCAACAAATTTGCTCAGCAAATTTAAGTACAACAATAAGGATATATCATGGTGAATGGAAAGATATCTGGCAATGAATTCAACAATATGAATATTTGACGGATTCAACAATATGAATATTTGAAGGATTCAACAATATGAATATCATAAGCAAAGATAATGATTGCTTTTAGAATAACTGCTAGTCAAATAGACTTTGAACTATAACACTCCAATGGAATCAATAGCTAATTGACCCTTTGGATACTGGCTATAGAATAAGTACTTAAGGGGATTAGCCTCACGTACTCTATGTATCTGCATAACATTTAAATCTGCTTTGTTATATCTTATATTAAATACCTAGGGTACTCCCCTATCATTGAAGGGGTGTTTTTTCAGTCTAAGAATCCTTACCATCAATTGGTTTGGATAGCTTTTATAAAACTTCATACTCTTGTCTGACCGAACAAAGGTTCAGACTCTATCCAACACAGTTCAAAAATTATTGAACTTTAAATGATGTACAAGTCCAAGACTATACAAACTCAAGTGCACTAAGTGCAAATATCAATAATATCGATGTGGAATAATTGTAAAGAAATTAAACAACTTAATAGCATGCTTGGAAATAAGATTCAAGCTTAAATAAATAACTTTCAATTCAACAATATCCTACTCATTACAATATGAGAAGGATAGGAAACTTTCACAATGAACAAAGTTGTGTAAGTTAGGAAACTTGCAACACAATAAAATAGTGTTCGGATACCTGCTCAATATACATTTGAGTAAGAATTAAGGAACTTGCTCAATAAACATATGATTCAAGGAAACTTGCTCAAGTAAAAGAGTAAGAATTCAGGACACTTGCCCACTAATAAATGGAGTAAGTTTAGGGAACTTGCTCGATATAAACTTGAGTAAGATTAGGGAAACTTTCCTATTTGCTCAGCTACAATATAATACTAGCTTTAACTAACTTGCGTTGAAATGACCTAACATTAACAAGTCGGCCATTTCAATTAGTATGTGTAAACTAGTACAAGTTTACACTTAAAAAAAATCAAGTCATCACATAGCATGCTTCTCAACACATTACATGGCACATTGGTCACATATTACAAAGTATAGTAATCACATAAGCATGCCTTAATACTTCAGACCAAAAACAAATCATCTTGGCAAGATCGCGGGATTTTGGCAATTGCTACTTTGGTCTAGTTTAGGGACTGGCCTTGGTGTCTTTCCCTCGCCGCACTAAGGTTGAGCTTCTACACTTCCTGACTTTAGGCCAACTCTAACATACGCCTATACATACATATTAACATACATACATGCTAGAGTTTTACATACAACACATGACCATACTTGAATTCATTACTTCAAGTTTAACTTACAATTTATATGTCATTAAAACATAAAAGGTCATGTAATCCTCATGCTTCACAATCTTGGTCATACAATACTCAGTAGTCATGCTTGTATATAGACAACACATGTATACTTTACTCACATAGTTCATATTTCAGAAATTTCCTTTTTATGACTATGTGTGAAATAAGTGAAAACCATACATTAACCAAACGATGTTCATGATAATATATCTATAGGCATAATGAGTCCTAATATACATGCTTGCATGGTCATAACGTACTTTACTCATTTCTTGATGACATTAGCTTCCTTATTCTAATTTTTTTTGAATTTAACACTAAGCCAACTTAGTACATACAAGGCATCTTAACATGTAACTCTCATGCATTTACAACATATATTAAGGCCACATGCATGTTCAAATGGTCAGAACTTACTAGATAAAAGTCTTGGTCAAGTTCTTTTTGAAAAGCCTTAAGTTTCTTATCTTTGAAATAGTCTAATCTTTCAATCATGTATGCTAGTGTGTTTAATCACTTTAGTCTTGCATTTCATGTCAATATAAACCATATATGTTTATAAAGTCAAAATGCTCACATGATGTGTTCGTGATAAAGTTCACTTTTGAAATCACAAACCTCATTTCAAGACCACAAGTGTTGTGTCCATTGTAGGTACTAACATGGTTATACTTGTTCATACTACATGCACATACTTACATATGCGTGTCAAAATAGTTTACAAACTTGTTCTAACAATGTACTAACAAGTTAAAGACATCGAGAACAAAACAGAAAAACATCGAGTCAGTGCGAGTGCAGAAATGCGTATTTTACACTTCTAACCCTAATACATTAGTAGCAATGTATGCCATGAATGCCGAAAAAAAAAGGGAGTTTGGAGTTACGGTAGCAATACTTTAGACCCTAACACAAATAGAGCATTGCAATGTATGTGCGTACTGCATCGAGAGACAATAAGCACTCATTTGCGAGCCTTAACCAACTTGGTTTCACTTGCTTCAAACATGTTCCAATCCATCATTTGAGTGTTCAAACATGTAAGCCTACTTCCTAAACACATTATAGCATGCTAATTCACTTTGACTAACAAAGAATTGCAAGTAATTTCTATCATTTGACAAAACCCAACTAAGAACAAAAGCTTTGGATTTAAACCTTTTAAAGCTTAATAGACTTCCTACACTTTGAATATGCTTCTATGATATGCTCAGCAACTTAAGACTCTCAAACTAAGACTTAACAAACAACAAAAACTGAATTTGAAGCTTGTATTTATAGAAAAACATGGACAAGATAATCACATTGCACCAAGGTTGGATTCATGGTGCAAAGAAACAATACATTGGTTAATCAAAAGTTGATCAACCACCCTTACCAACCATTTACTTATCAAATGATCACCTATTCAATAGCCTTTTTGGAAAATACGTGATTTAGCTTCAAGTCACTATTCATGTACTTTGTGACACTCATTTTGGGACAAGAGAGAAAAACTCAGCAATAAGCTATCTAAGGCTTGGTTTGGACACTATAATTCCCATAATGTAATATAAATGTGTTACTACTACTACACAAAGGAAATTTGGGATTTATTTATATACTCACATTATATAACCCATGTACATTAAATACACGTAATAAAATAACGCAGTTAAGTATTATTGTCCGGGAAGTTTCATAACTATCTCTACTACTCACATAGGCATATTATAACATTATTTAATATTATGTATTCAGTGTACCCACATAATTTCTTTTCCCAATTTCTAGGATACACAGATATTCAATTATTTCTGTTTAACAATCACTTATGATTTTATTGCACTACTTGATACTCTATATCATTAGAATATATTCTTATTATATGATTCTATGCATATCACACATTACACTAATGTTCCAATTCTTCCTAATGTAACTTAATCATCTTCAGATCGACACTTGGCAGCAATACGTCATTTTTTATCATTGATTTGGGAGAACGCCTTCTTCTTAGGTCCTGGCAGTGCCAAAATAGGTTAGCTTCAAGCCAGTTCCAAATCCTATCACCACATAAGTTTCATATGGGATAATTTAACTTCTTCAATGGTGATATACCCATACTTGACATAATTCAATATGTTTAACTCATGCCACCATATTCAAATAAATTGAATATTTAATCATTAAGAATCCTATCAATTTCTTGATATTAAAGCCTTAGGGTTAGTCCACTAATTTAAATAACTATTAGTGACTCCCTTTAATCAATTCATAAATTCACATAACCACTTAAGGTTTAAATAAACTCCCAAAACTAACTCATTAAAATTAAATCACATATTTAATTAATAAGGAGTTTAAAATTCGTGGACGTTACACAACGCCTCAAAAGGAGCCATTCCAATACTTGCATGCCAGTTGTTGTTATAAGCAAACTCAACTAGGCTCAAGTAATCATCCCAATTAATTACCCGACCACTAAAGTGCACAAGACCTCAACATGTCTTCCAAAGTCTGAATAGTCCGTTTAGATTGCCCATCAGTTTGTGGATGAAAAGAAGTACTGAAGTTGATCCGAGTACCCCAAGCTCGTTGAAACCCTTTCCAAAATTATGAAGTAAACCGTGGGTCCCGATATGAAACAATAGACACCGGAGTACCATGAAGTCTAACAATCTCCCGCTGAAAGATATGTGCCAAACTATCCACCGAGTAACCCTCATAGATAGCCAAAAAGTGTGCCAATTTGGTCAGCCGGTCCACCACTACCCAAATGGAATCATTCTTCTTGAAAGTCTTTGGCAAACCAGTCACAAAGTCCATCGTGATATCCTCCCAGTTCCACACTGGAATGTCTAACTGTTGCAACAACCCACTAGCTCGTTGATGTTCTATCTTCACTTGTTGACAAGTGAGGCACTTCCCAACATATTCAGCCACGTCTCGTTTCTTCCCATTCCACCAAAAATTCTTCTTCAAATCCTTATACATCTTTGTAGAACCTAGATGAATAGAAAATGGCGAACTATGAGCCTCAGCCAACACAGCCTCCTGAATGATCGGATCTGACGGTACACACAACCACTCACCCAACCAAATCACACCATGATCATCAATCTGAAACTTCGGTGCTTGCCTTCTCCTCTAGATTTTAAGTCCGGACCCCACAACTCCCCATCTTCCTTTTAAGCTTCTTTGACCCGCGAGATAAGAGAGGGCTCCACTCTCATACCCGCCAAATGCCCATATGAACCTCGTACATACAACTCCAACTAGAGCCGCTCCATTTTTGAAATAAGCTGAGGTTGTGTAATAAGGGCTGCTACACTCCCTGAACTCTTTCGGCTAAGAGCATCTGCAACCACATTTGCCTTTCCGGGGTGATACTGAACTCTAGCATCATAATCCTTTAGAAGCTCCAACCAATGCCTCTGCCTCATATTGAGCTCTTTCTGAGTGAAAATGTATTTAAGACTTTTGTGATCGGTGAAGATATCACAAGTCTCTCCATAAAAATAATTCCTCCAAATCTTTAAGGCAAAGATCACCACTACCAACTCCAAATCATGAGTGGAGTAGTTCACCTCATAAGGTTTAAGCTGCCTAGAAGCATAAGCAATCACTTTATCGTGTTGCATCAAAACACACCCCAAACCCTTCTTAGAAGCATCACTATAAATTTGGTAACCTCCAGTCCCCGACGGCAATGCAAGTATAGGAGCTGTCACAAGTCGTTTCTTTAACTCCTTGAAACTCTTTTCACGCTCCTCATTCCACACAAACTTCGTGCCCTTTCTCATCAACTGAGTCAATGGTAAGGCAAGCAAGGAAAACCCTTCTACAAACCGCCTATAATACCCTGCCAAACCCAAGAAACTCCTAATCTCTGTCACCATAGTAGGTCTCGGCCATTTAGTGATAGCCTCAACCTTCGCAGGATCCACCTTAATGCCTTCAGCAGAAATAACGTGGCCCAAATATGCAACCTACTCCAACCAAAACTCGCATTTAGAGAATTTAGCATACAACTTCTCTTTCTGCAAAACCCCCAACACTGTGCAAAGATGCTCCTCATGCTCTTCCTTAGACTTGGAGTAAACCAAAATGTCATCAATAAAGACAATGACAAATTGGTCCAAATACTCCCTGAACACCTGATTCATTAAATCCATAAACACCGCCGGAGCGTTAGTCAACCCGAATGGCATCACCAAAAACTTGTAATGCCCATATCGAGTGTGAAAAGTTGTTTTAAGGATATCCTCATCTCTCACCCTCAACTGATGATAACTTGATCTCAAGTCTATCTTCAAAAAATACATTGCCCCCTGAAGTGGGTCAAATAAATCATCAATCCTCGGCAATGGATATCGATTCCTAATGGTAATCTTGTTTAACTCCCTGTAGTCTATGCACAACCTCATAGACCCATCCTTCTTCTTCACAAATAAGACCGGAACACCCCACGGTGAAACACTCAGATGAATCACACCATGATCTAACAACTCCTGCAACTATTCCTTTAACTCCTATAACTCCAACGGTGCCATTCAATATAGCGCCTTAGAGATAGGTTGTGCACCAGGAACAAGCTTAATAGCAAACTCCACTTCCCGCTGCGGTGGCAATCCTGACAACTCCTCAAGAAACACATCGGGAAAGTCACGAACAATTGGAACATCTTCAATACGAGACTCACCCTTAGAGGTATCTTTCACAAATGCCAAATACCCCTCATAACCCTTTGCCACCAACTTTCCAGCCTTCAAAGATGAAATTAACTTCACCACTCTACTCGGCTGTGAGCCCTGAAACACGAACTCTGGAGACTTCACATCTCCAAATATAACCTTCTTCTCCTAACAATCGATAGTGTCCTGGTGCTTATCCAACTAATTCATCCCAAGAATGACATCGAAATTGGCATACTCATTGAAAGGAGATTAGCCCTAAGAATCTTATCCCCAAAACTGATCACACACCCTCGATACACATCAGAAATAACAACAGAAGTCCCCATCGGGGTAGCAATAGACATAACATATTCTAAGAACTGAGATGGCACACCCAGGTGCCGAATAAAAGACTGAGCAACAACGGAATGAGTAGAACCCGTATCAAATAAAATAGAAGCCTCATGATTGCCCACTAAAAAAGTGTTAGAAACAGTACCTGGTGCACCTGCCACCTGGTTATACGTCAAGGCAAACATTCGACCACCTTGACGTTGACCTCCATTGCCACCATTATCACCACCTCCACCATTTCCAAGTGGCCCGGTACAATATC
Organism: Panax quinquefolius; assembly: GCA_020205615.1. NCBI lineage: Eukaryota > Viridiplantae > Streptophyta > Magnoliopsida > Apiales > Araliaceae > Panax > Panax quinquefolius. The sequence goes on from CM035157.1 coordinate 22,686,032, forward strand.
TAGCCATATGACCCATCTGTTCACACAAGAAGCATGCACCGGTGAGTCTGTGGCACTGCCTCCCCAGATGATTAGCCCCACAAGTAGCACAGGGAGCTATCAGAATAAGATTTGGGTTATCCCCACCAGTTGGTCCCAGATAACGACCTTGATTCTGCCCCTGCTGACGATTCTGCCACTGCTGACAATTCTGACCATGCCAAGATAGCTGCAGTTGATGATTCTGCCCTTGTTGAGGCATCTTCTGATAACCCCTATTTTGATTCTAGCCATGCCACTGCCAATGCTGACCGCCACGATTCTGATTCCACTAACCACCCTGATTCTTCCCATGCTGACCCGAAGTTTGACCTTGCTGGTCATCTTTGTCCCTCTTTCGACTCTCTTTTGGTTTAGAAGACCAATAGTCCTGTTTCTCCATCTCAATATTTTTGGCAGCATTGGCCAATGCTGACACATCTGCAAACTTGGTGTTAATGAGATGCTGCCGATACCTGTAATGGATCCTCTACTTAAATTTCTCTGCCTGTTCTGCTGCGGTCCCTGCTGAGGTTCCCACAAATCCTGCCAACCTGGTGAACCTCGTCATGAAATCCATGATGGACTCATTATCTTTCTATCGAATCGATAGATACTCTCTAGCATAGGCTTCTTTATCCGTAACTAGGAAGTATTGCTGATAAAAGACCTCAAAAAACTCCGCCCAACTAAGTGCTTCAGTATAACCATCACCCTTTGTTACTTTCGTCGCCTTCCATCACCTCTGTGCATCCCCTTCCAGCTTGTAAGTAGCAAGTAACACTCTCTGATTATCTGAGCATCCCAACACATCAAAAATCTTCTCCAAGTGGGCAATCAATTTCTGTGCATCAATTGGAGTCAGTGATGAACTGAATGATTGTGGTTTCTACTTTTGAAACATTTCCAACCATATATACATTGCAACCCCTTGCTGATCATGACCATCCGCATACCCTTCCTCAACATTTGCATGCTGACCATTATTTCCTGGATTCCCTTGCTAAGGAATTTCTTGTGGCGGCTGCTGCATTACCTGTACAACCTGTGCCGCCAACTGAGGTAACGCCTGATTCACCAAGGTAGCCAATTGAGCATTAAGTTGCTCATTGGGTTGACCCTCACCTTTTCTCCTATTGTTGCCTCGCCTCCCAATAATTCTAACGGGTCTACGAGCCATCTAAGAAAGAGATCACGAATATAAACAAAATAGATTAGAGACAAATTCGAATATAGCGGATATGATAGCTGAACAGAAAGTTAAACAGAACAAAAACTTAACCCAGAAGTCTACCCATAACTCACAGGTCAAACCTAAATAGGTTTTCTACAAGAAAGAACCTGGCTCTGATACCAACTCTATAACACCCCCTTTTCGAAATAGAAAGAAAGGTTACTCAAAATATAACAAAACTGATGAATTTAATAGCAAGGCTCAAAGCCACAAAAGAATAGTCTTAATATCTGATAAATACCACAAGTCAACCATAATAAATATCAAACTGCCTCAAACCACAATCTAAAATAATTATTACAATTTCGAACAAACTATTGTATCACAACCTAAACATAATATTTCTAAACCATTGGAATGAAGGGAGCTCTCATCACACTTGCCCTTGATCCCCCTGATTACATGCCGAAAGAAAAACACAACATGAGCTAAATGCCCAGTACGGATATAGAATACAAATAATGAATCAAAATAACTAACTCAATTAAATGAAATGAAACAAAATGAACAAAACTAACACAACGAAATAATAGGCTGAATCAAATGGTTGGGTGTTATTTCATATCGAGCTCAAAACAAAACAGAAATATACCTTGCCACACAGGCAAGTCAAACTAATGCCACACAGGCAATCAAAATAATGCCACACAGGCAAGTCACACACACTAGACTGCGAATCTAAATGTATGTAAAATCGGAAGGTGTGTTTGGCACAAACATCACCAATCCGCAGAACAGAACATAACAGAAACTAGGATCGACCCATACGCCTCCCACAACAAAACACCAAATGGCCAACTCCCACCGGAGCACAAAACGGAGACGCCGTGGACTAATCACACCGCCACAGAAGGTGTCATGACTCGGTGCCAAGAGGACATGCCTTTGGTACCCCCACAGGTGGTTATAGCTTAGGTATACCCAAAGGTATTCTAACAAAGATATAATGTCACAACACATGCGACACAACAAAAGGGGTTCTAACGTGTACATGTTTAACTGAAACGAATTATCAACACAAAGTCTCCAAAATATATATTAACATGTACATCACTACAAATATCAAAATAAAATTTAGACATGATACACTAGTCTAAAGAGTACAAATATGAGTTCTAATACTACACCAAAACAAAACTATCACAAGAAATTGACAAGGAATAATTATGAGAGGCAATACTAAATTTCGAAACGAATAACAAAACGAACAAATCAAAAACAAAAGAATCTCGCTGAAAAAGTACGGAATTTGTACCTGGATTAAGCAATGTAATACCCAAAGTATATTTTAAAAACTCGTTTAGACTCTCTCCGTTCAATCTAAATAATTTAATAAGATTTTATTACAATCCAATAATTAATAACATAATACAATTAAATTTATTATTAAGAACTTTTATAATTATGTCGGCAAAATTAATTAATTTAAATTAATATACATAACTTTAATTTATTTACTAACTCTGTTTATAAGCTTTATGGCCAAATATATATTAAAATATTATATATATATATGTATACAAAAAAAAATGAAATCAACGCCTGCAGCAGTGTTGCGGGCCTGCAACCACATAAACATATATATATAATCCTTCTGCAGCCAAAGTTTATATATATATATATATATATATATATATATATGAACCACTGCTATTTATATATATAGATTAGTACTTTTCATTCCAATAAGAAAAGTTGCACATGAATCATTACCATTATACTTCTCTCTTTATATATATAGCCCCTGACATAGCAATCAAAAACATCCCAATACAATAAAAGCATACCTGAGTTTTCTTTTCTTCCGTACGCGACTTCTTTTTTCAGCCGCACAAGTCTTCCTCTCTTTCCCTTAGTTCGTATAATGAAATAAAATTAGGTCGAGCTGTTTATTAACTAAGAGGTCTTGTTTTAATAAACTTCTAATTAGGTTCAATTAATAATAAAGTCCAAATTTTACCAAATTAATCCATCCATCACTTATTAATATAATTAGCCCATATAAATTAAATGATTAGTTTGACCCAATAAATAACAAAACCCAATTAATATGTTTTAAAACAAAATATTTTTTTTTACTTATTATTATTATTTTAATTTTTTTCCGGGTATTACAGTCCAGATGAAAGCACATTGCTTTTCGGGCTAAGGCAGGGTCATTGCATTACATATCACAATCTAACACTATTATGTAGGGGGCATTGCTCATCATGCTCGAAAGTCGAAGCTGATAGAAGTTAGTAACAAATTGATTGTCATTATGTGAAGGAGATGGAGAGAAAAGAGAGTAGGAATACAACACATACAAGCGCATTGAGGGCTCCAGCCTTGAAACAATGAGGACGAGAGGGTGTTTTCTCACGGGATACATAAACAAGAAGAGGCATCTTATTTTAGTTGTCATCATTGTTTACATCCTTGCTATTATCATGTATTACCTACAAAGAAATAAACAAATTGATAAGCTTTTTCCCCTCTTTTTTTAATTGAAAAATTGATTACTTTATGCTGATTTCTCAGATTCTGTTTCTTGGTCATTGTCTGACATGACTGGGTGGAAGTATCTATTTGAACTTTTAATTAGTAGGTAATAAAGTATAATCATGTAGATTAAATCTCCATATAATTTTCTATATTTTACCTTTCTACTATTAATGCTTTTGAATGGTCATTACTACAGGCAGCAGCATTTTATGTTCAGTTAGTGCTTGGACATTATCACAAGGGCTTATGGATGGAGGCTTATTTGGAAGATCAAATGATACCTCCACCATTCCTAGAAGGTATTTCACTCACAAAATTTGCAAGTCTAATAAAGCGTGATCAGAATAATTAACTAGCAAAGACAAAAAAATTAAGTTCTGAAAACTAATTAAGACTGTCAAGCATGGTGAACTGCACTTTCTAGTTATTCTTTAAATGTCAAGTTGTACAATAATATTGAAATTATAACCTTGAAAATACGATATGAGATGTATTTCGCAGAAACTTAGTCACAAATATTTTGTCCAACTTATGGCCTAATGTTTATTTGTCGCTCAAACATCTTTTACCATTAAATCTGATAAATGTTTGCTCTTTAAGTAATTAAACACACATCTTTCTAGTTTTCCATTTTCTTTCTCAGTTATAAGTGCTTAAATTTGAATAATATATTTTTGATTTATTACATACCTTGGTGTGAGGGGGTCGATCATGAACAACGACATCTTCCGTGGTAACTTTTTCAACATTTATCTTGAACAACTCATATTTCGACTGCAGAGATTATAGAATCAGCTAACCATGTCTTCATATTTCTATAATGATTACTAATCTAATGATGCTATAATCTATGTTTCATTTTTTTCACTTTTATGTGGCCTAGTTCTTTTTACCTTAATCTTTTCTTCCTCTGCCTTGAATTCATCGATCCTCAGAAGACGTTCATCATCGCCAAATTTAGAAAAATATGTTTCCGGACATCTGGTCTTGATCCCATATTTTCTACAAAAAGGTAACCAAGACTTTGCAAATGAACATGCTTCTGTTATCACATCCAGATATTTTACCAACGTTTGTTTTGATGGAGTTCTTTTAATTAAGGAATCTGATAAAATAAAAGAGTTTATGTCGTATGCAGACCTTACTTCAAAGACTCTAATCAGCACATCTAGAGAAAAAATTGGAGTTGGAGTTGATCTTCTTTTTTTTTTTATGAAAAAATTGTATCTTACACCAAGTCTATCTGATAAAATAAAAGAGTTTGTTATTCGACTTGGAGTTGATCTTCTTTTTTTTTTATGAAAAAATTGTATCTTACACCAAGTCTATTGTGTGCAGTGTTGCTCGAAAACCTACATTAGGGGGGTGGACAGCTAGGGCTCAACTTTGTGACATGTTATATCTGCCAGTATGTTCCAGAATTTTTCTACATCAAGTTTACTTTTGCTGTTTTCTCTCTGTTTTTCTTAGGTTTTTGTGTCATTTTTTAACAAGTTAGAATCACGATGGTTAGCATTTAACAACTATGAGTCAATTGATGTATTTACTCATAGTTATATTTTTGTCTTTATCCTTCATTAATCTCTCTTAATTTAAGTTCGCCAATTTCATCTTTTCTTATTCCTCATCTTATTGAAATTGAATTTTGGTGTTTCTCTTGCAGCATGAAGTTTACATGCCCAACCTTGATTTTCTTGAAGAAAATAATGATGAAGTGGATCTAATAAGACACACTCACTACTACAAAACAGTAAACAGATAACGCGTAAAAAACGTTGTGGTATCTATCAGAAAAACGTCATGGTTAAGGGTGTCATCTATTTAACACTCTTATACAACGTTTTTAAAACGTTGTGGTTAGACACATTATACAACGTTTTTTAAGGAAAAAAACGTTGTAGATTTGTTTTTCATAAATTAGTAGATGCTTGAAAACGTTGTAGATGATATGCTTCCACAACGTTTTCTGGCTTAAAATGTTGTAGTTTAATATATCAGACAACGTTTAAACACATTTACACAACGTTTAGAATATGTCATCTATTTAGACAAATTTATATAACGTTGACCTATATTACCAGTGCACCTGCAATCTGCTAATGCCATGATATATAGCTAAAAAAGGTCTAAATTCTCATTTAAATTTAAAGTCAAAATGTATCAACCATTCAAAATACATCCCAATAATACCATTCATTTATAATTTCAAATTACTACATCCACAAATTATATACCAAACTATCCATATATACATCTCAAATTCACTTTTCAATATAAATTACTACTATATTGAATTCTGAATTTGATTACATACTCAAAATAAATCAAACTATCCATAAAATTAAGCTACTATCTAAGCATGCATAAAATGGGCAAAGGTCCAAAAATACCTATGACATTTATCCCGATGTCTCACTTACACCTTAAACTATTTTTTTTTCCAAAAGTTCCCTTAACGTTACAAAAATCAGATCACTCGTGCCCCTCTTGTTAACGAATCTGTCACATTAATAAACGGAACTGACACCTCATTTAATTTTGCTGACTAGACTAAAAAGAGAAACTTAACTCTTAATTAAATAAACTAAATAATTATACTAACACTACACCTCATTGACCATGGCGTGCTAGCTAGGATAATTGGAGATGGCAAAGCCTCACCCTCAATCTCTCTCCCCTCAAAAGTTTAATATATAAAAACCTCACCCTCAATCTCTTTCCCCTGCTCTCCCACTCTTTTTCCTTCAAACCCTAACCCCAATTTCCCCAGAAAACAGTCCAATTCTCACAAAAATATTGCAGCTGAGGCTAGTCCAAGGGAGTCTTCTGAAGAAGGTGATGGTTTCCATCAAAGACCTCGTCAATGACACCAATTTCAACTGCTCGGCCACCAGATTTTCCCTCCAAGCCATGGATTCGAGCCACGTGGCGCTGGTGTCGCTTCTTCTTAGATCGGAGGGTTTTGAGCATTATCGGTGTGACAGGAACATTTCCATGGGGATGAATCTAGGTAATATGACTAAGATGCTAAAGTGTGCCGGTAATGATGATATAATTACCATTAAGGCCAATGATGGAAGTGATACTGTCACCTTCATGTTTGAAAGCCCCACTAAGCTCCAATTTCTCTTAATTCTCCACTAGAATGTGTTTTTCTGGTTTAAATCTCGCTGGGTTTGTAATTTTTTTGCTTGTTTATTGGGTTAGTATATACTTCATAGTTGTAATTTCTTGACGTTAATTGGAGATATGATTTTTCTTCTTCATTTTCATTTTAGGTTATTTCATTTTTTAAAATGGTTTGGGTTTTGCTAATTGGGTCAGCATATTTCATACTTGTAAGTGAGTTTAAGTTGTTTTAATTTAGTTCATTTTCTATTTTGTAGGTTTTTATTTTTTTACTATTCTATTAGCTTAGTACTCTCAATTTTTTGATTTTGATTGATTTTTGGTCAGTTCATTTTTTAAATTTGCTTTAATCTGGTTGAGTTTGCTCTGATTTTTAAATTGGCTTTAATCTGATTGATTTTGCTCTGATTTTTAATTAGTGCAACTATAATTTTTTTCATGGAAATAAGGTCCAAAAATGTCCCTGACATTTTTCCCAATGTCTACCGAGCAACCTATACTTTTTTTTTTGTCCAAAAATACCCTTAACGTTACAATTTGGTAAATTATAATTTTGTATTTTAATTTTTAATATTAATTATTCTAAAATTAAATAATTAATTTATAGTAGTGTTAGTATAATTGTTTACTTTGTTTTAATTAAGAGTTAGGTTTCTCTTTTCAGCCTAGTCAGCAAAATTAGATGAGGTGTCAGCTCCGTTTGTCAATGTGGCAAATTCGTTAACGGGAAGGGTGCGGGTGACCTATTTTTGTAACGTTAAAGGTACTTTTGGAAAAAATATTAGTTTAGAGTGTAAGTGGAACATTGGGATAAACGTCAGAGGTATTTTTGGACCTTTGCCCTGCATAAAATTATAGTGTGACTTGGCGGGGTTGGCTCCTTGTGGCCACCGAACCTGCTGCCTTGCCTTGGTCCCATAGCACGAGGGTCTTCATGGGATGGAGCTGTTGGCCTGCCAAGTTCCCATTCACCATGGGCAAATTGACATTTATCACCAAATTTGCAACCTTCAGCAGAGTTTTATTTATTTTACAGGCGGCTTTTGACAGCTGAAGGAGATGAATCGTCTGGAAATGAAGGTGGGAGTACAGAATTTCTGGGAGGTGCTGCATGAGCTGGGTTGTTGCCAGTCATATGGGCGATGGCTTTAATGCCACCAGGAACATAATGCAAGAAATGGCATCCCTCACCAAATGGACACCCAGAAGTGCTGAAAACCATTCAGAAACATGTGAGATCGTCACAAGTATAGTCACAAGTATGATACATATAAAATGAAAAAGATGCAGCAATTACATTAGATGCAAGCTGCTTCTAGTAACAAATAACAGATAGATAACAAGGCCAGGATTATCATCATACCATCCTTAATTCAATTCATTAGTCCAAATCATACTGCTTATACTTGCAACCATTGTATAAATGAATTACTCTTACAGCTTATAAGCACTAAAAATTTATCACAACATGTATAACCAAGAGGTGCCTTTATTATATTTCCTTCATTACACCATCAACTTATATCCCAAGGTTTTACAGCTTTTAGAGGCGCCTTGACATCTTACATCCGCAAGATGCATGTGTAGACAAAAATCCAATAATTGTTAGAATTCACAAGCATGCATGTAATCTTAGCAATATAAATACATGTTGCCTCATGATGGTTTATATGTGTATGTGCATGAATGCTAACTAAAGATCGAGTTGAGCTCAATATTATATTGATTAGTATCTCAGTTATCTAACTTCCTACAAACTGCTCTGAACTAACTGAACTTATAATTACCTCCTTAGGATCAGCCAACATTCCAACAATACAAGCATCTATGGCGTCCTGATTTCCACCCTAGAAGCCCTCGCCCCTAAAAGCATTACAATGTCCTTGTCCATGTCCCTTGCAAACACCTGAAACAACATACAATCACTTTACTGATTAGCAAATTGCAGAATCAAAAATAGATATTTTTGTACTATTTAACTTGATTCTTTATATATAAAACCATTGATGCAAAATAAATATATAAATGAGGGAGGGGGATGATTTCGTTGCCTACCCGAATTGAGCATCATGATCAGATTGGCCATCATCGAGGAGTGTGTTAACCACATCATCAGAGTTTTCTCTCTCTGAGTCGATCTCATAGGACGAAAGCAGCCTTCTCTGCATCAACACAAGAAGTTCAAGACAAAGTGATAAAAATGACTATCATCATATTGTAAAATTGTAGTTGCCAAGTAGATATAATAGTGTGCAATGCCCTTCCGGCACATCTAATACTTAAATTCCCAAAAGTAAAAGAAAAAATTTGTTTAGTATGGATACAGAAAATGTCAAAATGCATCAAAGGTAGATAGAAAAGACATTGTAAAGTGTTATACTAACATCAGGCTATTTGAAGGGCTTTATAAAGAAAGAGTAGCTTTTAAAACGAGAGTTTTCTTCAGCGAGTAATATCATTCACAATACACAAAAGTAAATGATGATTCATATATAGAAAAGACTCCATCCAGAAGATGCTGGAGTAATCCAAGCAGAGAAAAACTGTAAATTCAATTAAACAGAGTAGGATATATGAGATCCAATGTGGCACAGTGGAATATGTGATCTCCTATTTCACACATTAAAGCAGTTCCACTTAAAGACCTTTTAAATTGTTCTTGTAACATATTCACATATGCCAGTAGCTCTTGTTTCTCCCTAACAGCAGCGGCCTCTTTCTGTAGCGCCTCCAAACTTTTGACGGCGGCGGTGAGCCATGATAACTGATAAGCCATCAAGTGAAATAACAATAGTCAAGAAAAGATGCCTAAAACAAGTCTGGCTTAGTCATACTCGCAAATATATGCATGAATCAGTGCATGTGGGTTTGGTTCATGTGCAACACACTTGAGCAAACACAAGAGCTTATTTGGTCACAAAAGCAGGTAATCTGGCTTCAACAGAAAGCCTAAAAAATATGAGGCTGCGTTTGGAGCTCCAAACACCTCAAACATAATGCTTCAAGCGCCCAAATAAGCCCTAAAACGAATGAGCAGAGTAAAATTATGCCTCTAAAAACGTAAAAACGCACAAGCGCATTTAAGAAAATGTAAATGAAAGATGCAGACTGACGAGGGTTTTTTTTAATTCAAGTCTTGGAGAAAAACACAAACAGGAAAAAAATAAATGGCTTTGAGCCAACACTTGGGTCTTGTTCAAAGCATGCTCAAACAACTTCAATAAATTGCAGATAGTTAGATAAGGAGCCATACTATCACTTGATATCAAACATTTTCTAAGGTTATAGGCACCAGAAAATAACATATGCTTATATCCTAACATCTCTTTGGCGCTCCTTATCTCTCGGTGTAGACATGATTTGCAATGTATAACTGTGAGATGTTACTGCAGAAATTTTGGTTCAACTTTCCTGTAGGACTACACATTAATAATAACTTCTAGAAGAGACAACAATCAACAAAGAGAGACGATCTCATAGGGAAAAAATAACCCAAATAATTACTAAATTTTAGAAGCTGATTAAATTCATAGCTCGGGATAGAGAAAACTAGAACACAAGTTCCAAAATTCCAATATGATCAAATGAACTATAAGGTCGTACAAAAAGAATAGATCAACTCTTTTTTTCACCTCCGGTTGTCTTTTTCTTTGATGTCACCTGCGAGTACAAGAAAGTTCCAAATATAGCAATGGCAGATCCAAGGGCATTCAAAGGCCTAATCGGATTCCTGAAAACCAAAACTGTGGCAATAATCACCAAACTTTTGACGACGGCGGTGAGGGCTTTAAAGTAATTTCGGAGGAGGTCGTTGCGTGAAGAGAGAGAAACGGCAGGACCGGCGCGTTCCAGATCGGAGCGGAGTTGTTTGAGGGTTTGGAGATCATCTTCGAGGTTTTGGCCCTCGCGCTCGGAGTAATTGAAGACGATGTAGTTGCGAAGGGGACGGTAAAGATCTAGTGAGACTGTTTTCTTTCTCATAAATTGCTAGCATGATGTTCGACGCCGACGATGATGCCGACGGAGTTGCCATGATTACTGTAGTTGGTGAATCAGAAACTTGAACTGAGATCAATGTGTAAAGAATATTGAAGAAGATGATACTGGTATGCTTAACGAGTCAATTGAGCAGGGCTCTCACAGAGAGAGGAAGTACAGAGATAGGAGAGAGAAGAAAGTAGATCTAATCCTTCTTTTAATTTCAAATTTTTAGTTCCGCCTTTTAATTTTTTTGCTCCGTGTTTTTTATATAGATAACGTTTTTTTTTAAAAAAAGCATTATCTATTTAAAATCAAAAATTATTCTTATAAATATTTAATATTTTTTTATATGTATCTACAATGTTTTGTTAAAAAATATTATAAAAAAAATCACAATATTTTTTATAAAAATATCATCTTTTAAATGTTGTCTTTTTATAGTTTTGTACCAAATGACTTTATTCCTTCTAGTTCATTGTTATTCTTTCAATTTTCTTATGTTAGTTAATAAATTTTGTAGTTATTATGACTTGAGTATTATCTATTTATATGTAAAATATTGATTTTATTAGTTCTTTATAAATTAGCTTATCAATTAGTTTGAAACAAGTATGACAATATTTATATTTACTTGAAAAATAAATTTAATATTTCTTATAGAGATTAATAATAATAATAAATATGAAATCACCGATTTGAATATCAATTATAATTTTAATGAATTTAGATTATTTAGCAATTAACTTTTATTTAGAAATTTATAATTTGTGAAGGAATTTTCTCTTACTAAATTGAAGAAAGATTCGAATTTATAGTGAAGGAAAATTTTCTCTCGTTAAATAAATTTATTCTTCATAATATATTATTTGTGAGGGAATAATGTTATTCACTAATTTAAAATAGTCATTCTTAAAATATTATTTTTGAAGAAAATCAATCTTTCACTAAATAACAATATTCCATTACCAAATACAATTTGTGAATAAAAAAGTTATTCACAATATATCCTTCACAAAAAATATTTAGTTACTATTTAGCGAATGATACCCAATTGTGAGGAGGTCTAATGCGAGCAATCGCGTGAATGAAATATTTCTTCGCAATAAATCACTTGTGAGTGATATAGTATGTCTTGTAAAGGATTTGTCATTTACTAGAGACCATTTTTGGTATAGTATAAGTATTTGAGTAAGAAGAGGAATCTCTTAGGATCCCATTTCTAGCCTAATATGGACCAGATTCATAAGAGAGAGTAAGGATCAATATTATTATATATATCAATGATCAAAAACGTATTGGGAAACTTTTTTATAAGATGAAAAAATAAAATTTACGTATTCTCTCTTTTAGAAAAACAAAGTTAGGATTTTTTCTAGAAGGGTGCTTTGGAGACCACACTCTAGGTTCAGCATAAGGTCATATGAAAGAAGATTTTGAGGATATAAGTGACTGTACGAAGATTCAAAACGTGATAATCCAACCAAACACTAGGTAACAAATTCATACTTAAGATATATGGTATATATATTTGTTGTTCCGTATAAAACCATAAATGTAAGACCCCAACTTTTATGAATAAAGAATAATTTTCTCAAAATATATTTTTGAATATTATGGTGTGGATTTGATATAATGTTGTAGTTGTGGGTAATATTTACAAATTTTGCAAAGTAAGTAAGTGGTTATATAATATTCGATTGGTCGGAGAATATTCATTTTAACAGGGAATATTCAATGCACGACGGCAGACAATCATTGGTGGACCCCCCACAACGAAAGTATTATCGTAGTTAAACTTGACGTAATTATCTTTTATAAAAATAACAAATGAAAGTGTTACCGTTAAAACTGTTGAACTACCCTAGTAAAAGAAATACGATGTCTGGCGTGGTTGCGTAAGTAGCACACGGTATTGATTATTGATGCTTACGTGAGAAGTCACTCAGTTATACTCAATTATTGCCACAGTAAATGTTGCATCATATCTCTCATATTATTGATTCAGTTATTGTCACAGTATCATCTGCATAATATGATATATTATTAAATCAACAATTGAGACGACAAAGTTATTCATATTATTAAATTGTAATATTTACAATGTCTAGAAGTTCTGTCAATGAGAGGTTTGGTCATCTAATTGCGCACCAATAAGGAGAATTCTTTATCGGAAAGCCCCCTCTTTCCTGGGAACGACCTGGTTGTTAAATATTTTGAGTTATGATATTAATGATGAATAAGTTCGTGTTGATTAAAGATGAATTTGATAGTTCCATTGTGTTGGAATTATTAGTGTTAGTGGAAATCGACATTTATTTCGATAATAATTGATGTCTGGAAGTTATCGGGTAATTAATCAGATAAATGAACAATTAATTGCTATTAATTCACATGAATATAACTATTTGCTCACATGTGTGTACTATTGATTCACATTCTTGTACTATTAGGGGAGTTGGTGCAAGATTGATAATATTTGCATGACTAAGTTAAAAATAGAGGTATAGATGGAGGTACTATACTGTAATTTGTATTTTCACATGATTATAACTATTGATTCACATGATTGAACTATTGATTCACATTATTTACTATTAGGGGAGGTGGTGCAAGTTTGATAATACTTGCAGGACTAAATTAAAAATGAAAGAAAAATTGAAGGTATTATACTGTAATATTTCGAGCCCCAAAATGTGCAATTATCGAAACTATATTTTTCTATAAATAGAAGCTCATTCTTCCTTCATTTCTCACCAATTTACTAAAACTATAGAGCAATTATTATAGAGAGAAATTATAAAGAGAAAGAAGAAGAGAAGTCTGCTACCTCTCTACTCCAGTATCCGGTTTCTTTCTAAGGTAAGGGGTATTATTTCTTTCGTATTCATGAAGAGAGCTATTGTTATTCCATTCCTTATTATTCTGTTGGAATAACCTCTATATGCGAAGTACCGCATACATGGTGAAATTCTTTTGTTATTCCATTCTTTATTATTATATTGGAATAACTCATACATCTAAGCAATCTGCGCATAAATGGTAAAATTCTTCATTATTCCATTCTTTATTATTCGTTGGAATATCCCGTCTGCATGCGTATTATGTCGTGACTTCGGTTCCATTATTTATTATTACATTTGAATAACATATATATGCTTGCGGCCTATCGCGTGTTTGGTGATTTCATTGTTATTCCATTCTTTATTATTTTGTTGGAATATCACATGCATGCGGATTACGCATGTGACTGGTTTCATTCTTTATTATTCGCTTGGAATAACTCATCTGCGCGATCTATCGCATGACGTACGGTGAATTCTTCTGTTATTCCATTCTTTATTATTCTGTTGGAATAACCTGTTTGTGGATTACCACATACATGGTGAATGATTCTTCGTATTCATTCCGTATTAAATTGTGAAAATGAGCTGTCTACGTGAATTACCGCATGGCGGGTGAAAATCCATTTGCAGTTTCATATATTCTATAATACTCATTTGGTTAAAGTTTTGGCTTTTATACTCCATGAAATTAGTGGAATATCCTTGATATTTGCGCTTCTTCCAATATCTTTTCATGAAAATATTCTTTGGAGCATTCTTGAATTTTACTCCACAAAGAAGCATCATGTTGACAATTTGGACATTATTGATTTCTGGATAAATTAAATTATAAACCTTTAAAATTTATCCTTGAACTTGTTTTATTGAATTATTATGTCATCATCATCCCTCCGCATTATATATTGTGATTAAAGTCATATTTGGCTTACGTGCATAGATGGACTTGGTATGATTATGACTGAAATTATTCGGTATATAGTCGTGGTAATGTAATGTAAATGATGTGGTAAAAGTCCTCATTGGCTTTAGTTCATTGGTGGGCGGATTGTTGGTATGATTATGACCGAGGATTATTCGGTATAATAATGACCTTTGATGATTACATGAATATCCTTGGGCGTAGTGCGAGGATGATGTGGTTTATTTATTAAGCTGAGTCTCAGCGATAAAGTTGATGAAAATCTTTTTAAATCATAGAAGATAGTAGGTTTTATGCTCTACTTGACTCTTCTAATGGATTGCTTATTCCATTGCAGATTGTTGATCTAAAACTTGTTGTCATTATATTACATTAGTTGTTATCTTTCGTTGAAGGCTAAGGATAATTTATTCTGCATTATCTTAGTTTCTTACTGAGCTAGTTGAGCTCACCCTTTCTTTTACTGTTCTCTTCAGGAAATGAGAACGTAGTTGGGATTAGTCGGGGAACGGAGTGACGGTCCAGATGATAGCATTAGTAGTCCTCACAATTCTATTAAATAGTATGACAATAAATGTAATAAGGACTCCATTGAGTGTGGATATTGTCTAGATGACAATATTCTTATTAAAACTCTTAGATTATGTTTTGTCGTATTTTACACGACTGTTGTATAATTAAGTTGTATTTGAATTTTGTACCATGTATTTGGCGACTCAAGATGGGTGATGTATACCTATTTTGGGGGCGTCACAATAAAGATGATCCTCGTTTTATTTAATTTTTTTTTTAAAACCTATTTTCGAAAAATTTTTCCTTCAATATCATCATCTCTCACTCTGAGAGCTTTTTATTCGATAGTGGAACCAAACATGATAAACGAGAATAAATTGTCAACAATTTCAAAGATTGCTGAATTTCTCTATCTTTCCGCTCATTACAAAAAAATGGGCCTTTAGCAACGATTTTTCGGGCAACAACTTTATAATTCGTTGTTAAAAGTATATGTTTAGCAACGAAAGTTGTCATTCGTTGCAGATTGTGTCAGGCTTTCACTTTTTGTAACGAAATTCATAAGTCGTTGCAAAATTTCGTTGCTAATTCATTGGCGGGAAAAAAGTTCGTTAGAAATTCATTGCAAAATTTTTGGCCACTTGATTTCCCGTCATCGTGGGCAACGAACGTTTTTTTGTTGCTAAAAATGGGGCTTTAGCAACAATTTTTCAGGTAACGACTTTATAAGTCGTTGGTAAAAGTGTATGTTTAGCAACGAAACTTGTCCTTCGTTGCAGATTGTGTCAGACTTTCACTTTTTTGCAACGAAATTCATAAGTCGTTGCAACATTTGAAACAAAATTAGTTAGAAATTGCTTGCAAAATTTCTAACCACTTGATTTCTCCTCATCGTAGGCAACGAAAGTTTTTTTGTTGCTATATTTCGTGATTACTAATAATATGACCACATTCATTGGCAACAATTTTTATTTTTGTTGCATATTTTATACAACTTTTTGCAACGACTATTAAAATGTTGCCTTAAATTAAGATAATCCCAATAAGCGTGTTTTTGTAAGACCATATTCGGTATTCGGAGAATTGTCAAAATATATTCGTATTTAGTATTTAAAAATTATGTCCAAATGCAGAACATATTCGAACCTGTGACCTATCATTTGGAACTTTGGTCTTTCAAAATGTGAGCCTTTGAGATGAGCGTTTCTCTTCTAAATATATGAGAACCAAGTAGCACCTATATATTATTATCTTTTTTTCTTTCCCTGATTTTTTCAAAAGAGAATCTATCCGATAATTTTTGCATCTTTAAGTATTTTTTTCTACATTCAAATGTTCAAAAGATTGATTGATTGATATAGTAGACATGTTTTTCAGCCGCATTCTCCTGATAATCGTGCATGAGCAAGAGAATGCAAAGATGTGAAAATTGACAGTGTATATTGGATCTTGTACTGGTGGAAACACTGAGGATTTTCTAGCTGCAGCCAAAGTTTTCCTAGCTTCAGTAAGACATGAAATATCTTTAATGCTTGTTTTATTGTGTGCTTTTGATTTCTTTAACAAGAATGTCACCACAACATTTGGTTTTTGATGTTCCTCGAGTGTATGAACACATGTTTCTTTTTAAAAAAAGGTGTTATTGAGAATGATTCATAAGTTAGCACTTCTCAGAAGATGAGTGATACATCTTGTTGCAGATAATGTATGATATGAGCAGGATAGGAATTATAATTTGGATAGCTTTTTTTTCTTTCTAGAGACTATTCAATTTCCGAGCATATGAATGGGAATATTCTAAATGATACTGATTACTTGATCATGCTTATTACTTTTTCCTTCTGATAAGTTGCATCATGCATATCAATTACAGTAATTATTAACATTTGTTGAGACTTCGAGTATCTTCTTTCGAATAAGACCTTCTAGTGGTTGACTGGGACACCAAAGAGCGAGAGAAGGCCTTTGCTATAGGAAGAAGAAGATATTACGTGAACAGATTCAGTTTAAGGTCTCCAGAATACAAAGAGTGTGTGTGTGTTTGTATATATAAATGAGACAGAGATGTTCTTAATATACATAAAATATATGAATCTATATGGATGTGGTGTGTGGAAGTCGACGAATTTTGTCTACTTAGCTTGATTCTAGGCTGGCAGAATCATTATTACTGCATAACAATGTGAAGACTTTTGTTGCTAAGATGTTATTGCTATTGAATACCTTTATTCTCCTACTTGTCTTGCTCTTCTTGCTCTTAGAAATCTATTTCTTGACTATTACATATGCAGTCCCGATGTCTTCAGTCTTTTCACATACAATTTTGACTATCAGCATCTACACCGTCGTTTTATCAAGGGATTGCTTCTTGATGATGTACGTGTTGTTCAGTATACGTCTATTAAGTTACGTGATATAAATCTGTTTATGATCTTATTCTCATATGTCATATTATTTGATAAATGTTTGATCTTGTATGATTTGTGGGTGACGTATAGTCAAAGAGAAAGACTAGGGAGCCTAAGGAAGAGACTGTGACACTTGGCCCTGCGGTTAGGGAAGGAGAGAGTGTTTTTGGTGTCGCCCACATTATTGCATCATTCAATGACACTTTCATTGTAAGCAAAAATTGAAGCTTGTTTCAGGACCAACTTGAATATCCTGAATTCAGTATTTTTTAACATATTCTATTTGAATTGCAGCATGTGACTGATTTATCAGGCAGGGAAACCATGGTTCGTATTACTGGTAAAAGTTGTATTACTTTTTTCTTCTTAAATTTCTATTCTTATGTGGCAAAATTTCTTTTTGATGTGGCTTATAATACGACTTTGAAAGAATGCTTTATGGGTTGCTTACCATAAGAATATGGAACCCATTGATTACATATCCACAAGCATGTTGCAAATTTATAACAGAAGGAAATATAAGCCTCGTGTTAGCTGGCGTCACTAGCTGATGAATGACATAGCACAGCTGAATACCTGTAAGGCCCTATCATGTTACGGCACTTGCACTGAGCGTTTGACATCTAGATCTATGAGTTCTCTATTTTAGAATGGCAAACTACTATCATCATATTCAAAATAAAAAGTAATTATCTAATTTGTATCTCAAATTACCTAATAATTCCACAGGTGGTATGAAAGTGAAAGCCGACAGGGATGAGTCCTCACCATATGCAGGCTTGCAGCACAGGATGTTTCACAAAGATGCAAGGTAGCTGTTATTTCCAATTTAGTTCAAATAACTTCCATGTCCGTCTTTAATTTCTGAAAATGGAATTAATTCCCCTTATTATGTTGCCATAAATAATTTGGCTGAAATGTGTTCTTACTTCTTGCTGACAGGAACTTGGCATCACTGCTCTTCATATTAAGCTCCGTGCAACAGGTGGGAACAACACAAAGACTCCCAGCCCTGGTGCTCAATCTGCTTCTCTGGTATATTGGTTACACAACTAACAACCATTATGAGAGTCTATGCTTGATGGTCCCAAATAGTATTTCATGCTAGTATATTCTGTTTGGATGATATTTGTTCGCAGATACTCTGATGATGTAGGCAAGCACTTCAATTGCACAAGGGTGATCCCGCACCTACAATTCTGGAGATCATTAATACAATTGAAGGAGGACCACCAGCTGATGTTTCATCAGTACGTTCCATGTAAGTTGGAAAGTAAGTTTCGTTAAGTATAATTTTATTTGTATCTCTATAAGATATTTCATTTGGCTTGCTCACCGAGAGATGGATATATAGTGTTCAAAGGGTGTCACATGTTGTAGTTCTTTACTATAAATGGCATTTTTTAGATTTTGCTTCTAGGAGAAACTAATATTGTCTAATTCTATTTTAGGTTTAAGGAAAAGTACGAGTCTGCCATTCTTCGTGGAAATGAGAAAAATGCGTCTGACAGGGATAAGCGTATTGGCTCAGCTGTTGCAAAGGTGATGATTTGGTAGAGACATATTTAGTTTATTTATTGTATTTTGAAAATATGAAAAAATATGGTTGTACCATTGCTCCTAATTTCTATTTGACGTGTAGTTTGAACTATGTTGAAGATCATAAGACAATCCTCATGTTGACTTATTATATCTTCCATGTTCTGATTCTTGGAATTGAAAGAACATGTTTTTTAGAACTTAGTTTTTATAAACGCGCAAATTATGTAATATTTACATAGTTGGCTGCTAAGTTTTGACTTACTCATTCTTCTAAAAGCCAAGACCAAATAATTTTTTTTGCTGCATCATACCTTTTCTCCACATTACCTTTATGCACATTCCAGTTATATTTTATTACTGGACAGTTAAATTGTATTCATACCTGTCATTGCTGATGCACAATTTGGTAGCTGTTTCCAAATAATGCTTCACATGCCTAACAACAATTTAACTTTATAATTAAGAGTGCAATTGATAATTTTCTTTTTATATAATCATAAAGTTCACAGGATTAGGGTGGTTAAATATTCAATTTCTGATTGTAACTTAACATGATATTCATCATGAATTATAAGTTTTGTTAGTTATAACATATTGGCTATGCGTAGTTACTTCATCATCTTCCCCTCAGAGACCTGATCCTTTGGCTACTGATTATGGGATCATTGATGACTTGTGTGACTTATGCATTGGTTATGGTGCCATGCCTATTTTGAAAGAAGTGATGTCATCAAGAATGTCTTCAGCAGCATCGCAGGATGTGTTGGTGAATCAGTATACGGTTGCAGCACTTACCCGCATTTGTATCTAGTGTCATCAAGGTGCATTTGTATCTATGGATAGTTTGGTTTATTTTGTGGATGTAATCAAATTCACAATTCAATATAGTAGTAATTTATATTGAAAAGTGAATTTGAGATGTATATATGGATAGTTTGGTATATATTTTGTGGATGTAGTAATTTGAAACTGTAAACGAATGGTATAATGGTTGATACATTTTGGCTTTAAATTTAAATGAAAATTTAGACTTTTTAGCTATATATCATGGCATTAGCATATTGCAGGTGCATTGGTAATATAGGTGAACAACGACTTTTTTTTTCTTTTTTTTTTATCTACAACATTTTAAAAATGTTGTATATTTGTATAAATAAATGACACCTTCTAAACGTTGTATAAATTGGTTAAAAACGTTGTCTGTTGTTGCTTTCTAGTGTTGCAGAAATATGTTGATATGCAGGATACTAACTTTGAGTAGTATTGCAGGAATGTGTGATGGGATCTCTTAAAGATAAAACTGACTTACTTGTTACACACCAAGTTGACTTTTTGCGTAAGGCTGATCTTATAATGGTAAGTTTGTTTAATTTCGGTAAGGATTTATATAATTTCAAGGACATATAAGTGAGATGTCAAAAGTGCCCAATAGGGATTGTACCATTGTTCCATCTATAGTTTGGTTGATCAATCATGTTGACTCTTAACCAAATGCTGATAATTACAAATCATCTCATAAATTCTTGAATATACTTGCAGTATTGTTTTCATCTTCATGCTATAGATGGTTGATCAATCATGTTGACTCTTAACCAAATGCTGATAATTACAAATCATCTCATAAATTCTTGAATATACTTGCAGTATTGTTTTCATCTTCATGCTTGTATATATTAACCAGTTTGTTTGAATTTTTCACTAAATCAATGAATCAGTGTAATCCAACAGCACACAGTTTCTCTCTTCCTATGCATTGTTTCGCAACTATTTCCATTCCTTAAGAATTTGCAACTCTTATAAATAGAATTCATTTCTCTAAAATTTTCAGTTCCCTAGATGTAATTAATGATGTTGTTGCACTTATGGCTTTTTAAATTGTTTTGTAACAGATAAAACTACCTTTTTTCTGAGGAACCTCCTTATCTGCACAGCAAGAATCTAACTTCATATAAATTTGCATATTTAATAACTAGGTGATGCGGGACGGGAAGATTGTGGAATCCGGGAGGTATGAACCACTTCTTAAATCTGGCATGGATTTTGGTGCTCTTGTAGCTGCCCATGAAACTTCCATGGAACTTGTTGAGACAAGCACTACCATGTCTGATGAGAAATTTCAACAAACACCAAAATCACCTCATGCCTTCTCTAGCTCAAGGGAACCCAAAGGTGAAAGTGGTTCATTAGACCGATCAAATTCTAAAAAGGGTAATTCAAAGCTCATTGAAGAAGAAGAGAAAGAAAGTGGCCATATCAGCTTTGATGTCTATAAGCAGTATTTCAGTGAATGTATGATGCTATCAAATTTATAACTTTTTCAGATTCTGGACTGCTTAAAGCACAGTCCTACGGATATTGAAAGCTACATCAGACCTGGCTGTATCATATTATCAGTATACATTCGAATGGAAAATTCCAAATGGGAGGAGGTAAGTTTTGCTTCACTTCTAGAATGTAGATTTCTATTTCTAAAGAACCAAACTGAGGTTAATATTGAGTTTAATGCTAAACACATCTTGGGGTGAATATTTATTCTACCATATAAACTGTAATATATGCTAGTTTTTGATAGGCACAGCTAATGTGACAATGTTCTTTCTTATCTGTACGTTTTTTCCACCCTATAATATGTCTTTGGCAACGAAAAAAATATGTTCGTTGCGGAACAATTAGCAACGCTCATTGTGCAACGAAAGACGCAACGACAGTAAAGTCGTTGCCAAAACCCTTTAGCAACGAAATTTGACACCTTTAGCAACGAAAATCGATTGTTGCTGAAGCCCCATTTTTTTTAGTGGCTTCTGAGATTCTTTCATTTGGGATTATTTTAAATTTTCAAAAACCAATTTTGGTGAGGTTGGGTAATAAGGTTTCTGTGTGGAAGTTTGCGGTATTGTTGGGAGGAATGGTGATTGGTTCAGCAATCCAAATGCGACAATGGAAGATGGTTTGTATAGATTATCAAAGTCGGAGTGTTCGGGGTTAATCTGGTTGATAGGATTTAGAAATTGGAGGAGGATCTTCAGAGTTCTGCAACAATTATTAGGGTGTATGTCAAGGCAGCTAGAGAAATTGGGAATTCAATTTAGTGTTACTAGAAAGGCGTTAAGAGAACCCATTGCACAAGTAATTATACTTTTCGATTGCATTTGATGACGAAGGATAAGTAATTCTTAGATGCGTAATGGATGAGAAAAAAATTGTTGGTAATTGTGAGGGGAAAGAAAGTTGATGTAGCCATTATTTCTGGTAACACTATTGTGCATGGTTAAAGAGAGAAAGATTTAATCATTTAATTGCCTTTTTTTTTATAATATTATGGAGTATTAAAATAATGACAGCTCTTATTTTTTTATGCGTTAAATGCACTTTGTATCTCCTAAGTTTATCACATTTTGCATGTTTATCACATTTTGCATATTACATTCTATATTTTAAAACGTAACATTTTGCATTTTGAACTTTAGTGAACCGGCTGATAACACCCTCCGACCCAAAATTTGTCACAAAAAGTGCAAAATTTATCACTTATAAACACTAACCCTGTAAGACCCCAACTTTTTATAAATAAAATTGAATTTCCTCTATTCATTATTTTGAAATAATAAGGTGCTAAATTGATATAATGCTTTGATTATGGGTGAAATGTGCAAATTTTGCAAAATAAGCAAGTGGTTATAAAATATTCATTGTTGTCGGGGATTATTCGTTTGGTCGTGTAATATTCTTGCTGTCGGAGAATATTCGTACGATGACGCAGTCATTTGTGGGCCCCATAACAGAAAATGGTCGGATGAAGAAAACGATAAATTTGAGTTTTTATAAATAACTTGTTGTTGTTACCGTTAACACTGTTGGAATACCTGATGGTTAAAATACGATGTCGTGTGGTTACACAAGAACAGTATTACCAGTGTTACACAATATTTTGGATTATTGATTCTTACGTAAGAAGGCACTACTCAATAATTATTACAATAATTACTGTTCAATATTTTATTTTATGATTCAATAATTGCTACGTTGATATTTTATATTATTATTGTTTTAATAATTGTCACTGCACAGTATTTCCCATTATCAGATCAATAATTCATATTATTTGAATAATATTATTAGATAACATTATTGGCAATGTCTAAGGAAGTTCTATCTAGGAAAGGGGTTTGGTCACCTAATTGCGTGCCAGTAAGGAGAAATTCTTATCGGAAAGCCCCCTCTTTCTTAGGAACGACCTGATTGTCATTGTTGTGATTCTGTAATATTATTTTTAAATAATTAATTATTGATTTATATGATAAGGAGATATTTATTTTATGTGGATATAAATGAAGGAATTAATGCTGAGGTGTTTTATCAGTATTTTGTCGGAATGGAGGTATTAAAAATCATCCGTATACGAATTTCAGACATTTTCTATTTAGAATTTAGAAAAACTTTCTTCTACAAAGTTGTAGAGAATTTAATTTCCTAAGGAATGGACATAAAATTCATATTTTTCTGATAAAAGGGCTATTTATTATGAATTATTAAAGTTTCGGAAATAAATATTTTTATTAAAAACATGGGTGGGCCCTACTTTTGGTTGGTGTGGAAAATCTAATTTTTGGTGGGCCCCATTGGTGGTGGCTAAATTTTGGTCGAAGAGGTGTGCGTAGAATTTTTTTGAAAAAAATATTATTTTATTAATTTAGTCTGCTTTGGCGTTCTAGCATTTTTCTATAAATAGGTGCTTATGTTAGAATTGAAAATTACATAGAATCTGAAGTTTTCTCTCTCCATATTATCGAACGTATTTTTGTGAGTATTTAGATACTTTGAGAGTTGCTATTCAATGCAAGTTTTCTTCAGCATTACATCCGATATTCCAGTCAGAAGTACTGTTCTTTGGAGGTAAGGGTTGTTATTTTTTTCGTAAATGATGTTATTCTTTGAATATCATTATACCAAAATATTGGTATGAATTTTATTATAAAATTTTTACCTTTTCATGTCGAGGTTACTATTCACGTGATACTCGACCTTTATTCACGAATCTGATCTCTTATTCACGAAGTATGATTTTTCTTGTGGAATTTTTACCTTTTTGTGTCAGAGTTACTATTCACGTATACGACACTATTCATGTATACAACACTATTCACGAATACGACACTATTCACAAAAAAATTAAATTTTCTTTTATTTGTCCAAGTTGTCTATTATGGTTACTATCTTTGATTGTATCCATGTTTTGATCTTCATTCTTAAATTTTGCTCCACAATTGATTATTATGGGGTAATTTTGAACTTGGATAAACTAAAGTACGAATCCCTAATCTTTGATCTTTTATCTCACTAAATTCGTTTTCTTTAAGATATTTTTCATCATTCTCAGTCCTAAATGATGATATTACTGAATATCTTTGGCCTGTAGTGCAAAGATGAATGACTACCTGATGAATATCTTTGGCTGTAGAAAAAAGATGAGCAGTGTTGAGATGAACATGACCAACTGGTGATACAAAATGAATATCTTTGGCTGTGTGTGCAAAGATGAATATTTAATTCAAGATGTATATTAATTGATGTTACAGGGATAAAATATTGATGATGGACTTTTAAATTCATAGATGATAGTAGATTTCATTCTCTTAACCTTCTAATGAATTGTTATTTTCGCTGCGAATATTGATCTAAAACGTGTTGTCTATTATATTCTATCAGATTTTTCC
Source organism: Panax quinquefolius (assembly GCA_020205615.1). Taxonomy (NCBI): domain Eukaryota; kingdom Viridiplantae; phylum Streptophyta; class Magnoliopsida; order Apiales; family Araliaceae; genus Panax; species Panax quinquefolius. Next base: position 22,710,817 of record CM035157.1, read on the forward strand.
CTGTTGAAGACTAAGGATAATTTGTTGTACGTTATCTTAGTCATAATATTCTTTACTGGGCTAGTTGAGCTCACCCTTTTCCTTTTTATTCCATTTTTCTTTTAAGGAGGTGAGAATATAGCGAGAACTAGCCGGGGTATAGAGTGATGATTCAAGATAGTTGTTTTAGTAGTCCTCACGATTTTGTAAAATAGTGTATCAATAATTATAATGAGGACTTATTTGAGTGTGGATATTGTCTAGAAGACAATATTTGTATTTAAACTCTTAATTTATGTTTTGTCGTATTTTGCACGATAATTGTAATAATGATGTTGTAGTTGTTTCTGTACCATGTATTTGGCGACTTAGAATGGGTGATGTATACCTATTTTGGGGGCGTCACAGTTGGTATTAGAGCTTAGGGATATAGTCTCTAGCGGAGATCGAGGAATAGAACTAGGTGGGGGGAGACGAGTAATCCTTCGCTAGTGTGTCCTACCTAAGCTTATTTGTTGGTCGGTCATAATATAGAGATATTATGTGATATGTTAATTTCTTTAATTAACCCTTGTTTTGTGACAGTATTTGAGAATGGTAGCTAAAAATGTTAACAATGGAGTATATGAGACCGTGGAGACACCTTTAATCATAAATCAGGAGAATGTGCAACAGGAAGACAATATTCCTCCTGTAAACAACACTACCGAACAAATAGGATGTTTAGAAGCTTTTTGTACTTCATGCAAAATCAGACGAGGGAGACTCGTGTACAAAATACGGGTTGAAATGATAGCAACGCGTGGCTTGTCACAGCCAAGTTGTTCAAAGAGTTGGGACCACCAGAGTTTCTAGGAAAGCCAGATCCGATCAAGGAGGAAACGTGGGTTAAGAAAATTACCAAGATATTTGATGTCTTGGGATGCACGGAGGAACAGAAGGTTCCATTCACCACCTTTATGTTCTGCGGTGAGGCAGATTACTGGTGTGAATATGTGAAGTGTACCCAGCCAACCGCACTCAATATGTCTTGGGAAACATTTCAGAAACTATTCAATGACAAGTACTTTACTGAAAGTATTCTTCATATTAAAGAAGTAGAGTTTATTAGACTAAAACAGAATAACATGATTGTGTCCCAGTATGAGGCTAAGTTCGCGGAGTTTTCCAAGTTTGCACCTAATTTGGTAGAGAATGAGGAACGTATGACGCGGATGTTTCTGAGAGGTCTAAAACCTGAAATTCGTCAATATCTTATCTCTCACAAATTTTTTCTATATTCAGATGTTGTCAACAAGGCTCAATTATTAGAGCGAGATAATGAGTATGTTCAACTGAGGGACCACAACCAGGGTTATATCGGTGGCAGCAGCCATCGGAGCAATGATAACCAGCGGGGAGGAAAGAATACGGACAAAAGCGGTACTCTGGTGGTAATCGTGGCCATGATAGTAGAAGAAGCGAGTCAGGGGGAGATTTCAAAAAGAGAAGGTACAACAATGACAACGTGAAGACGTCAGCACCAGCATCAACTGTTTCTAGGGGAGGAGAACGACCACCGGTCGTATGTTATAAATGCGGGAAAGAGAGACACATCAGCCCAAACTACCCACAACAACTCAAGGTATGTTATAACTGTGAAAAGAAAGGTCATATAGCTCGAGATTGTTCTGCAGCGAAACCAAGTCCAGCGGGGATGGTAACTCCAAAGGCTGTCCTGGACAAGTCAAAGTCAGTGGTTCCTGGAAGAGCGTTTGTCATGACTGGCCAAAATGCGAGGAACCCGAACGAGGTGATCACGCGTGAGCTAATCATAAACTCTTGTGAAGTTTATACCTTACTAGATACCGGTTCTATCCATTCTTTTATTTCTCCTGCTTGTGCTCAACGTTTGAACTTGACCCCTGAGAAATTAGACTTTGACTTATTTGTTAAAACTCCGTTGGGTGAAACCTTCGTTACATCTACAGTTTATAAATTTTGCTTGATCCAAGTTGGCACCATCACATTACCTGTTGATCTTATCTCTTTAAAGATACTTGCGTTTGACGTGATTTTAGGAATTGATTGGTTAACTACTCATCATGCTAAAATTGATTATTTTCGTAAGGTTGTTAGTTTTCATATTCTTAACCAACCTGTTATACAAATTCAAGCAACCAAACCACTAAAGTCAATCACTATCATATCAAGCCATAAAGCCATTCGTTTATTGAAAAACGGATGTCAAGCTTTCTTAGCCCATGTTATGGATTTAAACAAAAATACGTCAGATTTGAATAATATTTCTATTGTTAGTGCATTTCCTGACGTATTTCCTGAAGAACTTCCTGGCCTAACCCCAGAGCGTGATATTGAATTTTGTATCGACCTTGAACCCGGTACGAAACCCATTTCCAAAGTCCCACATCGAATGGCTTCTATTGAACTTCAGGAGTTAAGAACCCAACTACAGGAGTTGGTACCCGAGCCTCTATCTGGTGAATTCCTTTGTGGAATACACCGAAGCCAGACTCTCCGTAGGGGACGCTATATTCGTGCAATGGTAAACTGATAGGTGCCATTGTGATGTGCTATCCAAGATTGGGATATGAGTCACAGTTGAGAGAAACCTAAGTCAGTAATCAAAATACGTAGCTTTCTAGGCTTAGCTGGTTATTATCGGAGATTCGTGGAAGGATTTTCTTTAATCGCTACTCCATTATCTCAGCTGACTCGAAGAGATACAAAATTCGAATGGAGCAAGGAATGTGAGAAAGGCTTCCAAGAACTCAAGAGGAGACTCATTTCGGCACCTGTTCTGACCATACCATCCTAAAAAAGTGAACGTGGTAGCTGACGCATTGAGTAGAAGATCATATGCGGGTACGAGTGCGATATTGTCAAACTCAAAGACCCATTTTGTATAACTTATAAATGATGGAGATAATGTGATGATGTCAAATATACGAGTATAATCGACCTTAATCGATAAATTTAAAGCTGCTCAAGCTACAGACCTGAAGCTGATGAATATGAAGAAGAAGGTGCAAGAAGTCATTATTCCAAAAGCGAGAATCGACGATGTGAGGAAAGCTCAAACCTTCGATTTATTGGTCCATTTGAAATCCTCGATTAAGTAGGAACTGTGGCCTATAGACTCGCTTACCATATCGCGTGTTCATAACATTTTTCACGTGTCGATGTTACGTAAATATGTGGACGACCCGAACTACGTTATTGAGTTAGAACCAGTAAAGAATATTATGACTAAGATAATGAAAAATAAATTATCTTTAGCCTTTAACAGTAATAAATTAGAGATTTAAAGATAATATAAGTTTTCAACGATAATTACAATGGAATAAGCAATCTACTAGAAGAGTCAAGTAGATCATAATATTTACTATCTTTAAAAGTTCATCATTAATATTTTATCTCTATAACACTAATCAACAGTTGTTCATAATCACGGGAATCAACCGTTCATCTTTGCACTACATGCCAACAATATTCATTTGTAACACAAATGGTCATGGTCATGCCAATCAATAGTCCATCTTTGCATTACGGGCCAAAGAGAACATTCACCACAAACGTTTGTCTGTAACACCAAAGATTATGATTATACCAATTCACAGTTCCTGGTCATAATCATTCCAATCAATGGTTACTTTTTGCACTCCGACCAAAGAGAACTTTTCACCACAATTTAAATTAGAGGATTATGACAATGATATAAAGGTTGAATAGAAATAATAAGAACAATAAGATCAATAATAAACATTATAAATCAATAATTTAATTTTTCCAGAGTCCAAGAAAGTCCAAATTGTTAACATGATATCCAGAAATTTGATTAAAGTCCAATAATAGAATAAATAAGATTTACAATTCAACTATAACGTGTACAACACAATAGAAAGATTCAGGTGAAAACATATTAGATAGATGAAGTACGTATAAAGTGAAATAATAAGATTCAGCTGAAAAGATATTAGATAAAGCGCAAACTATTAAGGAAGTTCTAAATAGTTTAGGACTTTTCACCGTTTAATGAAAAAGTTATAGAAACGAATAACAATTTCTTACCATAATATGGAGTATGAAAGAAAATGATATCCTTTACCTCAATTAGCAAGCGACTGGATACTGTTTCCTATGAAATTTATCAACCTAGATATTTATAATATAATTAGTAATTACCACAAATAAATTTCATAGTGTACACTAACTCAGACTTGATAGTATAACTTTGTGTAGTGTACAAAACAGAGTATTTCATAATAACTTTTGAAAGAATAAATAATATTTTAAAACAATCTTTCAGAGGAAGCTTTTCAAAATAAATCTTCCAAAGAAAGAGTCTTTTAAAGGAAGAGTTGTAAAAATTGTATGACGTTTGTGAGTGATTATGTAACTATTATAAAAATTCACTCGAACAATTGGTGCACCAAAATTTAAGACAACCTTAGCACTTCATAGACACTTACACTAATGATTTAGAGAGTGGAAGGAAGAATAAGCAAAAGAGTTATGAAAATTCTTCTGCTTAACCCCCCTATTTATATCAAAAACTTAACCCACATCAACATCACCACACATTACACATTTTAGGCCACTTTTAATCTATATCGTTCATCACCTATCCACACGTACGTTACACATTTTAGATAACTTTTAATCTACACCATACATTAGTTATCCACATGTTACACATTTTCAAAATACACGTTAAACACTTTAGGGCTATTCTTACATACGTTACACATTCAGGACTATTCTTACACACGTTTCACACTTTAGGACACACGTTACACATTTTTAAGATTATTATTCTTTATTACTCACCATTATTATTATAAATTAATTTTCTGTATTACTATATTACTGTATTAATATTATAGATATCATAGACTCGCATGCAATACTGGCAACCATATCGTTCCCAAGAAAGAGAGGACTTTTCAATAAGGATTTCTTCTTATTGACGCGCAATTATATAACCTAACCCATTCCTCGATAGAACTTCTAGACATTGTTAATAGTGCTAACTAATAATATTATTTCAAATAATATGAGTTACTCTGTCGTGATAATTATTGATTTAATGATGTGGAATACTTTGTTGTTGTTACTGTGATAATTATTGAATCAATAATATGAAATACTATGCAATTATCACTATATAAATTATTAAGTCAATAATATAAAATACTATGCAATTACTACTGTGACAATTATTGAATCAACAATATGAAAGACTATGCAATTACTATTGTAGCAATTATTGAATCAATAATATAAAAGACTATGCAATTACCACTATAGCAATTATTAAATGAAACACAAAATGGCCACTACTGTAGCTATTATTGAATCAATAATGATCAAAAATATTGTGCAATACCGTGTGCTACTATGGAGTACCGCGTACTACTATAGAAAAAGAGTGTGTTACTGTTCTTTTATTACCGGGTATTTCAATAGTTAACCTTAAATGTTTTGCCGCCAAATTTTGAAAAAGTTTATTTGTGTTTTTTTCTATACCCGATAATTATTTTGTTATGGGGGCCACCAATGATTGATTATTTCAGTGCCGTCATACTAATATTCCCCTATAAAAAGAATATTCCCTGACAAAACGAATATTCATTGACAGACTGTTCACTTCATATAATTTGCACATAACACACATAACTATAACATTTATTAAATCAACACCTTACTATTTAAAATAACATTTTAAAAAAATTTAAGTCATATTCATAAAAAATTTGGGTCTTATAACCTCCACTTTTTATGAAATTTCGTCCCCAAAATTAACGTACCTGGTAGTTTAAAGATGTGAGGATACCTTGCCCTCATTTCAGATTCTAACTCCCAGGTTATTTCTTCTGTATCATGATTTCTCCATAAAAATTTAACTTCAGGTATAACCTTTGAGCGTAGAATTTGCTGGTCAAAGCTTTTTACTAAACAGACAGAGTCTATACACTGTTTTTTGTCACAGTAATTTTTTTTACTTAAATACTTCTTGGAAAAGGAATACATAGTGATAAGTATGGCCCCCTTTCTTACTTGTTCTTATGTGCATTTACTAATGTAATCCTTTCCGTGTGTATCTTCTTTAGTTAGTAAATCTCCATATTTTCATACCATTTATTAAAACTGACATCAATGATTATTTACCTATCTATATATAGACATTTCTAATACATAATGCTGTCATTTTTAGTTTCACTCTGTCTTATTTGTTGCATATTTCTGTCTTCTGTGTCTACCAGGGACCCTATCTATTCTTCCAAAAGAAAAAGATTTGCATTACATTCTGATAAAAAACCTTCAAGTTGTGTACCTCAACTAGTCACACCTTCTGCACAAGTTAAATATTGTTTAATGAAATATATGTCGACGTTGGGATTTTTATTTGTCCCTTTCTGTTCTTGTCTTTTGGTGTTCTCATTTTAGGTGAGATTTATTTGAAAAAAATAATTTTAAAAAGGTCCGACATGTATATGTCGACTATTTGACTGTTAGAGTCGCCAATTGGTAATTTTAAATGGTTGCACCAACTCAACCGATGAAAGGTTTGCACAAAGACCCAATGTTTGACACTGTTTAACTGGTCTGAGAAATCGAGATTCGTTAGGGTCCGGGGGCTTGATTAAGCGGAGGGAAGGTGTTAGGCACCCCTCGACTTTTGTGGTAACACGGTTACCGCCACTTTTCATTAACTTTTATCTGCGTATGTGTGTGTAGGGCATATATGCAGTTGTCTGGAAGTAGTGCTATGCCTCGTTTGTACCTATATACAAAGGGTTTGACTTTTTTATAAAAGTTCAATTTTAACAAGATATAACAATGAAGTTTTAGAAAATAGGTTTTCAAACCCTTATGCTCAATAGTAATTGAGGCCTTTGATATTTCCATTATTATGTGTTCGGCTTGATTGCTTTTATTTTTGAGATGCGAGGAATCTTTAAGAAAATAAGATACATAGCAGTGCTGAACTCCTTGTGGGCATAAGAGATATCTAAGGATATTCAGACACCATAGATAATTTACAAAGTCGGGTCTTGCAAATTTGCAAAAATGTCCATCACGAGGCCGAATCTAGATTCGTGTTTTTGAATCATGATCACATGATTCCTAGGCTCACATAAATAAGTGATATATGCAAAAGCTAGAAAAAAGAACTAGATTTGAGTAAATCTAAACCATTCTAGCTTCAACGGTTCCAATTTAGTCACTTTGAATCGGTCAAAGTTAGAAATAGCTAGATTTAGACAAATCTAGCCTGAAAGATTAAATATCTACACTATGAAAGCAATTAAAGTAGTTATTTATATAAAATCTGTAAATATATATATATATATATATATATATATATATATAGGGACAATCAACTGCCACAAAGTAAACTCCAGGCAGGACTTTGAAATGTGTATATATATATATAATCAGTAAAAGGCCACAAAGTGAACTCCAGGCTAGACATGAATGTAAATATATATATATATATATATATATATATATATATATATATATATATAAGCGATAAATGGCCACAAAGTAAACTCTAGGCTGATGAAATATATATATATATATATATATATATATATATATATATATATATATAAAAGTCAGTAAATGCACGGATATTATATTCAAGCTCAATTGAAGTCAAGTTCGATGATGATATATATATATATATATATATATATATATATATAAAAAAGTAGTAAACGCATAGAATATTCTATCCAGGCTCGTTCTAGTTTGGTAATATATATATATATATATATATATATATATATATATATATATAAAAGGAATAGAAAGCCACAGATCGACGATCCGGGCATACCCACGTAACGCGACTCTCAACGTTAGTATATATATATATATATATATATATATATATATAAGTAGTAGAAAGCTTAAAAATCTAAAAAAATCTTATAGTGGGCTGCCAAGAAGATTTAGATAGCTTTTGACGCTTGAAAACTCGATTTCCACCAATTCAACTTCAGTATGTTACAAAACACGAGCTTGCAAGTGTTTAGAAGGAAGAATCACTCAGTTTAGCGTACTCTAGCATGGGTTACAGGCTGAAATGGACAGAGTTTTCTCTATTTTTTCCATTTTTTTCAAATGAGCTGCCAAGAGCTCATATTTAAAGACCAGATGATGGCCCATGGTCAATCCATGCGGCGATCATGTCTACTCACTTGGCGCCGGGTTTCCCTGGACCCCTCAGGTCATATCGTCTCGAAGTACGTGCACTTAGGCTACGCGTTGTCTGCTCGAACCTTCATAACTTTCAATTCGGGCATCCGATAAAGGAGTGCTATAACTTTTTGGAATGCTGTTGTCAAGAGCTACACAATGACATGTGATTAGAGGTTTTATGAAGACAGAAAGATGAGTTCATGCCCAGATCTCCAAGTTTTCAAAGTCTATCCGTTGTACTGTCTTGTGTAGTTGTCACTCGGAGTTTGAGCTATGGTTCTTGTGGGACACCTTGATATGCAGTGTGGATTGAATTATGTTGAGATGACGTGAATGTGATGTTGAGGTGGAAAAATGATGATTTTCCCCCACCAGGGTTATCTTCGGCTTTTGCGCAGATATAACAGTCGTTTCTCAGGGTTATCTTTGAGATTGGGCTGTTGTGGATGCTGAATGTCCTCGGGGTTATCTCCGAGGTTGGCTTGAACTCTCGGGGTTATCTCTGGGGTTGAAATTGTATCTCCCGGAGTTATCTTCGGGGTTAAAACTGATTTTTTCGGGGTTATCTCCAAAACTTGGACTGCATCCCTCGAGGTTATCTCTGAGGTTGGAACTGCATCTCTCGATTGAAACTGAGTCTCTTGGGGTTATCTCTGAGATTGAGAATTGGATCTCCCAGGATTGTCTCTGGGGTTTGAACTGATGTGACTTCCAGGGTTATCTCTGAAAGACGATTCTGCCCTCCTACAATGTTAGTAACATGAATGCAAAATTTTGAGTGTCTACAACATACTCGCACTCTAGGTCTAGGCATTGCATTATGTAGCTTTCCTAACTTACTTGAACACTTCAAAGCCATATTATGGGAAAGTCTAGTTGTATTCTATGATAGACACATATATCCTGGTCTTTTACTAAGTATCAGTACATGAATTCATGGTAAAAAATTTATCATTGATGAAACTCTTCTCATTCATGCATTAAATCTTCATCCATCTGTGCTGGAACGGCCTAGGATAAATGAATATGTGCATCCTTTGGGAACAGCAATGAGTGATTGTCTTGCTTTTAAACAAAATCTATCTTTTACGACTGATCAACTCATCCTTGCACTCTTATTTGATTTTCCTGTCAATGTTGGTCTAGAATTCCTAACTGCCGAGTGTCAATTCCTTGGAAAAATTCTTAGACAAAATCTTATGCCAGTTAGAGAAACTAGAACACTGCATCCTTTTTGATTTGGAAATCATAAAGTGTATCATCAATGAGTGCTTACCATACAATCTTGCATACATCTTGTTATCCTCTTTTGAACACTATTTTAATCAAAATTGTCTTGGCTTTGGACTTCTTCTAACTTGTGTTCTCAAACCTTGTCTCTCGTTTAAATCTTCCTCATAGACCACTCATAGTTTTCAAGGCTCCTGATCATGAACCCATTGAGTCAAACCTGAATATGATATCTCAACTGGATGGCATCAATAACATGAATCAGTTATTGTTACTTATTCAGAATAAATTATTGATTCAAATGGAAGCAATGCAACAATCTGTGCATTATTTTAAGAACATGCTGCATTCTTTTTTGGAAAGGTTTTCTTTGCATTCTTTCCATTTCATTACACATACCAGCTCTACCAAACTGGAGTCCTTGCTTAGTGATCCTCTTCCCGGTATTTCCCTTGATGATCCTCTTCCCAATCTTAGTCTTCACTTCTCTCCTCTCAATGAAGAAGATTACTATTTATTTGGGAAGATTGTAATATATTTATATCTGCCACTAACTATTTGGAAGTAATGTAACTAACTTAAATACTAACCTAGTACTATGTCAACTTTATCTGTTTACCACTATCCAGGTACTATCTATGATTATTTAAAAAATTGTAGGAACCGAACTTTTCTTTAGAATACCAACATTTTTTGCAGGATCTAAAAAGTTTGCAGTCATAAAGTACTTTTCCCTTATTTTTATAATGACAAAGGGGGAGAAGAAAAATATTTTACTACTGCTATGATATGACAGCAGTACAGATTCTATCTATATTATGTTGGGTGATGCGAACTGCTATATTATGCTGGAACATGTGAACTGCCATGTGATTTTTTTACAATGATATTATGCATATACTAAGGGGGAGTTTTACTAAAGGGGAGTATAAATATTTTTAATTATTGTCATCATCAAAAAAGGGGAGATTGATAGTATTTTTTTTAGAATATATTTTGATGATTAACAATAATTGGGAAATAGGGTAATTAAATTAGAATCCTCTCCACAGGTTTATTTGTGTGTCAAAATCTTATTTACGTGGACAAAAAATGTTTTCTAAATTAAACTACCAAAAATGTTTTCTATGTTGAACTAATATTTACCTATGTGACAACCCGAGAATTTGGACAATTTATTAAAATCTTAAAAGATTGAATAAAGGTTAAATAATAGACCTAGACAGAAAATAAGTGAATGGATTTTTCATTTTTGGGAAGGAATTTTATGAATTTAAAATTTTTGGTGAAGGTTTACAGTGTTAAGAGTATAAGTGTATACGTTCTATATATATGGTCATATATGTGTACAGTATGTGGTTAAGGGTCAAGGGTTGACCAGATAAATTATATCAGTGACAAACCCTAATATTATATTAAGAACATCGACGTTCAGTTAGAAAACCCTAACGATAAGATAAGAAACCCTAATACAAGCTCTGGAAACCCTAATTTCAGTTCTGAGAATCCAAAACCCTAATTCGAAATCTTAAAACCCTAAATTGGGAACTCAAAGGCTTAAGTGTAATTAATTATAAACCTAATTAGGGGAAAACTTAACAATATAGTTAGAAAACTCTAATTTCTAAATTAGAAACCCTAATGTACAATTAGGGAAAACCTAATTGGTAATTTAGCAATTTTAATGTTAATTAGAAAAACCTTGATCCTAATTAGTAAGCCCTAACATGATTAGAAAATCTTAATATAATTAGGAAAGCCTAATTATAATTTTTTAAAGATTAATTTTCTATTTTCAAAACCTAATTAGAAAATGCTAAAAATTTAAATTTGTAAAACCTTAAGGTTAAACCCTAAGGGTTAAACCTTAAGGGTTAAACCCTAAAGGTTGGATCAAATGACATCTATGCCATTAAAATTGGAAGCAAAATGACTAAAATATCATTTGTGCAATTCTTTAATAAGTTGCTTGCAAATCTTGCTAAAATATGTAGTTGGTGACCTACTAGATTGACCATGTGCTGAAAATCAACACAAATCAGCCAAATACATCAGCCTTGTGATTCGTATCATATTATATGTATAGATCAAGAGAGAGAAAGTTCTCAAAATTTGCTCATTTGCTATCTATCACCCAACCAACACCTTCTCTTTCCAAACCCACGAAAAATATAAGTATATCAGTCCCCAATCAAGTCCCTACTACTTCCATAACAGATTAAGAAGCCCAAATTCAAGATTTGTCTAAGGTATAAACCCTAATTTGAAATTTGATCCTGTATGCCTTGTTGGATTCCATGTTTTTATGTTTAAACATGTTGTATGTAGTGTAAATAAGTGATCTGGTTTGCTATATAGTGAATCCATAACATCTATATGCACGAAATAGAAGTTTTCAAAAATCTGGAAAACTAGAAAAAAGTTGTCTAACAACCGAATGTCAGACCTCATAGATCTGTGCCTGTTATGTGTTTTAGTGTTTTAAAAGTTTGTACTTGTTATGTCATGAGGACTTTGTTCTGGAACTTGAATCAGATTCCGATCTGGTTTATATCGAAAGGTATTGGTGGTCAAACCTCGTTGACCGACCATGACTTTTGGCTTTTTGCGTAACCCAGAACGTGTCCAGAAACGCCTGACAAGAAATTTATGGACTCTGATCTTTCATGTGTTTGTTGTTTTGGTTATGATGTTGTATCTAGGTTGTATTTTGGTAGATGGACTATAGATTCAAGCCTTTATAACATCTAAACATCAAATAGATTTAATGTAGTGGACGGTCAAAGTAGCATGGTTGAACACGAAAACTGTTTTCAGGGTAACCCAGAAAACGTATGAACATGTATTCTGACATGGGTTGACCGGCATAGATCATAAGATTGTGTTGTTGTTAGACTGGTTTTATGTGATAGATATCTTCCTTGTCATGTTAGCTACAATTTGAAACCTTAAGAACACTTAAACATCACCTGTACAGCAAGTTGTGGAAGCCCAAAACTAGCCAGTTGATATGTGTAAGACCTCAAATTTTATGGAATTAAAGTATTTAATTTTCTTATAATTATTATTTTATTTAGTAAATGGTTAAATTGATAAAAGGTTAAAGTTAATGATGATATATGAAAATTTTGCAAAGTAAGTAAGTTGTCACAAATAACCGGTGGTAAAAGTATAGTAATATGCGTGGTTGCATAGTATCACACGGTATTGATTATTGACGCTTACGTGAGAAGTCACTCAATTTATTTCAATTATTGCCACAATAATTGTTGCATGGTATCTCACGTTATTTGATTCAATTATTGTCAATTTTTTATATATTATTAAATCAATAATTGAGACGACAAAGTTATTCATATTATTATTTGAAATATTGAAAATGTCTAGAAGTTCTGTCAAGGAGAGGTTAGGTCATCTAATTGCGCGCCAATAGGGAGAAATCCTTATCGAAAAGCCCCCCTCTTTCATGGGAATGATAGGGTTGTTAATATTGTGAGTTATAATATTTATGATAAATGTTATTAAAAATTGAATTTGAGTTCGGAGTTGAATTTGGAGACGCGGACGTGATATTTGAGTCTGGAATGATGAAATTAGTAAAAATAGACTATAAACATAAAATTTACCGGGGTAAACTTTTTGGTCAAAAAGTCAACAATTGATTTTTCGGAAAAAGTCAAACTTCAAAAATTCAAAAATGAAATTGTTGATAAAAATATTTCCATTGTGTTGGGATTGTTAGTGTTATGGGAAATTGACATTTATTTCGATAATAATTGATGTTTGGAGGTTATATTGACCAATCGGGTAATTAATCGGATAAATGAGCAATTAATTGCTATTAATTGACATGCTTATAAATATTTGTTCAAATGTATGTACTATTGATTCACATGCATGTACTATTAGGGGAGGTGCGGCAAGATTGATAATACTTGCATGACTAAATTAAAAATGGAGGTATAGATGAAGGTACTATACTGTAACTATTTTTTTTACATGTATAGAACTATTTGTTCACATGTATGTACTATTGATTCACATGATGTACTATTAGGGGAGGTGGTGCAAGTTTGATAATACTTATAGGACTAAATTAAAAATGGAAGAAAAAATGAAGGTATTATATTGTAATATTTCGAGCCCCAAAACGTGCAATTATCAAAACTATATTTTCTTATAAATAGAAGCTCATTCTTCTTTCATTCTCACCAATTCACTAAGACTAACAAGAGCAATTATAGAGAGAGAAGCTATAGAGTGAGAAGCTATAGAGAGAAAGAAGAAGTAATGCCACCATTTTCAGTAAATTTGACCTTAAATCCGGTTTCTGGCAAATTGCCATTCATCTAGATGATAGGTACAAAATAGCATTCACCACTCCATTTGGACATTACGAATGGAATGTTCAGGCATTTGACCTAAAAAATGCTCCCAGTGAATTTCAAAATATTCTCAATGACATACTAAACCCTTTCAGCCATTTTATTGTTGTTTATATCGACGATATTCTTGTTTATTCCAAGACTATTGAAGAACACGAAAAACATTTAAAATCGCTCTCACAACCTCAAAAAGTTAATGGTCTTGTTCTTTCTCCTTCCAAATGCGGCTGTTTGTGTCGAATACGGTTTCTTGGTCTTAATATCTTGATGGACAAGTTCACCCTATTGAACGAGCTATTCAATTCGCTGACAAGTTCCCAGATAAGATAATCAATAAAACCCAACTGCAGAGATTTCTTGGCTCGCTAAATTATATAGGCAAGTTTTACAAGAATCTCAGGAAGATTTGCAAACCTCTTTCAGCGTTTGCAAAGCAATCCTCCACCTTGGACTGACGTTCATACTTCTGTCGTCCAACAAGTTAAATAATATGAGGCATTGCCCTGCCTTGGTATTTCCAATGATTCAGCTTTCAAAATTGTTGAAACTGTCGCCTCAGATATTGGTTTCGGAGGCATTCTTAAACAAAAGTTAACACCAGATTCCCCAGAACAAATTGTTCGTTTTCATTCCGGCGCATAGAATACTACACAGTCGAAATATAGTACTATCAAAAAAGAAATTCTTTCATTAGTATTATGTATTAACAAGTTTCAAAATGACTTATTAAATCAGAAATTTCTAGTTCGCATTGATTGCAAGTCCGCTTAATACATTTTAGAAAAAGATGTTGAGAATTTGGCCTCTAAGCATTCTTTCGCTAGATGGCAAGCTTTGTTAAGCATTTTTGATTTTGATATTGAGTACATTAAAGGTAATGATAATTCTATTCCTGATTTTCTTACTCGGGAGTTTATTCCTTGGTATTTTCAATGATTCAGCTTTTAAAATTGTTGAAACTGACGCCTCAGATATTGGTTTCGGAGGCATTCTTAAACAAAAGTTAACACCAGATTCCCCAGAACAAATTGTTCGTTTTCATTCCTACATGGAATACTACATAAAATGAAATATAGTACTATCAAAAAAGAAATTCTTTCATTAGTATTATGTATTAACAAGTTTCAAAATGTCTTATTAAATCAGAAATTTCTAGTTCGCATTGATTGCAAGTCCACCAAATACATTTTAGAAAAAGATGTTGAGAATTTGGCCTCTAAGCATTCTTTCGCTAGATGGCAAGCTTTGTTAAGCATTTTTGATTTTGATATTGAGTACATTAAAGGTAATGATAATTCTATTCCTGATTTTCTTACTCGGGAGTTTATTCATACAGGTACTTTATAGTCATGAGCTTCAGAGGATCTTCTTCCTCACAGGGTCCGGGTCGCCCTACTGGCCCAAGTAATCAGCCCAGAGGAACCTTAGTTCCTCACCCAGTTACCCCTGTCTACCAGTCAAATAAGTTTACTGTCCTTGGGACAATCCCCAAGCCTTACAGTTCAGCCATAGTTAATAAACCTGAACCCATTGAACCGTTCAGTAATCCAGCTAAGACCTCGTCTTCAGCTCCCAGTTATCCCCCTTCTGAGCATGTGCTCAAATGGGAAAGTTATTTGTTCCATATTGAACCATATATGAAACCAAAAAATGACCCAGTTAAACTTGCTTTGCAGCTTTTTTCCCCACAGTGGCATTTTCCGCCATCCGCTCCTTATAAGTCTCTTGTATATTATAAGGACATTCTCCTCGAAACAGAGTCAGTAAATATCAAACCCATTTATGCAAATAATGATAAATCAAAAGTCCTTTATCATTCTTTGTATATTAAACAATTCATTCAAATTTCAGATTGGGGTAAAAATCCCTCTGATCTTATGGATCTCACCAGTCAAAACAATTCCTTCATTTTAATGATTATATTGATGCAGGTATAAGGTTCTCCTTCACCGAATGAGTCCCATAGTCATTCTGGTTCATTCAATTTTATCATAAGTTCAAAAATCAAATTCCTTATTGGTTCGTCCTCTGGTGGTATAGGCATGGTTCTACCTATGACCTCCTTCCCGACCCCCTTAAGGTCCAAGTTACTCATTTTGCTAATAATAGTAAACCCGATCCAAAGAATGAGAACATTCCTCTCACTCTTTTCTTTACCAGCAAATATAAAGTCCCCTGGATCCTCAAATGGCAATACGGTGTTTCACCGCCCTCGGTTGCTAATGCTTCAAATCCAGCAGTTATTGCTGATCCACTCCTTCGACTTTCTCGCTTTTTTTACATTTAATGGTGGGATAAGTTCGACATTAACAGAATCATAGGTCAGGTTCAGCAGGAATTTCCTGTTGCCCCTCTTCTAGTCTTAGTCAGTTCCCCAGTAATTTAGGCAAAAGTGTCTAAAGTCATTCCTATCGAGCCTTCTGCCTCAAGTCAGAAGAAGAATTCAAAAGAGTCTAAGTTAAAAACCAGTCCTACCGGTTAATTTGCCAGAAACCGGATTTAAGGTCAAATTTACTGAAAATGGTGGCATTACTTAACCTATTGATAAGGTCGTCTTTGTTGGGAAGGGGGTACCTAATCCACTCTAATACCTTGTTCAATGGTTTGTAATTGATAACTAGGCAGGGGTATACCTCTCTTTTTTACGCCATTTGTTGACATAAAAAGCAGGACAAGACCAAGGGGACTTACTGTGTTTAATTAATCCTTTATCAAGAAGATCATTAATTTCTTTCTTACATAACTCCATTTGTTCATGACTCATCTGAATAGGTCTAGCCTTAGTAGGAATTAAATGTTCTTTAAATTCCTTAGCATAAGGAAGCCTAACCATATGTTTTTTCCTATGCCAAAAGGCATTGGGGGAATCAGAACAAAGGTTATTTTTCATGTATGTTTTTAACTCTTCAATTTTTAATTGAATATCTTCATTTTGAAGCTGTTCTTCAATTCTTTTATATTTGATTTCTTCTTTCAAGAAACTCAAATGGGTAAATTTACAGTTTATTAAATTCAATGATTTGGAAATGGATTCTTCTTGAATGAATTTTAAGTCTCTTTCTTTTGGTTTAATAAGAAACTTAAATGTTATTTTCTTACCTAAATGTTTACAGGTTAATCCTTCATTACTAGTAGTAAATGGGTATAATAAATATATAAATGGTAATCCTAAAATGATTTTATCTGTAAGATTGTGAATCAAAACAAAAGATGTTTTAAAGCACATGCTATCTTGGCAGATATATACTTTAGGCAATTTATACTTTATTTCCATTTGACTACCATTAGCTGAATTTAATTTTTCACTGGTCTTTTTGTAATACTTAGTTGGAATTAAACCTTCTTGAATACACTTTAAATCAGACTGTGTCAACTAAAGGCGATGTTCAGATTGATAAGTTCTTATCCACAACTAGATTAATAGATATATACCATTTTTGTATGGTGATGTCTTTAATTCTTTTAAGTGAAAGACCTTGAATAAATAAGTCTGAAATATCTTTAGTACCAGATGATTCTGGTTCATCGTGATTTTCATCACTGGATGAGGAATCATTGATCTGAAGATCAGGCTTCTTATCAAAAGCGAAAACCCGTTAATAAAAAATATAATAAAAAACCTAAAAAATATGATAAAAGTAAAATTGTGTGCCACAATTGTGGGCAAAAGGGTCATTATAAAAATGAGTGCAAGGTAAAACAAAAATTATCTCAATTAAATATTTCTAGTGAAGATACTGAATATATATTAGAGTTAATGAGAATAGAAAATGAAGTCAGTAATGACGAAGGCTCTAGCATTTCATATTCCTCTAATATTAACAGTAAAGAAAGTTCTAGCAGTAGCACTGAAGAAGTCACTATTTGTGCTGATAATTGCAAGAAAAATTGTTGCAATAAAAGAGTTAATATAATTAACAAAGATGATGAAGAAAGCTCTTTGTTAATTGACTTAATAAGTAAAATCATTGATCCTAAGTTAAAGGCTAAATACACCAAATAGTTGAAAGATTTATTAACTAAAGATAATAGAGAAAATGATAGGTTTATTAAAGCTAAAGAGAAACCAATTTTTAGTCTTAATAAAACCTTGGAAAGATTAAATCTCCAATTAAAGAAGTTAGTCTCCCAGAGTTAAATCAAGAAGTTAATAAATTAAAGAAAGAAATAGCTACTACAAAATCATATAATCTTTTGTTTTGATTCGCAATCTTACAGATAAAATCATTTTAGGATTACCATTTATATATTTATTATACCCATTTACTACTAGTAATGAAGGATTAACCTATAAATATTTAGGTAAGAAAATAACATTTAAGTTTCTTATTAAACCAAAAGAAAGAGATTTAAAATTCATTCAAGAAGAATCCATTTTCAAATCATTGAATTTAATAAACTGTAAATCTACCCATTTGAGTTTCTTGAAAGAAGAAATCAAATATAAAAGAATTGAAGAAATGACTTTCAAAATGAAGATATTCAATTAAAATTGAAGAGTTAAAAACATACATGAAAAATAACCTTTGTTCTGATTCCCCCAATGTCTTTTGGCATAGGAAAAAACATATGGTTAGGCTTCCTTATGCTAAGGAATTTAAAGAACATTTAATTCCTACTAAGGCTAGACCTATTCAGATGAGTCATGAACAAATGGAGTTATGTAAGAAAGAAATTAATGATCTTCTTGATAAAGGATTAATTAAACACAAGAAGTCCCTTGGTCTTGTCTCCGCTTTTATGTCAACAATGAAGCAGAAAAAGAGAGAGGTATACCCCGTCTAGTTATCAATTACAAACCATTGAACAAGGTCTTAGAGTGGATTAGGTACCCCCTTCCCAACAAAGACGACCTTATCAATAGGTTAAGTAATGCCACCATTTTTAGTAAATTTGACCTTAAATCCGGTTTCTGGCAAATTACCATTCATCCAGATGATAGGTACAAAATAGCATTCACCACTCCATTTGGACATTACGAATGGAATGTTCAGGCATTTGGCCTAAAAAATGCTCCCAGTGAATTTCAAAATATTCTCAATGACATACTAAACCCTTTCAGCCATTTTATTGTGTTTATATCGACGATATTCTTGTTTATTCCAAGACTATTGAAGAACACGAAAAACATTTAAAATCGTTCGTCACAACTGTTAAAGTTAATGGTCTTGTTCTTTCTCCTTCCAAATGCAAATTTATTTCAGTCGTAATATACGGTTTCTTGGTCTTAATATCTTCAATGGACAAGTTCAGCCTATTGAACGAGCTATTCAATTCGCTGACAAGTTCCCAGATAAGATAACCAATAATATTGCTATTATCGATCAGATTGATTCAGATAATGAAAGCAGTAGTCAGTCTGATGATCAGTCAGTAACCACATCAGTTCAAGACATACATGATCAGTTAAATAAATTAACAGTTCATAATACTAGCATGACCAGAAATTGGTATTCTAGACCAACTCCTCCAGATTTACAATTTGAAGAGAGAAATCTAGATAAGCAATTTTCTGTTTCGTCTAATAAAATCTATGAATGGAAACATTTAAAATCGTTCTTCTCAATTATTAAAGTTAATGGTCTTGTTCTTTCTCCTTCCAAATGTAGCCTGTTTCAGGTCAGAATACGGTTTCTTGGTCTTAATATCTTCAATGGACAAGTTCAGCCTATTGAACGAGCTATTCAATTCGCTGACAAGTTCCCAGATAAGATAACCAATAAAACCCAACTACAGAGATTTCTTGGCTCGCTAAATTATATAGGCAAGTTTTACAAGAATCTCAAGAAGATTTGCAAACCTCTCTTTCAGCGTTTGCAAAGCAATCCTCCACCTTGGACTGGCGTTCATACTTTTGTCGTCCAACAAGTTAAAAAATATGTTAAGGCATTGCCCTGCCTTGGTATTTCCAATGATTCAGCTTTCAAAATTATTAAAACTGACGCCTCAGATATTGGTTTCGGAGGCATTCTTAAACAAAAGTTAACACCAGATTCCCCAGAACAAATTGTTCGTTTTCATTCCGGCGCATGGAATACTACACAGTCGAAATATAGTACTATCAAAAAAGAAATTCTTTCATTAGTATTATGTATTAACAAGTTTCAAAATGTCTTATTAAATCAGAAATTTCTAGTTCGCATTGATTGCAAGTCCGCCAAATACATTTTAGAAAAAGATGTTGAGAATTTGGCCTCTAAGCATTCTTTCGCTAGATGGCAAGCTTTGTTAAGCATTTTTGATTTTGATATTGAGTACATTAAAGGTAATGATAATTCTATTCCTGATTTTCTTACTCGGGAGTTTATTCCTTGGTATTTCCAATGATTCAGCTTTCAAAATTGTTGAAACTGACGCCTCGGATATTGGTTTCGAAGGCATTCTTAAACAAAAGTTAACACCAGATTCACCAGAACAAATTGTTCGTTTTCATTCCGGCGCATGGAATACTACACAGTCGAAATATAGTACTATCAAAAAAGAAATTCTTTAATTAGTATTATGTATTAACAAGTTTCAAAATGACTTATTAAATCAGAAATTTCTAGTTCGCATTGATTGCAAGTCCGCCAAATACATTTTAGAAAAAGATGTTGAGAATTTGGCCTCTAAGCATTCTTTCGCTAGATGGCAAGCTTTGTTAAGCATTTTTGATTTTGATATTGAGTACATTAAAGGTAATGATAATTTTATTCCTGATTTTCTTTCTCGGGAGTTTATTCCTTGGTATTTCCAATGATTCAGCTTTCAAAATTGTTGAAACCGACGCCTCGAGATATTGGTTTTGAGGCATTCTTAAACAAAAGTTAACACCGATTCCCCGAATCAAATTGTTCGTTTTCATTCCGGCGCATGGAATACTACACAGTCAAAATATAGTACTATCAAAAAAGAAATTCTTTCATTAGTATTATGTATTAACAAGTTTCAAAATGACTTATTAAATTAGAAATTTCTAGTTCGCATTGATTGCAAGTCCGCCAAATTCATTTTAGAAAAAGATGTTGAGAATTTGGCCTCTAAGCATTCTTTCGCTAGATGGCAAGCTTTGTTAAGCATTTTTGATTTTGATATTGAGTACATTAAAGGTAATGATAATTCTATTCCTGATTTTCTTACTCGGGAGTTTATTCAATACAGTGTTTTTATAATCATGAGCTTGGAGGATCTTCTTCCTCACAGGGTCCGGGTCGCCCTACTGGCCTAAGTAATCAGCCCAGAGGAACCTTAGTTCCTCACCCAGTTACCCTTGTCTACCAGTCAAACAAGTTTACTATCCTTGGGACAATCCCCAAGCCTTATAGTTCAGCCCTAGTTAATAAACCTGAACCCATTGATCCGTTCAGTAATCCAGCTAAGACCTCGTCTTCAGCTCCCAGTTATCCCCCTTCTGAGTATGTGCTCAAATGGGAAAGTTACTTGTTCCATATTGAACCATATATGAAACCAAAAAATGACCCAGTTAAACTTGCTGCCCAGTTTTTTCCCCCTGGTTGGCATTTTCCGCCATCTACTCCTTATAAGTCTCTTATATATTATAAGGACATTCTCCTCGAAACAGAGTAAGTAAATATCAAACCCATTTATGCAAATAATGATAAATCAAAAGTCCTTTATCATTCTTTGTATATTAAACAATTCCTTCAAATTTCAGATTGGGGTAAAATCCTCCGATCTTATGGATCTCACCGGTCCAAAACAATTCCTTCTATTTTTATGATTATATTGATGCACGTATATAGGTTCTCCTTCACCAGAATGAGTCCCATAGTCATTCCTGTTTCATTCAATTTGATCATAAGTTCAAAAGTCAAATTCCTTATTGGTTCGTCCTCTGGTGGTATAGGCATGGTTCTACCTATGACCTCCTTCCCGACCCCCTTAAGGTCCAAGTTACTCATTTTGCTAATAATAGTAAACCCGATCCAAAGAATGAGAACATTCCTCTCACTCTTCTCTTTACCAGCAAATATAAAGTCCCCTGGATCCTCAAATGGCAATACGGTGTTTCACCGCCCTCGGTTGCTAATGCTTCAAATCCAGCAGTTATTACTGATCCACTCCCGATTATCATAATCAATATATCCCAAATTTTTACTTAATTGCTCATGAACTTTATGAGCAAATAAGGATGGTAAACCATTGATAAATTTATCTTTCCAGAATGGTTTATTACTGTCATTACGCATCATAACTCTTGAAGTAAAAACATCTTTGTACCATCTAAAATCGCTTAGAGTGGGACAAGTGAGATTACTCAACTGATCGTGGATTCTCTCTGTGATGTTACTAGGAGTTCCTACGAAGTGTTTTATTATGTTAAATATTAAAGTATTTACTCCATCTGGTGGTCCTATACCAATAGTTTCATCAAAAATAGGGTTGCCGTCAGAGTCTAACTGAACAGCATGGATGATAGATAATCTAGATTCTTCTGTGAGATGTTTTCCCCACCAAGATCTAAGAATACCTGTAAATCCACTAGCCAATAATTCAACAATATCTGGTTGAGTCAGGGTGTTGAATTTGGTTAGATAACAATTATCTACCATGGACATATGATTTAGTTTATTGAGGATTTCTTGTTCACTAAATCCGTCCATGTTCCATTCATAGATTTTATTAGATTTAAATGAAAAATTGCTTATCTAGATTTCTCTCTTCAAATTGTAAATCTGGAGGAGTTGGTCTAGAATACCAATTTTTGGTCATGCTAGTATTATGAACTATTAATTTATTTAACTGATCATGTATGTCTTGAACTGATGTGGTTACTGACTGATCATCAAACTGACTACTGCTTTCATTATCTGAATCAATCTGATCGATAATAACAATAGTACCGCTTATTTTCGGTTCAGTCTTTGTCTTTAATTTTTTAAATAATTGATCAATAACCAAGGTAAGATCACCATCTTTATTAGGTAAACCTAATTTTTCTCTATTTTCTGGTAATTTTAACAATGGTTGAACAATTTTTGACTCTGGTTTTTTAATTATATTTTCTTCAAACTTTTCTTCAATCCTGTCTAACTGTTTCCCTACAGTTGCTAGGTATTGGTTACTAAAATTTAATTGTTCAATAATTTTTTTATCATCATTGTTACCATTGGAGATTTTAAATGGACTGGCCGTAATAGAAGTATTTTTTACTGAAATTAAGACAGATTCTAAGGGTGGATGACTAGATGAAACCTTAGATTTGTCTTCCTTAATCCATTGAGTTTTAGTTATAACATTACATTTACTTTGATATTGTTCGTACCAATCATAAAAAGTAATGTTAATTTTTTCATTATTATTTTTAATCCTATTTTTTGAATATAACTGATTATGTCACCATAATTGAGATTATCATAATCAATATATCCCAAATTTTTACTTAATTCCTCATGAACTTTATGAGCAAATAAGGATGGTAAACCATTGACAAATTTCTCTTTCCAGAATGGTTTATTACTGTCATTACGCATCATAACTCTTGAAGTAAAAACATCTTTGTACCATCTAAAATCGCTTAGAGTGGGACAAGTGAGATTACTCAACTGATCGTGGATTCTCTCTGTGATGTTACTAGGAGTTCCTACGAAGTATTTTATTATGGTAAATATTAAAGTATTTACTCCATCTGGTGGTCCTATACTAATAGTTTCATCAAAAATAGGGTTGCCGTCAGCGTCTAACTGAACAGCATGGATGATAGATAATCTAGATTCTTCTGTGAGATCTTTTTCCCACCAAGATCTAAGAATACCTGTAAATCCACTAGCCAATAATTCAACAATATCTGGTTGAGTTAGGGTGTTGAATTTGGTTAGATAACTATTAGCTACCATGGACATATGATTTAGTTTATTGAGGATTTCTTGTTCACTAAATCCGTCAATGTTCCATTCATAGATTTTATTAGACGAAATAGAAAATTGCTTATCTAGATTTCTCTCTTCAAATTGTAAATCTAGAGGAGTTGGTCTAGAATACCAATTTCTGGTCATGCTAGTATTATGAACTGTTAATTTATTTAACTGATCATGTATGTCTTGAACTGATGTGGTTACTGACTGATCATCAGACTGACTACTGCTTTCATTATCTGAATCAATCTGATCGATAATAGCAATAGTACCGCTTGTTTCCGGTTCAGTCTTTGTCTTTAATTTTTTAAATAATTGATCAATAACCAAGGTAAGATCACCATCTTTATTAGGTAAACCTAATTTTTCTCTATTTTCTGGTAATTTTAACAATGGTTGAACAATTTTTGACTCTAGTTTTTTAATTATATTTTCTTCAAACTTTTCTTCAATCCCGTCTAACTGTTTCCCTACAGTTGCTAGGTATTGGTTACTAAAATTTAATTGTACAATAATTTTTTTATCATCATTGTTACCATTGGAGATTTTAAATGGACTGACCGTAATAGAAGTATCTCTTATTAGGTAAACCTAATTTTTCTCTATTTTCTGGTAATTTTAACAATGGTTGAACAATTTTTGACTCTGGTTTTTTAATTATATTTTCTTCAAACTTTTCTTCAATCCTGTCTAACTGTTTCCCTACAGTTGCTAGGTATTGGTTACTAAACTTTAATTGTTCAATAATTTTTTTATCATCATTGTTACCATTGGAGATTTTAAATGGGCTGGTCGTAATAGAAGTATTTTTTACTGAAATTAAGACAGATTCTAAGGGTGGATGACTAGATGAAACCTTAGATTTGTCTTCCTTAATCCATTGAGTTTTAGTTATAACATTACATTTACTTTGATATTGTTCGTACTCAATCATAAAAAAGTAATGTTAATTTTTCATTATTAATGAATTTTTTCCATTTATTGACTATTTTATCATCGTTCCTTTTCTATTGGGTGATTATTTCTAAATAGATGTCTTTTAATTTTATTTGACTTGGAATTAAAATCATGTACAAGATTATCCCAATCTAATACAAATTCTTTTTTAATAACTCTTAATTGATTATTAATTGGGACATCAAAATCTGACTGAGTCGGGAGCTCAGAAGGAGTCGGAGAAGAAGAGCTTTCTTCTTCAACTGGATAATTCTGAGGGTGACATGAATAACAAGGATGACTCGCCTGACCTTGATTTAAAATTCCTTTTAACTTAATGTCTCTTATAGAAGGGTTACTAAGGACTTCAGAATCTCTTCTAGGCTGAATCATAGAAGGAGCTGTAGAACTAGAATAATCTTCTATAATAACTGGTCTTCTAGAACGCTCAAAGCTCACTTTGACAGTTCCATCAGAAAATTGCCTTATATTTTCTATGTTCATTATGTTGTTAACTACAGGCTGTTGTGGTATTTCACTAGGTAAAGTCCGTTGACTAGGTAATGTAATATCTTTCTATAGGATGGTTCTAGGGATCTGGATATTAGCATCACTAGTTGAACTTTGAATCAAAACTGTTTGATCTTTAGGGCTTTTATTAAGAGCATGGACATTCAAATTAGTCTTCATGGTCTTATAATAAATCCTATAAATCAAAGCAATTGGCTGAGAACCTTCAATCATTTGTGTAATTTCTCCTGCTATTTTAATATTTAATGTTAAAGCCTTTAATAGGTGTTGATCACTTATACTAAGTGTGAAGTCAGGAAAGCAATTAAAATGGATAGGACCATTGTGCGATTTCGCTTCCATAGCACCTATCATGCTGGATAGTAATTCAAAAATCTAGCATCTCCGAGATGCAGTAGATACTTGAATTAATTCCTTTAATGTTCAATGGTTTCTTCGCTACTTGAACTAGACCTTTATGTGAATAAAATTATAACCCTTTTCCTATGTTTTTTAATAACATCAGGGGAAAGAAGACTACAATTTTCATATTCTTTATTAATAGCATAAACCTTTTCAACTGTTTTAACATTATAATCTATTTTGAAATTATCTAAAAAGGTTGACTGATAAATTTCTTTGGGAGAAACTCTGGGTATATTCTAGTTGTGTAAAACTTGACTGATATTTTCATAACTATTTTCTTCTTGGTTAATTATGTCAGGTACTGGTGGCAAGGTTGACCTGTGACTAGCTGAAGAGTTAGATCTAAATAACCTACTCATTTTTACTGGATTCAAAATTATTTTCACTCTTTATCTTCCATCCAGACCCTCTTACCTGGGTAGACTCATACCTATTGTTCTAAAACCCAACACTGCTCGCACGTGAGACTTACCAAGGGTTGACAACAAACAAGGTGTTCTACAGTAAGTTAGGTGACTTCCGGTAAAGAATAAAAGATTTTTTGAAAACAGTATGAAAGAAGTAAATTAGAAGATTTTGCTAACAGCTAGAAGAACAAATACAACTTGGCTCTGATACCATTTGGGGGCGGAAGCAAAGATTATATGAAGAAGAGGACGCATACCAATACAACACAGTCGATTACTAAATTAAAACTGATTTTATTGATTAATATAAACTATGTACAAGCTAAGAAGAGAAAAGAAAAAAAAACAACTTACAAAACTAAAACATTTGACTAGAGAAGTAGAGAAGAGGGGATAGGTCGGCTAATCAGCGGTAGAAACTAAAGATTCTTCTGAGAGAGAGAGCTCAGAGTCTTTCTAAGTTTTGAAAACTGATTTTGCAAAATGAGTTCGCCTTCCTTTTATAATACAAGGAAAAGAAACTATTACATTAACTGGGGTAAAGTAAGAAACATTTTACCTAAGTAAAAGGGAATTACTAAAGTAAAAGCAAAAGTAAAAGTAAAGACAAGCTACTATTGATAAACAGTGCTAACTTATGACTATTACAGACGCTTTTGACCAAATGGCCGACAACTTTTGACTTAATGATGCTTTCGGTGGAAAAGAGAGCATCTTTTTACTGTTGAATTACTTTCGGTGAAAAAGCGAAATCTTTCATAATCGTTGTCGAGGCGGTCTTTGGTGGTGGGCCGACCAACTGTGGTAGTTTCTTCGTAGACGTCGAGCAAATGGGTCTGGCGTCTTGAAGGTTGATGGTGCCATAAGGATCGTCTGAGCCATCATCTTCTTCGCAAATTAATAATCAATCATTCTGGGAAGAGGCTGAGGAGTGCCCCGAGGTTTCTTCATGTAACTCATCGATTCTTTTATTGAGAGATTGAGCAATTAGTTTTAACTCATTACCGGAGCAATCCTTGAAATCAGAAATGCTACGGGAACAGGAAGAACCGGTAGGACTGGTTTTTAACTTAGACTCTTTTGAATTCTTCTTCCCGACTTGAGGCGTAGGCTCGATAGAATGACTTTAGACACTTTTGCACCAATTCTTTGGGAACCGCTCGAGATTGGAAGAGGGGCAACAGGAAATTCCTGCTGAACCTAACCTATGATTCTATTAATGTCGAACTTATCCCACCATTTAATGTAAAAAAAGCGAAAAAGTCGAGGGAGTGGATCAGCAATAACTGCTGGATTTGAAGCATTAGCAACCGAGGGCGGTGAAACACCGTATTGCCATTTGAGGATCCAGGGGACTTTATATTTGCTGGTAAAGAGAAGAGTGAGAGGAATGTTCTCATTCTTTGGATCGGGTTTACTATTATTAGCAAAATGAGTAACTTGGACCTTAAGGGGGTCGAGAAGGAGGTCATAGGTAGAACCATGCCTATACCACCAATGGACGAACCAATAAGGAATTTGACTTTTGAACTTATGATCAAATTGAATGAACCAGGAATGACCATGGGACTCATTCTGGTGAAGGAGAACCTTATACCAGGCATCAATATAATCATAAAAATAGAAGGAATTGTTTAATATACAAAGAATGATAAAGGACTTTTGATTTATCATTATTTGCATAAATGGGTTTGATATTTACTGACTCTGTTTCGAGGAGAATGTCCTTATAATATACAAGAGACTTATAAGGAGCAGATGGCGAAAAATGCCAACCAGGGGGAAAAAATTGGGCAGCAAGTTTAACTGGGTCATTTCTTCAATCCTGTCTAACTGTTTCCCTACAGTTGCTAGGTATTGGTTACTAAAATTTAATTGTTCAATAATTTTTTTATCATCATTGTTACCATTAGAGATTTTAAATGGACTGGCCGTAATAGAAGTATTTTTTACTGAAATTAAGACAGATTCTAAGGGTGGATGACTAGATGAAACCTTAGATTTGTCTTCCTTAATCCATTGAGTTTTAGTTATAACATTACATTTACTTTGATATTGTTCGATCCAATCATAAAAAGTAATGTTAATTTTTTCATTATTAATGAATTTTTTCCATTTATTGACTATTTTATCACGTTCCTTTTCTGTTGGGTGATTATTTCTAAATAGATGTCTTTTAATTTTATTAGACTTGGAATTAAAATCATGTACAAGATTATCCCAATCTAATACAAATTCTTTTTTAATAACTCTTAATTGATTATTAATTGGGACATCAAAATCTGACTGAGTCGGGAGCTCAGAAGGAGTCGGAGAGGAAGAGCTTTCTTCTTCAACTGGATAATTCTGAGGGTGACAGGAATAACAAGGATGACTCGCCTGACCTTGATTTAAAATTCCTTTTAACTTAATGTCTCTTATAGAAGGGTTACTAAGGACTTCAGAATCTCTTCTAGGCTGAATCATAGAAGGAGCTGTAGAACTAGAATAATCTTCTATAATAACTGGTCTTCTAGAACACTCAAAGCTCACGTTGACAGTTCCATCAGAAAATTGCCTTATATTTTCTATGTTCATTATGTTGTTAACTACAGGCTGTTGTGGTATTTCACTAAGTAAAGTCCATTGACTAGGTAATGTAATATCTTTCCATAGGATGGTTAATAAAAATATTTCTATTGTGTTGGGATTGTTAATGTTAGTGGAAATCGAAATTTATTTCGATAATAATTGATGTCTGGAGGTTATATTGACCAATCGGGTAATTAATCGGATAAATGAGCAATTAATTGCTATTAATTTACATGCTTATAACTATTTGTTCACATGTATGTACAATTAATTCACATGCATGTACTATTAAGGGAGGTGGTGCAAGATTGATAATACTGGCATGACTAAATTAAAAATAGAGGTATAGATGAAGGTACTATACTGTAATTATTTTTTCACATGTATAGAACTATTTGTTCACATGTATGTACTATTGATTCACATAATGTACTATTAGGGGATGTGACGCCCCCAAAATAGGTCCATTCCATCCAACCCATTCTGAGTCGCCAAATACATGGTACAGAAATAACTACAACTTTATTAATACATTTATCGTGCAAAATACGACAACATATATACTGTGAGTTTAAATACAATTATTATCTTCTAGACAATATCCACACGCAAATAAATCTCCATCACAATTATTGATACATTATTTTACAAAAATGGTGAGGACTACTAAACAACTCTCTCTAGAACCTTCATTCTATACCCCGGCTAGTACTCGCTACATTCTCGCCTCCTAAGAAGAAAAATGGAACAAAAAGGAAAAGGGTGAGCTCAACTAGCCCAGTAAGGAATATTATGACTAAGATAATATACAACAAATTATCGTTAGTCTTCAACAGGGAAAAATCTAATAGAATACAATAGACAACCAGTTTTAAATCAATCTTCGCAGCGGAAATAATAATTCATTAGAAGAGTTAAGTAGAGAATGCAAACTACTATCTTCTATATATGAATTTAAAAGTTCATCGTCGATATTTTATCCCTGTAACATCAATCAATATATATCCGAATCAAATATTCATCTTTTTCACTACAAAGCAAAGATATTCATCGATTGGTCATGTTCATCTAACACCTGTTCATCTTTGCACTACGGGCCAAAGATATTAATCTGTCGGTCATGTTCATCTCAACACCTGTTCATCTTTGCACTACGGGCCAAAGATATTCAACAAGAAATCATTCATCTTTGCACTACTGAAGCCAAAGATATTCAAGAATTTTATCATTTAGGACGAGAGGATGATGAAAAAATATTTTAAAGGAAGCGAATCCAAAGTGAAACAAAAGAACAATATTATGGATTCGTATTTTAAACAATCCAAGTTCAAAAATACTTCGCATAAGTAATCGAGTGGAGTAAAATTCAAGAATGATCAAAACATGGATACAATCAAAGCTAGTATCCAGAATAGATATTTTGGACAAAAAGAAGAAATTTCATTTTTCGGTGAATAGTGCCGTATTCGTGAATAGTGCCATATACGTGAATAGTGCCGTATACGTGAATAATAACTCCGACACCAAAAAATAGAAATTTCACAAAAAAAAAATCTTCACGCTTCGTGAATAGTACTTGTGAATAATAACTCGTGAATAGTAACTCATAAATAGTAACCTCGACATGAAAAAGTTCTAAATTTGATAAAAATTTCCAACCAATATTTCGGCATAATGATATTGAAGAAATAATATCATTTTCGAATAAAATAACATCCCTTACCTCGAAAGACAGTACTTCTAGTTGAAACACCGGATATAGGCTATGACTTGAACTTGTACCGTATAGCAATACTCAAAGTATACTCAAAATACTCACAAGAATACGCCGATAATATAGAGAGAAAACTTGATTTACGGTGTGATTTTCAATTCTAACCTAAGCACCCTATTTATAGGAAAATCTTTAGAACACCAAAGTAGAAAATTTATTAAATATTATTATATTTTTTCCAAAACTTCATACGCATGCTTTTACCATCTGAACTCAGCCCTATCACATGTTAAATGAGGGAAACAAAATGAAAAACACGCGTTTTGTAAATAAAATAATTAAAACTTTCAAAATCAATTATTTGAACTTGAACTTCAATAATTCATAATAAATAGCGTTTTTATCAAAAAATTCGAATCTCTCGACTTCATATAGGAAATTCAATTCTCTACAACTTTGCAGAAGAAAGTTTTTCCAAATTCCAAACAAAAATTGACCAAAATCCACAAACGGGCGATTTTACAGGCTATAATCAAATTTTGGTCAATAATTATATCCACCAACACACAAAATATGTGTTAAACATTTAATGCCACAAAAATACTCTTCCTCCTCATATACTCATATATCCCACATTCATTATAAAATATCACGAGTTAATATATTATTAAAATAATATATTTAAATGAATTATTTTATCGTAAAAAAGATAAAATATTAATTTTCAACAATTGTCACATTAAAAATTTTTGCCATCTATATCCACATAAAATCAATATTTTCCTCATCATATAAATCAATAATTAATTATTCACAAATAATATTACAGAATCATAAGATCGACAAGCGGCCGCTCCTGTGAAAGAGGGGCTTTCCAATAAAGATTTCTCCTCATCTTGGCAGCAATTAGGTGACCAAACCTCTCCTTAGATGTAACTTTCTAGACATTGCCAATAATATTTTCTAATAATATTATTCGATAATATGAATTATTGCTTCGATAATGGAAAATACGTGTAATGACAATTTATTGAAACAACAAGAATATAAAATATCAATGCGTGAATTATTGAATCAATAAAATAAAATCTTTGAATAGTAATTCATCAGAACAATTATTGAGTAGTGCCTTCACGTAAGAATCAATAATTGGTACAATACTGCATGCTTCTTGTTCAACAACGCAGACAGTGTGTTTTAACCACCGGGTATTCCAACAAGATAATTCAGTAATAACTACGCCGTTATTTTTAAACAACTTATATTTGTCGTTTTCTTCATCCAATCGCTTTTATGGGGCCCACAAAAGATCGCTACTAAATCGCATTTAATATTCCCGACAAAGATTTAATATTCCACGACCAAACGAATATTCCCGACAATAATGAATATTTTATAACCACTTGCTTATTCAAAATATTTGCGTATTTTACCCATAACTATCCACATTAATCAAATCAACCCTTACTATTTCAAAATAATAAATAGAGGAAAATAAATTATATTTATTAATAATTTGGGGTCTTACAACCTCCCCTCCTTATGAAATTTCGTCCTCGAAATTGACGTACGTACCTGGTATTTCGAAAAGATGATAATACCTCGCTTTCATTTCCGTTTCCAACTCCCAGGTCATTTTCTCAATAGCATGATTTCTCCACAAAACTTTAACTTGTGGTATAACCTCGGTACATAGGACATGTTCTTTCCTTTCCAAGATCTTGACAGGTACCTCCTCGTACGTTAAGTCTTCGGCTATCTCGTCCGATTCTAACTCAATGACGTGGTTCAGGTCGTCCACATATTTACGTAACATCGATACGTGAAAAACGTTATGAACACGCGTCATACTTGGCGGTAAAAGCGAGTCTATAGGCCACGCCCTATTCGATCGAGAATTTCAAATGGATTAATAAATCGAAGGTTTGAGCTTTCCTCACCTCACCGATTCTTACTTTTGAAATAACAACTTCTTGCACCTCCTTCTTCAAATTCATCAGCTCCGGTGTGTTGCTTGAACAACTTTAACTTTATCGATTAAAGTCGATTATACTCGTATATCATCACGTGGGTACTTAGAGTTTTCATCTCCATCTCTATTATTTGTAAATTATACGAAATGAGTCTTTGACAATATCGTACTCGTACTTGTATACGATCTTCTACTCAACACGTCAGCTACCACGTTCGCTTTTCCAGGATGACATTATTAGAACATGTGCTGAAATGAGTCTCCTCTTGAGTTCTTCGAAGCTCTTCCCACATTCCTTGCTCCATTCGAATTTTGTATCTCTACGAGTCAGCTGCGTTAATGGAATAGCGATTCGAGAATATCCTTCAATGAATCTCCAATAATAACCAACTAAGCCTAGAAAGCTACGTATTTCGATTCTGAGAGCTTAGGTTGTTCTCAATCAGACTCATATCCCAACCTTGGATTGCACGTTACAATGACACCTATCAGTTTACTATCGCACGAATATGGTGTCCCCTACGGAGAGTCTGGCTTTGGTGCATTCCACAAAGGAAGTCACCAGATAAAGGCTCAGGTACCAAATTCTATAGTTGAATTTTTAACTCCACGAAGTTCAATAGAGCCATTCGATATGAGATTTTAGAAATGAGTTTTTTGTCTCGGGTTCAAAGTCGATACAAAATTTAATATCAGGCTTTGGGAGTAAGCCAAGAAATTCTTCAGGAAATACGTCAAGAAAAATTAATAACAACAGGAATATTATTCAAATCTGACGTGTCTTTATTCAAATCCATAACATGGACTAAGAAAACTTGACATCCGTAATAAACGAATGACTTCATGGCTTGATATGAAAATGTTTGACTACAATGGTTTGATTGCTTGAATTCGAATAACAGGTTGCTTAAGAATATGAAAACTAACAACCTTACGAAAGTAATCAATTTCGACATGATGAGTAGTTAACCTTAAAATCACATCAAAAGCGAATATCTCTATAGAAATAAGGTTAACAAGTAATGTGATAGTGCCAACCTGAATCAAGCAAGATTTCTAAACAATGGATGTAATGAAAGTTTCTCCTAACAGAGTCTCCATAAATAGGTCAAAGTCTAATTTCTCCGTTGTCAAGTTCAAACGTTGAGCGCAAGCAAGAGAGATAAAAGAATGGGTAGAACCGGTATCTAGTAAGGTATAAACTTCGCAAGAATTTATAATTAACTAACCCGTGCTAACTTCGTTCAGGTTCCTCGTATTTTGACCGGTCATGACAAACGCTCTTCCAAGAATCGTTGACTTTGACTTTTCTGGGACATCCTTTTGAGTCACCATTCCATTGGGATCTGGGTTTCGATCTGCGTATAATCTCGAAAGCGATATGTCCTTCTTTTCCACAATTATAGCATACCTTAAAGCTGTTGTGGGCGCTTGGGTGATATGTCCCTCTTTCCGCATTTGTAACATACGAACGGTGGGTCATTCTCCTCCCTTAGAACCAGATTCTTTGCTTGAAGCAAGACCGCGTCTTCACATGGTCGTTGTTGAATCTCCTCTTTTTAAAATCTCCTCTCGACTCGCTTCTTCTATTTTCATTGCCACGATTACCACCAAAGTGGTTACTGCCTTTGTCCGTATTCTTCTTTCTCCGCTGGTTATCGTTATTCTGATGACTGCTATCTCGGTATGATCCTGGTTATGGTCCCTCGGTTGAATGTATTCGTTATCTCGCTCTAACAACTGAGCCCTGTTGACAACATCTGAATAGAGAGAAAATTTATGAGAAATGAGATACTGACGTATGCCGGGTTTCAAACCTCTCAGAAACATCCGCGATATACGTTCCCCATTCTCCACCAAATGAGGTGAAAACCTGGATAACTCCGCGAACTTTGCCTCGTACTAGGACACCGTCATGTTATTCTGCTCCAGTCTAATAAACTCAACTTCCTTCATATGACGAATACTTTCAGGGAAGTACTTGTCATTGAACTATTTCTGAAATGTCTCCCATGACATGCTGAGTGCAGCTGGATGGGTACGCTTCATAGATTTCCACAAGTAATCTGCCTCGTTACGGAACATAAAAGTAGCGAATGGAACTTTCTGTTCCTTCGTGCATCCCAAGACATCGAATATCTTGGTAATTTATTTGACCCATGTCTCCACCTTAATCGGATCCGGCTTTCCCCTGAATTCTGGTGGTCCCAACTCTTTGAACTGCTTGACTGTGACCACCCGTGAATTGCTATCATTTCCTCCTGTATTTTGAACACAAGTCTCCCTCATCTGATTTTGCATGAACTGCAAAAAGCTTCTAAACATCCCCTCGTTCATCATCTGCTCAGTGGTGTTGTTCACAGGAGGTACATTGCCAGCCTGTTGCACGTTCTCCTCGTTGGTAAGTACATGCATCTCCACGATCTCATTTACTCCACTGTTAATATTCTCAGTTGACATTCTCAAATACTGTCATAAAACAAGGGTTAATTAAGGAAATCAATATATCACATAATATCCATATATACTAACCAACTAACAAATAAGCTTAGGTAGGACACACTAGCGAGGGAGGATTTACTCTCCTCCCCCTCTTAGTTCTATTCCCCGATCTCCGCCAAAGATCATATCCTAAGCTCGATACCATTAACCGCGCCCCCCAAAATAGGTCCATTCCATCCAACCCATTCTCGAGTCACCAAATACATGGTACGTAAATAACTACAACTTTATTAATACATTTGTCGTACAAAAATACGACAACATATATATCATGTGAGTTTAAATACAATTATTGTCTTCTAGAAAATATCCACACGCAAATAAATCCTATCACAATTATTGATACATTATTTTACAAAAATGGTGAGGACTACTAAACAACTCTCTCTAGAACCTTCATTCCATACCCCGACTAGTACTTCGCTACATTCTCGCCTCCCCGAGAAGAAAAATGGAATAAAAAGGAAAAGGGTGAGCTCAACTAGCCCAAGAAGGAATATTATGACTAAGATAATATACAAAAATTATCGTTAGTCTTCAATAGGAAAAATCTAATAGAATACAATAGACAACCGCTTTAAATCAATCTTATGAATGAAATAATAATTCATTAGAAGAGTTAAGTAGAGAATGCAAACTACTATCTTCTATATATGAATTTAAAAGTTCATCGTCGATATTTTATCCTCGTAACATCAATCAATATATATCTCGAATCAAATATTCATCTTTGCACTACGAGCCAAAGATATTCATCACCGTCATGTTCATTTAACACTGCTTCATCTTTGCACTACGGGCCAAAGATATTAATCGATCGGTCATGTTCATCTCAACACTGCTCATCTTCGCACTACGCCAAAGATATTCATCAAGAAATCATTCATCTTTCCACTACAGGCCAAAGATATTCAAAGAATATCATCATTTAGGACCGAGGATGATGAAAAATATTTTAAAGGAAACGAATCCAAAGAAACAAAAGAACAATATTAAGGATTCGTATTTTAAACAATCCATGTTCAAAAATACTTCATAAGTAATCGAGTGGAGTAAAATTCAAAATGATCAAAACATGGATACAATCAAAGCTAGTATTCGTAATAGATATTTTGGACAAAAAGAAGAAATTTCATTTTTCTATGAATAGTCTTCAGATATCGTGAATAGTCTCGATACGTGAATAAGAATCTACACCAAAAGATAGAAATTTCACAAAAAAAATCTTCACGCTTCGTGAATAGTAACTCATGAATAGTAACTCGTGAATAGTAACCCCACATGAAAAAAGTTCCAAATTTGATAAAATTTCCAAACCAATATTTCGGCGATAATGATATTGAAGAAATAATATCATTTTCGAATAAAATAACATCCCTTACCTCGAAAGACAAAAGACTTCTAGTTGAAACACCTGATATAGGCTATGACTTGAACTTGCACCAGTATAGAAATACTCAAAGTATACTCAAAATACTCACAAGAATACGCTCGATAATATAGAGAGAAAACTTGAGTTTACGGTGTGATTTTCAATTCTTATCTAAGCACCCTATTTATAGGAAAATGCTTAGAACACCAAAGTAGAAAATTTATTAAATATTATTATATTTTTTCCAAAACTTCATACACATGCTTTTACCATCTGAACTCAGCCCCTATCACATGTTAAATGAGGGAAACAAAATGAAAAACACGTTTTTGTAAATAAAAATAATTAAAACTTTCAAAAATCAATTATTTCGGAACTTCGGAACTTCAATAATTCATAATAAATAGACCTTTTATCAGAAAATTCGAATCTCACTATTTTTTTTATAGGAAATTCAATTCTCTACAACTTTACAGAAGAAAATTTTTCCAAATTCCAAACAGAAATTGACCGAAATCCACAAACGGGCGATTTTACAAAGTATAATCAAATTTCTACTAATAATTGTGTCCACCAACACACAAAATATGTGTTAAACATTTAATGCCACAAAAATACTCTTCCTCCTCATATACTCATATATCCCACATTCATTATAAAAATATTACTAGTTAATATATTATTAAAATAATATATTTAAATGAATTATTTTATCGGAAAAAGATAAAATATTAATTTTCAACAATTGTCACATTAAAATTTTCTCCATCTATATCCACATAAAATCAATATTTTCCTCATCATATAAATCAATAATTAATTATTCACAAATAATATTACGAGAATCACAATCTTGTGACTGCAGTTTCCCTCGGAAAAGAGGGGCTTTCGATAAAGATTTCTCCTTCTTCTTGCCGCAATTAGGTGACCAAACCTCTCCTTGACGTAACTTTCTAGACATTGCCAATAATGTTTTCTAATAATATTATTCGGATAATATGAATTATTGCTTCGATAATGGAAAATACCGTGTAATGACAATTTATTGAAACAACAAATATATAAAATATCAATGCAAAGAATTATTGAATCAATAAAATAAAATCTTGAATAGTAATTCTTCGTAATAATTATTGAGTAGTGCCTTCTTACGTAAGAATCAATAATTGGTGCAATACCGCAGCTACTTCTTGTTCAACAACGCGTATTAGTGTGTTTTAACCAACGGGTATTCCAACAAGATATTAATTGGTAATAACTACGTTGTTATTTTTAAACAACTTATATTTGTCGCTTTCTTCATCCAATCGCTTTTGCTTATGGGGCCCACAAAAGATCAGGCCTCGCATTTAATATTCCCAAACGATGACGAAATATTCCACGACCAAACGAATATTTCCGAAACAATAATGAATATTTTATAACCACTTGCTTATTCGAAATATTTGCGTATTTTACCCATAGCTATCCACATTAATCAAATCAACCCTTACTATTTCAAAATAATAAATAGAGGAAAATAAATTTCATTTATTAATAATTTGGGGTCTTATAGGGGAGGTGGTGTAAGTTTGATAATACTTGTAGGACTAAATTAAAAATAGAGGAAAAGATGAAGGTATTATATTGTAATATTTCGAGCCCCAAAACGTGCAATTATCAAAAATATTTTCTTATAAATAGAAGCTCATTCTTCTTTCATTCTCACCAATTCACTAAGACTAACAAGAGCAATTATAGAGAGAGAAGCTATAGAGAGAGAAGCTATAGAGAGAGAGAAGAAGAGGAGTCTGCTAACTCACTATTTTAGTATCCAGTCTTCTTCTAAGGTAAGGGGTATTATTTATTTCATATTCGCTTACGATATTATTTTTCGTATTCGTAAGAAATTTATTTCGTTCAATATTCGCAAGAAATATTATCTCCATTTAATATTCATAAGGAATATTATCTTCGTTTAATATTCGTAAGGAATATTATTTTTCTTCAACAGTCGTAAGGGATATTATTTTTGTTCAGTATTCATAAGGAATAATATTTTATTCCATACTCTGTAGTATGTGAGTAATATTATTTCGACTCGTATTCCTGATTATACCCTCATCTTGTTAAAGTATTGCTTCTATACTCCGTGAAATTAGTAGAATATCTTTGAAATTTGCGTTTCATCTAGTATCGTTTCATAAGGATATTTTCTGTACATTCTTGTTAAATTTTAAGCTTTTCATGCCGGAGTACTATCCACGAGTACTATTCATTTATACGGTACTATTCACAAAAGTACAATTCATGGGTACTATTCACAAAGTACTATTCATAAAGTACTATTCACAAAGTACTATTCATGGGGTACTATTCACCCGGGCACTATTCATCCAGAGTACTATTCATGACAAAAATTGATTTATTTTCGGTCCAAATCATTTTTAATACAATATCATTCTTGAATTTTACTCCACAAAGCAGTATCATGTTGGCAATTTGAACATTATTGAATTATGGATAAATTAAATTATAAATCTTTAAAAATTTATCCTTTGTTTTTTTAATTGAATTCTTATATCATTGTCATCATCCTCATGCTTATATTGTGATGAAAGTCATCTTTGGCTTACGTGCATAGATGAACTGTTGATTGGTATGATTATGACCAGGGATCATTCGGTATAATCATGACTAGTAATGTTACAAATGACGTGGTAAAAGTCCTCATTGGTCTGTAGTTCATTGATGGACAGTTGTTGGTATGATTATGACCAGGGATTATTCGGTATAATTATGACCATTGATGATTACATGAATATCCTTGGCCGTGGTGCATGGATGATTCGATGATGTGGTTTATTTATTAAGCTGAGTCTCAACGATAAAGTTGATGAAAAAAACTTTTTAAATCATAGAAAATAGTAGATATCATGCTCTACTTGAGTCTTCTAATGGATTGCTTGTTTCGCTGCAGTTAAACTTGTTGTCTATTATATTCTATCAGTTTAACATAGTTGAAGGCTAACGATAACTTATTCTGCATTATCTTAGTCATAATATTTCTTACTGGGCTAGTTGAGCTCACCCTTTTGCTTTCATTGTTCTATTCAGGAAATGAGAACGTAGCCGGGACTAGTCGGGGAACGAAGTGACGGTCCAGATATTTGCATTAGTAGTCCTCACTATCCTGTGAAATAGTGTGATAATAAATGAGGACTTATTTTGAGTTTGAATACTGTCTAGAAGACAATATTTGTATTAAAACTCATAATTCATGTTGTATAATTATGTTTATAATTGTATTCAGTACCATGTATTTAGCGATCCAAGATGAGTGATGTATACCTATTTTAGGGGCGTCACAATATGTGTTGGCCATATAAGTTGTTTAGGGTTGTAGTGTGAAATGGATACTACAACATTAATGGATAATCAAGTCCACAAATCAACTGGAACATAGATCTAATGATGATCAAATGTGATACCCTGCAAACAGACTTTGAG
The DNA here is from genome assembly GCA_020205615.1 of Panax quinquefolius. Taxonomy (NCBI): domain Eukaryota; kingdom Viridiplantae; phylum Streptophyta; class Magnoliopsida; order Apiales; family Araliaceae; genus Panax; species Panax quinquefolius. The sequence goes on from CM035157.1 coordinate 22,750,378, forward strand.
GGCTCAAGAACACCTATAGCGACGGTTTTGTCGCCTAAAGCCACCTTTAGCGACAGTTTAATTATAAAATGAATTATTTTATTTAATAATTAGGTAAAATTGTTTTTAATTATTAAAAATACATAATAAATTCCTAAAAATTATTTTAAAGCCTAAAAATGGGTTTTTAATAATTTTGAATATATTTCATTGATATTTAATATTTTTAAAATATTAATGGTATTTAATTTATTTAATTATAATATTAAATAAATTACTTAAAAATGATTTTAATACTTGAAAAATCATTTGAAGTTATATTATGGTATAAGAAAATATTTTAAGTTATTTTTAATGGCTTTTAATATTTTGTGATGAATTTCATTAATAAATTAATATTAATGATAATTAATTTATTTAATAAATATATTAAATAAATTATAAAAAATAGAATTAATGATTTAAAAATTATATAAAAATAATTTAACAGTATATGTTAACTAACGAAAATACTCACAATATAGCCAATGGAAAAAGAGTCGTGAGACGCCACGGAAAGCGGAATGTCGGTTCCCCCACCCAAAGTGCTATCAACAATACCCTCCTGAGCTAGTGCAATCTCGACAGAATCCTTCTGGGATGGAAATCAGCAATAGGCTCAGAAAGATTCTCCCTCGAGGAAGGATGAGTCACGACCATAGGATCATCGGCATCAATATGAGTCTCACCAGTACCCTAAATATTGTCATGAAAAGATGTAGTAGGAAGATGTGACGAGGGAGTTGTACCACAAATAGCAGGACTCGAGTCCACATCAGATAAAGAATCCACAACTTCAAGACTAACACGAACACCACGTGATAATGAGGACTTGATAAAAATAGTGGCAGGTTTGTTGGATAAACTGAAATACAAAGGATTGCTAAACCAAAGTAATTTGAGTGAAAGTGCTATATCATATTATTATTGACTCAAAGTCTCACTTAAATAGGAATACAGGAAACAGAACGAGCAGAAAAATAAGTATATGTTAACTAACGAAAATACTCACAATATAGCCAATGGAAGTTATATTTGAAGTTATAAAATATTTGAAGTTAAAAAATATAACTTTTGATATTTTTTCATGAAATACATTAATATTTAATATTAATGGTAATTAATTAATAATGATTTTAATTACTTTAAAATCATTTAAATGTAATAATAAGGTATTAAAAAAACTTTAAGATATTATAAATACTTTATAATATTATGTTAAGAATTTCATTAATATTTAATATTAAATAAATATTAATGATAATGGAATTAAGTGGTATTTAATTCATATAAATATGATATTTATGATTGAAAAATCGTAATAAATGATAATAATTACTTAAAAATTAGTATGATCCTTTAAAAATTATTTTGACTGATTAATAAATTATCTAAGATAATTGTGTTGTGTTTAGACAGAGTCTTATGGATAATAGGATCGATAATTATCCGACTAGGCCGTCGGGATGTCAGAATTGTGCCGGATTCAACTCAGACTGCAATAGTTTGACTTGATACTAGGTCGCGTGTGCTGTATAGACTGATAGGGTTATATATATGTTATGTGTTTAGGTTATTTTATAATTTTATATAATAGTTAATTATGATGATATTATTCTAACTTAGAAAATTGATATTATTAATATTAGGTCTTCAGACAAAGCTAAGATTTGTTTCGTAACGGTAATTAACGGTACAAGCAAGTTTTCTCTAACTCGGCCTCTAGTTGTTCATTCAAATATGCTTATGGATAATCATTGTTGATTACCATGTCTATAATTTATTGAATCATACTCTGTGCATATTTCAAATGCTCATCAGGTATGAAAGGCTGATCACCTTCATTACCATCTAGTTCAGATATATTTGTTTATGTTCAATGTTTGTTCAGCTATGAAAGTTTGTTCATGCTAGTTCATAATTATATTGTTGAATGTTAGCTAGCTATTATTTAAATTCTTTCAATCATGATATATCCTCAACTAAAGTTATACTTGCTGGGCAAACTTGTTGCCCACCCTTGCTATATCATAATAAACATTGCAGATTAGGATGAATACGTCGGATACAAGGAAAAGTCAAAGACAAGTATATATTGGGATTATATGTGCAGCTAAATTTGTAATAGTAATGTATGATAATAACATTGTATGTTAGATAGGATATTGATTCAGGTATTATGTGAAGGTTCTCGACCTTGGGGATAGTGTGTAAAGTTTAATGTATAACTAATTTATGTGTATATCTTCCTCAATAGTTATAGAAATAGTATACCAGATCCATGGTGATTTGGGACCCGGATCTGGGGCTACTACAACCTAACCTTGATAATTTAATATCAAGTGTTATAAATATTATTTTACAAAATAACATTTCTCAAAGGCAAGGAGTATTCCTATTCTCTTTTAAAATTCTTACATTCAAGCTTTCAACATTATTTTGTAAAAAGGGGCAAAAAGAATTTTTACCAAAATCTACTCTCACACATCCGTGCCTTAACTATTTATGTGTGTGTATGGATCCATGCATATGTGTGTTAATGAATACATAAAAAATAATAATGGTTTCAATATGTATGTGTGTTCGTGTACGAGAAGGAATGCTTGCATTTGATATGAGACACTCAAAATAGGACAAATATATTGGAACAATATTTACTAATGGGCTGAGAGATATACAAAAGGCATTTACTCCACACGCCCATGTATTATGAAGTATAAATTTTTGAACAAAAGGCATGTAATTAATGTGCTCATTAAATGCTAAGTAATTAAAAATTTCCAAAGGCCAAAACACTCAAAAATTCAGAAGACATGCTGAGAGAGCAATCCGTGTGATCTGATATTTCTAAATTGATCTGAACCTTACATTTTAACCAAATAGTTTTTAGCCTTTGATTTCTCAAAATGACCATTTTTCCCCAAGCTTGAAAATCCTATAAATAGGAAGCTTTTCCTTCATTTCAACTTTACCGATTCACTATCAAGAAAAAGCTTACTCCTTGCCTACATTCTCTCTAAAGCTTTAATGTGACACCCCCAAATTCAGGTACTTCATTCCCACATAATTTGGTGCTCACTATTCAAAACAATTACATCTAACTACCCATAATAAAGGATAAAGAAATCACTTAAATAAATTAAACAATAATCTTTCCCATTAAAGGGTTACATCAACTTAAATCAATCCCAGGTAATCTAACCTTAAATTATTACACAAGTATGCGGAAAACATCATAAAATATAATAAGTCTTAAAACATAATTTCATTTAAATAAATTCAAATAAATCTTCATCACTTGGACACCTTGCCCTTTCCTTTGCTAGTAGATGGCTCCTCGACTCTCTCAACTTTATTTGCAGTGTTAATTGCAAGAGTGAGCAAACAATTGCTCACTATTATAAAGAATAATAATAACATCAATGTATGGGTAAGAAATGATTACTGAATAATGGAGAACTTGTTATACGAATCAAGAATAGAAAACAAGTTCAGGATAATATCTGAGGGTCTTAAGATCACGAACTATGTCCCCGGTAAGTAGGTATTATTACCTCAAACTTAACAGTCATTTAAACTATACAGACCCTTCCTTACGTATTTAGGGGGATCGACCCTTTGTACCATGTATTGTGCACAAACATCTAAACGCTAACGCGTACATCCCCTATATCAGGGTTTTTCATCTCAGTTTAACTTTAGAATTTCTGCACTGAAAAAAGTTTAGTTTGGAACTAGCTTATCAATGGTTCTAGAATTTTAGAACACTATTCAATTATAGATTTGTCCAATCAATAAGATTTTGCTTTCTATTTGAAGGTTCAACACAATAATATAGGATTGAATAATGATATTAAAGTCAAGGATTGAATAATGACAATGTATAATTGAATGGACATGGTACATATGCAAATTACTACATCCAAAAGAATTAAGAAATCTCATTAAGAACAACAAAGTTAACAGTACATGCTCTGAACAGTAAGAATGAGAGTTAGGATTGTAAAACTCGCTCTATATAAAGAATTAGAATACAAGAGCTTGTATAAACATAAACAAGATGGAATCAATATGCTTGCTCAACTATAGTATATGATTTAGGAACTTGCATAATGATAAACTAGAAAGCTTGCTTGACAACAAAAGGATAAACATAGTTATGAAATTGCATTCATTATAAAGAGAATGAAGTTAAGGAACTTGCATAATGATAAACTAGAAAGCTTGCTTGACAAAAAAAGGATAAACATAGTTATGAAATTGCATTCATTATAAAGAGAATGAAGTTAGGGAACTTTCCTCGTGCGTAAGCTACACAAGTATAATAAATGTTCGCCAAATATCATACATATATCATTAGGATCACAATACCAATTAGTTATATTAACATTAACTTCATTTGTTTACTTTTCATTTTAATCAAGTCTATAATCTTTAACTTAAGACTTGATTATCCTACCCATTCACGTAACACGAAACTGCATTCTCAATTATATCATAGTATACAATATGGTGATTGTAGAACAACACCAATTCTAATGACATCACATTACGAACATTCACAACTTACTAATTCATAATATATAGTTTCGACGTTGTGATTACAATACGTTATTACGTCTTATAACATGTTTTAGGTCCTCTACAATCATTAAAGTAGGTTAAGTTAACATTTCCCTACTATACAGTTAACAATTCCTTACTGGGTCTGTCTGACCACTGGCGCAACGCCATGGCTACCTTTAAATCAGGTGCGCCCACGCTCGACCTCAGACTCAGTTTTACAGCAACATGAATTGAAGCTCTGCTCTAACCAAAAGTTCTAATTTCTCCCAATTCCACAGCAATTCATTAAAGCCAATAGCTACAAACTTACTATAACATTGCTAAGCATATACATAACACTTCTAACAACAAAACAACCAAAATTTTAAGGATTAAAACCATATTTTTGTTGTTTTCTCCATTTTCAACACATTTAGCGAATTCAATCGCCAAATCCTTGTTTCTTAACCAAATTACACCATTTCAATTACATTATTTTCATTTCTTGATATACTAACACAATATACAATCAATTTAAAGATTTTATCAAGGATTGAACATCAAATTTTGGACTCAAACAAGCCATTTTCATATATACATAACACTGTTACTTTAATTTTCTTCTACAACTCAATTTCATGAATTTGATAGTCCAAACCCATTTGAAAGCAACTTATATCAGATTATAAACCATTTATAAGACAAATACCACTTACTCTAACAAGTCATTAGCCCAATTTCCCCTTTTTCCCAAAACTAAAGAACATAAAACATGATTTTTCATGAATTTGACCACTAAAAATTACTTGTATATATATATATATATATATGATGGTTATCAGATTATATACTCATAACATCAACAACAATCCAATAAAACTCAATTGCAGAGAATAAATATTGAAAATCAAAACTAGAAATTAGGAATAAATTACCTTGAATTCCTTATTTTCATTAGCAACAATGATAGCAAGTTTTCCCCTTGATTTCCAATTCACAGAGAACCCTAAATTTCTCTCTAGCTCTCCCTCAATTTTACTGTGTTTCTCTCTTCCTCTCCAAACTCTCTGTGTAATTAGTCTTTAGGAAAAACACGTAATATAGCCATTACACTGTGCACTCAAATAAACTGATAAACGTGGTTATAAGTTTTATCAAGCCAACTGTCTTTGGCTGTTATATTAACCAAAAGTCACAAGGCATTGTTTTGTTTGCACAAAACTCCCCCTTCTAATTTATTTGTATAATACTTATATTATATAGTTCCATGTGTCACACTTTTATTTAATTAATTTATGTTCCCACAATTATAATTATAATTTCCATTATAATTATTTTTATACTTAACAAATTATTACACACTTAATTTAATTATTAAATTAAACTAAAACATCAATTTATTTATTTAACTATTTTCTTAAATATTAAATAATTCATTTAATTTAATTATTTCATTTAATTAAATCTTCAAATAACAAAATTACCATTCATTAATTTAGTTAACATACACACTTAACTAAATTATTGCACCACAATTTCATCTATTATTTATTTATCTCCACAAATAAATAAATTAAAGTATTTATTTAATTCAATAAATATTAAAATTTAATTACAAAATTTTTCGATCGTTACATCATTCCCTCCTTAAAAGGATTATGTCCCCAGAATCACGACTCGATAAATTTATTCATTACATTCTTTCCTCCTTAACATGATTCTATCCCCAGAATCGCTATACAAGATTAAGCAAATAATTGAGGATAATTTTTCATCATAACATCTTTAAGTTTCCACGTAACTTCTTTAGTATTGTGGTTTCTCCAGGTTACCTTAACAGAATGTATCACTTTATTCCTTAGTACTTGTTCTTTCCTGTCAATAATCTGAACAGGGACTTCTTCATATGACAAGTCTTTTTCGAACTGTAATGGCTCATATTCTATAACATGCTTATAATCAGGTTTATATGACCTTAATACTGACACATGGAAAATATTATGAATGTGTCCTAATTTCGGAGGTAAATGTGACGCCCCCAAAATAGGTATACATCACCCATCTTGAGTCGCCAAATACATGGTACAAAATTTAAATACAACTTAATTATACAATTGTCGTGTAAAATATGACAAAACATAATCTGAGAGTTTTAAAACGAATATTGTTATCTAGACGATATCCACACTCAATAGAGTCCTCATTATATTTATTATCACACTATTTAACAGAATAATGAGGACTACTAAAGCTATCATCTGGACCATCACTCCATTCCCCGACTAGTTCCAACTATATTCTCATTTCCTGAAGAGAACAATGAAAGCAAAGGGTGAGCTCAACTAGCCCAGTAAGAAATATTATGACTAAGATAATGCAGAATAATTTATCGTTAGCCTTCAATAGTGTTAAACTGATAGAATATATTAGACAACAAGTTTAACTGTAGCGGAACAAGCAATCCATTAGAAGAGTCAAGTAGAGCATAAAATCTACTATCTTCTATGATTTAAAAGGTTTATCATAAATTTTATCGCTGAAACTCAGCTTAATAAATAATCCACGTCATCGAATCACCCCTGTACTATGGCCAAGGATATTCTTTAGTATCACGACCATAAATTATCAATGCACCATGGTCAAAGGATATTCGTGTATTCATCAATAGTCATGATCATGCCAACAACTGTCCATCAATGCACTACGGGCCAATGATGACTTTTACCACATCATTTGTAACATTACGGTCATGATTATACCGAATAATCCCTAGTCATAATCATACCAAGTCCATCTATGCACTACTGGCCACCGATGACTTTCAACATAATACAAGTATGAGGATGATGACAATGATATAAGAATTCAATTAAATGAAAACAAAGGATAAATTTTTAAAGATTTATAATTTAATTTATCCAGAAATCAATAACGTCCTAATTGTCAACATGATACTGCTTTTTGGAGTAAAATTCAAGAATAATATTGTACCAAAAAAAATTTGGACCGAAAACGAATCAATTTTTATCATGAATAGTATCCCGGGTGAATAGTACTCGAGTGAATAGTATCCCGTGAATAGTACTTCTTGAATAGTAACCCTGTGAATAGTACTCCGGCATGAAAAAGTTAAAACGTATCAAGAATGCTCAGAATAATATTTCCATGAAAAGATACTAGATGAAGCTCAAATATCAAGGATTTTCTACTAATTTCATGGAGTCTAGAAGCCAAAACTTTAACAAAATGAGTATAGAATTCGAAATCTGAAACAAAATAATATTATTTACATACTACAGAGTATGGAAGAAAATATTATTTCAAGCGAATATTAAACAAAAATAACATCCCTTACCTTGAAAATAAGAGTATTCCAACTGGTATAGCGGGGATATTCTTGAAGAAAACTTTCACTATTTTCTACGCTCAAAGCTTTCTAAAACTCGAAAGAAATACGCTCAAGATTATAGATGAAGAATTCTCTGATTCTGGTGTGATTTTCAATTCTAACTAAGCATCCTATTTATAGGAGAATGGAAATGATACTATGCAATAAAATATTCTAATAAAATGAAAACTTTAAATACTATATATATATATATACATATATATATATATATTATATTATATTATATTATATATATATGTTAACCCGTGACCCTCCCCGTGAATCACCCTAATTCACGTGAATCATAAAATCTATATATATATATATATATTATATATAATACTTATATATATATATATACTGAATAACTTTCTACTGATTATTTTGAAAAATGGGTAAATGGGGCCCAAATAATACGCCAATATTTACAACAAATACTTCATAAAAATCACCTCAATATTTTTAACAACATTTATCATCATTATTATAATTCGCAATATTTAACAACCAGGTTGTTCCCAGGAAAGAGGAGGCTTTCCAATAAGGATTTCTCCATATTGGCACGTAATTAGATTATCTAACCTCTCCTTGGTAGAACTTCTAGACATCGTTAATATTGCAAATAATAATATTAATAACTTTGTCGTCTCAATTATTGATTTAATAATATAAAATATTATGCAGATGATACTGTGATAATAATTGAATCAATATGATAAAGCAATTACTGTACCTATAATTGAGTATAACTGAGTGAATTTTTACGTAAGCATCAATAATCAATACCGTGTGCTACTATGCAACCATGCGTTTTACTGTACTTTTAACACCGGTTATTTCAACAGTTAACGGTAAAACTTCCTCCGTTATTTTCATAAAAAGATATTTTTGTCGTTTTCTCATTCACAAAGAATTACATTGTGGGGGTCCACCAATGATTGTGCCATCGTCTTTAATATTCCTCGTTAAAACGAATATTCCCTGACCAATCGAATATTATATAACAACTTGCTTACTTTGCAAAATTTATAAATATTACCCACAACTTTAATATTATAACAAATCAACATCATAATTATTCAAAATGATAATTTATAGAAAAATTCATTTTTATTCACAAAAGTTGGGGTCTTACAACCTCCCCTTCTTATGAAATTTCACCCTCGAAATTAGGGTACATACCTGGTATGACGAAGAGGTAAGGATACCACAGTTCCTACTCGATCGAGGATTAATAATGGGCCAATGAATCGAGGATTGAGCTTTCCTCTCTTTCCAAATCTCATAACTCCTTTCAATGGAGCAATACGTAACAACACATGATCTCCAATATTGAATTCCACGTCCTTTCGATGAAGGTCAGCATAACTCTTTTGTCGATCTTGTGAGCTTTTTATACGTTGTCGGATCATTTGAATCTTTTTCGTAGTTATACGTATCAAATCCGGTCCCAACAACGTTGCTTCTCCCACCTCATCCCAGCATACTGGAGAACGACACTTTCTTCCATACAACGCCTCAAATGGAGCCATGCCAATACTTGCTTGATAACTGTTGTTGTAGGAAAACTCCATTAATGGTAAGAACTTATCCCAACTTCCCTTGAAGTCAAGGACACAAAGTCTTAATAGATCTTCAAGAGTTTGAATAGTCCTCTCCGATTGCCCGTCCGTTTGAGGATGATATGCCGAACTAAATCATAAATTCGTGCCCATAGCTTTTTGCAAACTAACCCAAAATCTTGAAGTGAATCTTGGGTCTCGATCGAAAACTATGGATACCGCATACCATGCGCCTTTACAATTTCGTTTATGTACATACGAGCAAGACGTTCAAGTGTATAAGTTTCTCATATTGGTAAGAAATGAGCAGACTTGGTCAATCTATCAATAATGACCCAAATTGCATCTATGCCTTGAGAAACCTTAGGAAGACCAATAATGAAATCCATGGTAATGTGCTCCAACTTCCATTATGGAATTTCAAGTGGTTGTAAAGGACTTTTTGACACTTGATGCTCCGCATTGACTCGTTGACAAGTTAGACACCTTGAGATAAACTCTGCGATCTCTCTTTTCATATTGTTCCACCAAAATGTATGTCGAATTTCATGATACATTTTGGTACTCCTAGGATGAATTTCAAATGGTGTGTAGTGCGCCTCCATCATGATTTTATACTTCAAGTCAGAATTGTTAGGAACACAAAGTCTGGAGTTGACTCGAAGTATTCCTTCTTCATTGATTCTTGCTTCCGGAATAGCACCTTCTTGCACTTTCTTCCTCATACGCATCAACTCTAGGTCTGTAGCTTGAGCAGCTTTAACTTTATCGATTAAAGTCGATTCTACTCGTATATTTGCCATCATCACATGGGTCCATGGAGTCTTTAACTCAATCTCCATCCTTTGCAAGTCATACAAAATGGGTCTTTGCGTTGACAATATCGTACTCGTACCCGCATATGATCTTTTACTCAATGCGTCAGCTACTACATTTGCTTTTCCAAGATGGTATTGAATGGTATGATCGTAATCTTTCAACAGCTCAAGCCAACGTCGTTACCACATGTTGAGCTCCTTTTGAGTAAAGAAATATTTGAGACTTTTATGATCTGTATAGATCTCCACCTTCTCTCCATACAGGTAATGTCTCCAGATCTTTAGTGGAAAAACGACAGCTGCCAACTCTAGATCATGAGTAGGATAATTCCTCTCATATTCTTTGAGTTGTCGTAAGGCATAGGCTATGACTTTCCCATGTTGCATGAGAACACATCCTAACCCTTTGCCTGAAGCATCACTGTAGATGACAAATCCCTTCGAGCCAGATGGTATTGTCTGAACAGGTGCTGAAATGAGTCTTCTCTTGAGTACTTGAAAACTCTTCTCACATTCCTCGCTCCAACCGAATTTTGTATCTTTTCGAGTTAGCTGAGTTAATGGAGTAGCGATTCGAGAAAATCCTTCCATGAATCTCCGATAATAACCAGCTAAGCCTAGAAAGCTACGTACTTTGGTCACTGACTTAGGTTGCTCCCAACTTTGAATTGCTTCAATCTTTGCCGAGTCAACAGATATTCCATGATTTGATATCACGTGCCCAAAGAATGCAACTTCTTCAAGCCAGAACTCGCATTTATTTAACTTAGCATAAAGCTTATTTTCACTAAGCTTTTGGAGTATCAGCCTCAAGTGTTGCTCATGATCTTCACGGCTTTTGGAATATATGAGAATGTCATCAATAAAGATAACCACAAAATAATCCAAATATTCCTTGAATACTCGGTTCATCATATCCATGAAGGCAGCAGGAGCATTAGTCAGTCCAAAAGACATGACTATGAATTCGTAATGCCCGTACCGAGTTTTGAAAGCCGTCTTTGGAATGTCATCGATTTTAATCTTTAACTGATGATATCCGGAATGAAGATCAATCTTTGAAAAGAATTTGGCGCCTTACAACTGGTCAAACATGTCATCAATATGTGGCAATGGGTACCTATTTTTGATGGTGACATGATTTAATTCCCGATAATCAATTCAAAGTCGCATACTCCCATCTTTCTTCTTTACGAATAGAACAGGAGCACCCCAAGGAGACTTACTAGGACGAATAAAACCGATGTCTAATAATTCCTACAGTTAGGTCTTTAACTCCTGAAGTTCAACAGGAGCCATTCGATATGGGGCTTTGGAAATTGTTTTTGTACCGGGTTTAAGGTCGATACAAAATTCAATTTCACGCTCTGGGGGTAGGCCAGGAAGTTCTTCAGGAAATACGTCAGGAAATTTATTAACAATAGAAATATCATTCAAATTTGACATATTTTTGTTTAAATCTGTGACATGGGGTAAGAAAGCTTGACATCCGTTTTTCAATAAACGAATAGTTTTATGGGTTGATATGACAGTGATTGACTTTAGTGGTTTGGTTACTTAAATTCGCATAATAGGTTGGTTAGGAGTATGAAAGCTAACAACCTTATGAAAACAATCAATTTTTGCATGATGAGTAGTTAACCAATTAATCCCTAAAATCACATCAAATGCAAGTATTTTTAAGGAAATAAGATAGACAGGTAATGTGAGGGTACCAATTTGAACCAAACAAGACTTATAAACAGTGGATGTAATGAAGGTTTCTCCTAACGGAGTTTCAACAGATAAGTCAAATTCTAATTTCTCTGAAGTCAAATTTAAACGTTGAGCTCAAGTAGGAGAAATAAAAGAATGGGTATAACCGATATCAAATAAGGTATAGAATTCGCTAGAGTTTATGATTAGCTTACCCGTGATGACCTCATTTGGGTTCCTCGCTTTCTGGGAGGTCACGACAAACGCTCTCCCTCGAACTACCAGCTTTGACTTTTTTGGGATTGTCTTTGGTGCCTCCATTCCAGTTGGACTTGTCTTCGGTGCACGACAAAATTGGGCTAGGTGACCTTCTCTTCTACAATTGTAACACGTTTTGGACTGCATCGTGCAGTTTGGAATGATGTGTCCCTCCCCTCCGTATTTGAAGCATATGATAGGTGGTCGTTCTCCTTCCTTAATAACGGGTGTTGGTACTAACGTCTTTCCATCATTTTTGAATCTACTCTTCTTGAAATATCCACTCTTATTGTCTTGGCCATGATTACCACCGAAGTGGTTACCATTTTTGGCCTGTTGATTCCTTCCATGCTTGTTGTCACCGCTTCGATGACTGTTACCACTGGTATTATCATTTTTCTGGCTGCTCTCTCTTGGTTGGGTTGACTCATTATCGCGCTCTAATAACTGAGCCCTATTTACAACATCTGAATACAAAGAAAATTTGTGAGAAATGAGGTATTAACCTATCTCGGGTTTCAAACCTCTTAGAAACATCCGCGACATTCTCTCCTCATTATCAACCAAGTGGGACGCAAACCGGGACAACTCGGCAAACTTAGCTTTGTACTGCGCCACGATCATATTGTTTTGCTCAAGCTTGATGAACTCTACCTCCTTCATGTGACAAATACTTTCGGGAAAGTACTTGTCGTTGAACAGTTCTTGAAACTTCTCCCAAGACATCTTCGGTCAGCAGCAGTCAGATACGTTTATTGATTCCCACCAAAGAATCATCTGCTTTCGCAGATGAAGGTGGCAAAGGGAACCTTTTACTCCTTGGAGCATCCCAAGACTTTGAATATCTTGGTGATCTGCTTTATCCATGTCTCCGCCTTAAGTGGTTCTGGCTTTCCCCAAAACTCCGATGGTCCCAGCTCCTTGAATTGCTTAGCGGTGACCATCTGCAAGTTGCCAGTGTTTACACCTGCATTATAGACAGGAGTTTCTCTTGCCTGATATTGTACGAATTGGAGAAAGCTCCTAAACATTCCGTCGTTCATCATTTGATCGGTGTTGTTGTTTGCATGAGGATTGTTGCCTTCCTGATGCACATTATCCTGGTTATTGATCTATGGTGACTCAATGGTCTCCTGTGCTCCATTGCTATTCTCAATATTCTCAGATGTCATTTTCAAATACTGCCACAAAACAAGGGTTAATTGACATGCAACATATTATCCCTATACTCTGACCGACCAATTAAATACCAAATAAACTTAGGTAGGTTATACTAGCGAAGGAATTATCCGTCTCTCCCCTCCTTGTTCTAGTCTCACATCTCAGCCAAGGATCATATCCTCAAGCTTTGATACCAACTGTGACGCCCCCAAAATAGGTATACATCACCTATCTCGAGTCGCCAAATACATGGAACAAAATTTAAATACAACTTAATTATACAACTGTCGTGTAAAATACGACAAAACATAATCTGAGAGTTTTAAAATGAATATTGTCATCTAGACAATATCCACACTCAATGGAGTCCTCATTACATTTATTATCATACTATTTAATAGAATAGTGAGGACTACTAAAGCTATCATTTCTTGAAGAGAACAATGAAAGCAAAGGGTGAGCTCAACTAGCCTAGTAAGTAATATTATGACTAAGATAATGCAGAATAATTTATCGTTAGCCTTCAACAGTGTTAAACTGGTAGAATATAATAGACAACAAGTTTAACTGCAGCGGAACAAGCAATCCATTAGAAGAGTCAAGTAGAGCATAAAATCTATTATCTTTTATGGTTTAAAAGGTTTATCATAAATTTTATCGCTGAGACTTAGCTTAATAAATAATCCACATCATCGAATCAACCCTGCACTACGACCAAGGATATTCTTTAGTATCACGACCACAAATTATCTATGCACTACGGGCCAAGGATATTCGTGTATTCATCAATGGTCATGATCATGCCAACAACTATCCATCAATGCACTACGGGCCAATGAGGACTTTTACCACATCATTTGTAATATTACGATCATGATTATACCGAATAATCCCTGGTCATAATCATACCAAGTCCATCTATGCACTGCTGGCCACAGATGACTTTCAACATAATACAAGCATGAGGATGATGACAATGATATTAGAATTTAATTAAATGAAAGCTAAGGATAAATTTTTAAATATTTATAATTTAATTTATCCAGAAATTAATAACGTCCAAATTGTCAACATGATATTGCTTCGTGGAGTAAAATTGAAGAATAATATTGTACCAAAAATAATTTGGACAAAAAACGAATCAATTTTTATCATGAATAGTAATCGATTGAATAGTACCATGTGAATAGTACTTCGTGAATAGTAACCCCGTGAATAGTACTCCGACACGAAAAAGTTAAAACGTATCAAGAATGCTCAGAATAATATTTTCATGAAAATATACTGGACGAAGCGCATATATCAAGGATATTCTACTAATTTCATGGAGTATAGAAGCCAAAACTTTAACAAAATGAGTATAGAATTCGAAATCTGAAACGAAATAATATTACTTACATTCTACAGAGTATGGAAGAAAATATTATTTCAAGCGAATATTGTACAAAAATAACATCCCTTACCTTGAAAATAAGAGTATTCCAACTGGTATAGCGGTGATATTCTTGAAGAAAACTTTCACTGTTTTCTACGCTCAAAGATTTCTAAAACTCGAAAGAAATATGCTCAAGATTATAGAAGAAGAATTCTCTGATTCTGGTGTGATTTTCAATTTTAACTAAGCATCCTATTTATAGGAGAATGGAAAAGATACTATGTAATAAATTTTTCTAATAAAATGAAAAATTTGAATAATATATATATATATATATATATATATTTATATATACACATGATTTTCAAAAAGCGGACTAAAGAAGCGTACATCAAAATGGATCAAGCAAAAAAGCGATAGAAACAAAAAAAAACGCTGAATTAAACAACCGGATTGAAAACCCTCCTTCTCTTACTACTCTTCCAGATTCCCTCCTTCTCTCATACTCTGCCATTCACGCCCATTTGAAATCCCTCCTTCAGATTCCCTCCTTTTCTCTTACTCTCCGCGCAAAGCTGAAGCTAGGAACATCAACTAGAGTAAAGAGCAAAGCTATTGGATTCTCTCTCAAAGCCCTTTGCAAATCGTAAGGTCAACGAAATCGATAAAGCTTAGATTGTACGCGACCCATTTGAAATCACTGTCATCACTTGGCGAATCCATCACTCTTTGTTGATTCTCTCTCAAACCCCCTTTCCCCGATTGTCATTCAAAGCGACTGTCAAGTTTGCTAGGGTTTCGAAATCATGGGACCGAATACTCGTAGTATAGTTTCTTTTTCATTTTAGCTATATGTTTAAATTGAACTCATTTTTTCTCCTCTAATACATAGAGTTTATTATGAATGCTTGCAAAACTTGTTGGTTGTTCTTTGATTATTAATTGTTTCTTTTCCACTTGGTACATATTTCATAATTTATTTCAACTATTTAGTTATTGGTTTTAGATTATTGCTTTTGGTATATCTTGTATTGTTGTTCGTTCAGGGGTGATAAAGCCTTTTGCAGCAGTGAATGTTGCAAAACTTTAGGTAACTCAATTGGTGATTTTGGTTTGAACCACTGATTTTGATCTTTTTTATTTCTTTCTGGCAGCAGTGAATGTTGCAAACTTTTGATTTTGTGATTGTATGTTTTTATACTGACACTTCATGACAAGTTAGCGTAATACTAAATGGACATCATGACACTTCATGCATGTTTCAAGTTAGAGTAAGCCTGAAAATAGGCCTTGGTAAGTGTTATGACTTAGACCGATGAAGCACTGTTACTAAATCAT
The DNA here is from genome assembly GCA_020205615.1 of Panax quinquefolius. Taxonomy (NCBI): domain Eukaryota; kingdom Viridiplantae; phylum Streptophyta; class Magnoliopsida; order Apiales; family Araliaceae; genus Panax; species Panax quinquefolius. Next base: position 22,766,536 of record CM035157.1, read on the forward strand.
CTTCAGTTACCTGGGTGGCAAATCCTTCATCTTCAGTTACCTGGGTACCAATTTCTGTTACTATTTTTTTGCATATAGCTCATGATGGTTATTTTTCTAGGAGGGTAATCAACTAGAAGGCGATGGAGAGAGCATGCCAAGGTGCAGTCCAACTATCAGTCCATAAAGTTTTAGGGACAAGATGACTGGCTAATTTGAGCATATATACAGAGCAGCAAGGGAAGACAACGGTTAAAGGAATGGTGGGACTCCATTCATGTCATTCCAGTTGAAGTTTTGGACAAGGTGCCGGAAAGCACAACATAGTTTGGTCTACATAGCAAAAAGAAATCCAGTTTCCTTTCTGTGCTCTGCTAGTTTACTTGGGGATTTTAGGAAGAGAGAAAAATATGTCAAAGTTTATTTTAGTCTGAGCTTTCATATACTGTGAATATTTGTTTTGTTTTATTTTTTGATAGACAAGTGATGTTAATAATATAGTACAGTGTCCTTTCTGTGCTCTGCTAGTTTACTTTGTCGTTTGGTTGTTAAATTTTTAAATTTTGAGTACCCTTTGTGGTTGAACTACATGAGATATATGCAAGTGACTTAGTAGTGAGAAATGGGACCACCAAACTGATGAACTCTTACTAGTAACATGGCAAGCGAGGCCTGTTGTTAAGACTGGGATGGTGGTGAACAGTTTGAAGGAGGAATCTGCATTGGTAATTTCTGTGTTTTGCCTTGCCATATAGCATAAATTGTCATAGATAAACTTATAGCAACAAACACCACTGCTAGGAGAATAGATACTGCTGAAGCATGTGCAAGCGATTCTGTAGGAAATAGAAGTTGCAAAGTCATATGCACACGTCCGCCATAAAACTTAGACATAAGCAATTTTGACAAAGTCACTTTTAATATTGAATGCCAAACCATTCTTGGAGAATGCCCAAGTGCAATGTATCTTTGCATATACTACCTGCGCAATGTATCTTTGTACACGATAATTGCACAATAAAAATTATCAAAATTACAACCGATTTAATAACATTAACAACAACACGGCAAAATGAAATTATCAAAATTACAACCGATTTAATAACATTAACAACAACACCACATACATAACATTAACAATTATAACAAATCGTTGAGTTAGTTGCAATTGACGCATTTCAATTTTCATCATGGCTAATTCGTTGGAGTCGTTAGCAATCGTTGGATGAGATGTTACATTTAAACGCTCAGATGTGTCCATTTGTAACCTCCCTTAATTATGCAACACTCAAACATATTCGTCACACCAGCTGATGAAGTTACCACACCAGCTGATGAAGGAAAAGACAACAAATAAAACCAGGTCAAAGCAAATATAAAAAGGAAAATACAACAAATTCCCGAGTTCAAGTAAACAACTAACACTCGTATGAATTAAAACCAGCTTCTTAGTCCCCACAATCCCTCAATAATTTATGGCTAGTGCCTGAGGAGCTAGATACATATAATCAGTAAAATTTATATATGGATATATGGTCCCCTCACTAGTTATACAAAGAGTTGTTTAGCATCATTTTAGAAAAGAATGAGAACAAAACATGAAACACAAAATTATACAATAAAATAAGGTCATACTATGTAATAAGATGCCAAGTTGATTAATTTGGATGAATTCTCAACCTTGTTCAAGAAAAAAATAGCTTTGGGTTCAATTACAAGATACCATTATGTCCATTAGAAGCCCTTTTCTCTCTAACCAAATATTCTTCCAGTAACTATTGTAGTTCATATATTCAGCCGTTAATAAGTTCAAAATGGTACTTGTATATAGAAGAGATGTGTATGGAGAAAACAAAGAACAAAGAGGCCCTTAAGATCACCAATATACTTTCCCCAATAATGCAGATCTCCTAAAGACTGTTGACTGACAACAAAACAAACCCTAGTTTTTGACCCGCGTGTTTTTACTTTCCGATTTGCTTCAGAAAAGGATTACAAAATTACAAAATTACAAAATTCAGAACCGATTTGCTTTCCAATTTGCTTCAAAATTAAGTAGAAATGGATTACAAAATTATAAATTATAAAATCAAACAAACCTTCGATTTGCAACAGGTTTTGTTCGATCGCCTTCTTGCTTTTTGATTTGCATCAGGCTCGCTTTGAGAGAGAGAGGGGGGCATGGTCGCTTCGAGAGAGAGAGGGAAGAGTGAGAGAGTGGATGGTTGAAACTGATTTCAAATGGGTTTTAGTTTCTTCTTAATTTGACCCATTTCCAACCAGCTTTGCGCGGAGAGTAAGAGAGAAGGAGGGAATCTGAAGGAGGGATTTCAAATGGGCGCGAATGGCAGAGTATGAGAGAATGAGGGAATCTGGAAGAGTAAGAGAGAAGGAGGGGTTTCCGACCTGGTTAAGCGACTCGCGTGTTTTTTTTATTTCGATACGTTTTTTGCTTCAGTCCGTTTTTGGTACGCTTCTTTATTCCGTTTTTGAAAGGTACCGTATATATATAAATATATATATATATATATATATATATATACTGAATAACTTTCAACCGATTATTTTGAAAAATGGATAAATGGGGTCCAAATAATACGCCAATATTTACAACAAATACTTCATAAAAATCACCTCAATATTTTTAACAACATTTATCATCATTATTATAATTCGCAATATTTAACAAATAGACCATTCCCAAGAAAGAGGGGGCTTTCCAATAAGGATTTCTCCATATTGGCACGTAATTAGATTATCTAACCTCTCCTTAACAGAACTTCTAGACATCGTTAATATTGCAAATAATAATATTAATAACTTTGTCGTCTTAATTATTGATTTAATAATTTAAAATATTATATAGATGATACTGTGACAATAATTGAATCAATATGATGCAGCAATTACTGTAGCAATAATTGACTATAACTGAGTGACTTCTTACGTAAGCATCAATAATCAATACTGGTAATGCTACTTACTGCAACCACGTGTTTTAATGTACTTTTAACACCGGTTATTTCAACAGTTAACAGTAAAACTTTCGTCGTTATTTTCATAAAAAGATATTTCTGTCGTTTTCTCATTCTGACAGTAATTACATTGTGGGGTCCACCAATGATTATGTCGTCGTACGAATATTCCCTGTTAAAACGAATATTCCCCGACCAATCGAATATTATATAACAACTTTCTTACTTTGCAAAATTTATAAATATTACCCACAACTTTAATATTATAACAAATCAACATCATAATTATTCAAAATGATAATTTATAGAAAAATTCATTTTTATTCATAAAAGTTGGGGTCTTACAGTAAAGCTACCTCGTATGTCACTTCCCCAACTCGTCGTAGCACTTCAAAGGTCCTATAAACCTAGGGCTTAGTTTCCCCTTTTTGCCAAACTAAATTTTCCCTTTTTAGGGAGACACTTTCAAGAAAAAAACTACCGACATCGAATTCCCGATTTTGTTGGTGTTGATCGGTATATTTCTTCTGCCTATCCTGTGCAGCTATCAACCTTGTCCGAATCACCTTGATGATCTCGACAGTTTATTGTACCAATTCTGGACCCAATAATTGACGTTCACCTACCTCATCCCAACATAATAGATTTTTGCATTTCTTGTCGTATAACGCTTCGTAAGGCGGTGATATGCTGTGCTCATTCTCAACTGTGTTCCCAAGCATTCTTGTAGTCATTTCCAGAAATTTGATGTGAAACGTGAATCTCTATCTGATACAATTGACACCGGGACACCATGTCTTGAAACGATTTCCTTCACGTATAGTTTTGCCAACCGATCCAGGTTAAATCTAATATTAATTGGAAAAAAGAGTGCCGACTTCGTTAATCGATCGACAATCACCCAGATTATATCGTAACCTTGCTGAGTCGTTGGAAGACCTACCACAAAATATATTATGATATGCTCCCACTTCTATTTCGGTATCTCTAACGGTTGGAGAAACCCGCTTGGCCTTTGATGTTCAGCTTTAACTTTCTGACACATTAAGCATTTCGTCACACATTCAGCCACGTCCTTTTTCATATTCGACCACTAGAAATGATGTCTAAGATCCTGGTACATTTTTGTACTTCCATGATGAATCGAATATCGTGGGTTATAAGCCTCACTTAAAATTTCCTCTTTAATTTTCGGTACTAGCGGAACCCAAATTCTCCCTTCGAATCAGAGTAATCTTTTCGAATAAACTTTAAACTTATTCTCTACATCCATAGACACTTTCCTTCTTATCTGTTTACAGTCTTAATTTTGGAGTTGTGCATTCTTCACTTTATCTACCAATGTTGAACTGTTCCCCATCAGGAATAATTTTTTGTCAGATTCTGTCGGATATTTAATTTCCAACTCCATCTTGGCCATTTCTTCTACAAGCTTCTCTTGAGCAGTCAACACCATTAACTTTTCCCTTCCCTTTCTACTTAAGGCATTAGCAACAACATTCGCCTTTCCGGGATGATAGAAAATCTCGCAGTCATAGTCTTTAATCAACTCCAGCCATCTCCTCTGTCGCATATTCAAATCTTTCTGTGTAAAGATATACTTCAGACTTTTATGGCCTGTATATATCTCACACCTTTCTCCATAAAGATAATGTCTCCAAATTTTTAGGGCAAACACCACCGCAGCCAACTCTATGTCATGATTCGGATACCCTTTCTCGTAATCTTTCAATTGATGTGATGCATACACAATATATAAAACATCATCAATGGTCATGATTATACCCTCATCTTGTTAAATTATTGCTTCTATACTCCGTGAAATTAGTAGAATATCCTTGAAATTTGTGCTTCATCTAGTATCATTTCACAAGGATATTTTCTGCACATTTTTGTTAAATTTTAAGCTTTTTATGTCGGAGTACTATCCATGAGTACTATTCATTTATACGGTACTATTCACAAAAGTACTATTTATATGTACTATTCACAAAGTATTATTCATAAAGTACTATTCACGAAGTACTATTCACAAAGTATTATTCATGGGGTACTATTCCTGAAGTACTATTCACGGGTTACTATTCACGCAGAGTACTATTCATGATAAAAATTGATTTCTTTTCGGTCCAAATCATTTTTAATACAATATCATTCTTGAATTTTACTCCACAAAGCAGTATCATGTTGGCAATTTGAACATTATTGAATTCTGGATAAATTAAATTATAAATCTTTAAAAATTTATCCTTTGTTTCTTTTAATTGAATTCTTATATCATTGTCATCATCCTCATTCTTATATTGTGATGAAAGTCATCTTTGGCTTACGTGTATAGATGGACTGTTGATTGGTATGATTTGACCAGGGATCATTCGGTATAATCATGACCCGTAATGTTACAAATGATGTGGTAAAAGTCCTCATTGGCCTGTAGTGCATTGATGGACATTTGTTGGTATGATTATGACCAAGGATTATTCGGTATAATCACGACCATTGATGATTACATGAATATCCTTGGCCGTGGTGCAGGGATGATTCGATGATGTAGTTTATTTATTAAGCTGAGTCTCAGCGATAAAGTTGATGAAAAACTTTTTAAATCATAGAAGATAGTAGATATCATGCTCTACTTGAGTCTTCTAATGGATTGCTTGTTCCGCTGCAGTTAAACTTGTTGTCTATTATATTCTATCAGTTTAACATTGTTGAAGGCTAACGATAACTTATTCTGCATTATCTTAGTCATAATATTTCTTACTGGGCTAGTTGAGCTCACCCTTTTGCTTTCATTTTTCTCTTTAGAAAATGAAAACGTAGCCGGGACTAGTCGGGGAACGGAGTGACGGTCCAGATGTTTGCATTAATAGTCCTCACTATTCTGTGAAATAGTATGATAATAAATGAGGACTTATTTTGAGTTTGAATATTGTCTAGAAGATAATATTTGTATTAAAACTCACAGCTCATGTTGTATAATTAAGTTTGTATTTGTATTAAGTACCATTTATTTGGTGACCCAAGATGGGTGATGTATACCTATTTTGGGGGCGTCACGCAATAACTTTGTCATTCTGCATAAGAACACAACCTACTCCTTTATGCTATACGTCACTATATATCACAAAATTTCCTATATCATCGGGCAATGATAATACAGGTGATGAACTCAATCTCCTCTTTAATTCTCGAAAACTTTCCTCACACTTCTCTGTCCAAACAAACTTAATTGTCTTCCTAGTTAAATTCGTCAACGGAGTTGCGATCTTGGAAAAGTCTTGAATAAAATGCCTATAGTAACTTGACAATCCCAAGAAACTTCTTACTTCTGACGGTGTCTTCGGTTGATCCCAGTTTATTACAGCTTCAACTTTTGATGGATCTACCAAAATTTCGTCCTTGTCAATAACATGCCCGAGAAACTGTACACGTTCCAACCAAAACTCACACTTCGAGAATTTAGCGTACAACTTCTCTTTCCGCAATGTCTCCAACGTTACCCTTAAATGTTCAACATGTTCCTCCCTGTTCTTAGAATACACCAATATATCATCAATAAACACCATTACAAACTTATCTAAGAATAGTTTAAACACTATGTTCATCAAATCCATGAACGCTGCAGGTGCATTGGTTAAAATAAATAACATAACCAGAAACTCGTAATGACCATACCGAATTTTGAATGCTATTTTTGGTACATCCTCCGGCCTCACCTTCAGCTGATGATAACCACTTCTCAAGTCTATCTTTGAGAAATATCTCGCTCCCTTCAATTGATCGAACAAGTCATCGATTCTCTGTAACGGATACTTATTTTTAATCGTGACCTTATTCAATTCTTGGTAATCAATGCAGAGCCGCATCGATCCATCTTTCTTCTTAACAAACAACACCGGCGCTCCCCATGGCGATACGCTCGGCTGGATATACTTCTTGTCGAGTAATTCCTGCAACTGTACCATCAACTCTTTCATCTCTACTGGGGCCATTATGTATGGGGCTTTAGATATTGGGGTCGTTCCTGGTACTAAATCAATCACGAACTTGATTTCTCGATCTGGCGGAAGTCCAGGCAAATCGTCTGGAAATACGTCTGCAAAATCTCTAATGACTGGTATTTCTTCTAACTTCACACTCTTCTTCTGAGTATCGACTATGTAGGCTAAGTATCCTACACATCCTTGTCTGAGTAACTTTTTGGCTTGCATCACCGTCAGACAACTTGCTTTTCAAGGTGACTTGCTGCCATAAAACACCACCCTTGATGGAGTCATAAGGTTAACATATTTCTATTGGCAATCGATTACTGCCTCGTAATTGAATAACCAATACATTCCCAGAATAACATCAAACTCCCCAAGTTTAAATGGTATCAAATCTACCATCATCTCGTGGCCTTTTATAACCACTCTATAATTCTTATATATAAACCTAACAAGAATCACTTCCTTATTCACAATTTCTATGCTTAAAGGAAATTCTAATTCTTCTTGAGGAAAATCTAAGTTCTAAGCAAAATCATCGGATATAAATGAATAAGTAGCACCCGAATCAAATAGCACGTAATCATTAATAACATTAATCAGAATGATACCTAACACCACATCCTTTGGATCGCACGGCATCCTCGCGCATACGTATTGAAAGTCCTCGTCGTAAAGTCGGCATTGATTGATTTTGGTCCATTGATAGTTAATATACCACCACCATTGTTTCCTTTTCCTCCGCTTGCACTTCCCGCTGCCTTTTTAGGGCAATCACGAGCCATGTGATCCTTCGACTCACAGGTGAAACATGATCCCTTCTTTGGACTAAAACAGTTTAGTGCAATGTGACACTCCTGACCACAATTGAAACATACCCTCTTAACCTTCAAACACACCCCAGTGTGGTTCTTTCCGCAAGTAGCACAAGCTTCAAACTTCTTCTTTTGTTGACTTCCTTGCTGTCCTCTTCCCGGATTCGAATTCTCACTCCACTTCCTCTTCTGGCTGTTACCTCCATTACTGATTCCACCAACCTTGTTTTCATTCTTATTCTTTCTCTTCTTTTGTTCTTGGTTATACTTAGTTAAGTCATCACTTCCACCCTCCGCGATAATTGCCTTTTCCAGTATAGCCGCAAACGTGTTTAACTGGAACATTGAAACTTTTCTATAAAGACAGGGTTTCAACCCTTGTTCAAATCTTCTCACCTTACGCTCATCGGTATTAACTTGATAAGTAGCGAACCTTGCCAACTAATTAAACTTCGCAGCATACTCCGGCATCGTCAAAGTTCCTTGCTTTAGCTCCAATAATTAAACTTCAGACTGATTCCAAGAACTAGCCGGAAAGTACATCTCAAAAAACATCTCTTTAAATCTATCCCACGCTACTATTCCCTGTCCCCTAGGAACCTTATTCTCCTGCCACCACTAGATAGCTTCAGACTTCAACATGAACGTTGTGAAAGCAATTTTCTGATCCTCGTTGACTCTAGCAACGTCGTACACCTTCTCCATTTCAATGATCCAGGTTTAGGCTTCAACTGGATTCATAGACCCTTGAAACTTTGGCGGTCCAACCGCTTTGAAGTCCTTGAAGGTCGTGACTTGGGCTTGCGGTTGATTCGCAAGTGCTCCAGTTAACAGAGTCACCAACTGTTGAACCGGGTTAGAGTTGGCCTCGTTATTATTGTTAGCAGACCCCTCAGAAGGTGGTTGTTGGCGTGGTTGTCTTCTTCTAGGAGGCATTTTCTGTTAAAATATACGCTTATTAGTTCATTAATCAATTCTTAAATATTTAAAGTTTAACTTAAACATTATAAGATTAAAGCTTAACACATAAAATTTCAATAAACTTTGATATTTTATTCATTCATAACTCTCAAACATAATAAGGATAACATCTTTGCTATCAACATCCACTTTCCTGAACTAAACAAGTTTCAGGATTACATACTCATCCTATCCCTTTATTTATCTCAAAATAAGGAATTACAACTTATTTATCACATACTTAATCACATATTTTTATTAATCTTCCTATCTTGATATATTAAGACGTTGAGAGGCTTCTCTACGCTTCTCCTCCATAATACGATATGTCGTTCTACGATCCATCACGAACCACGACATGTCTTTAAACTGAGGTGGGTAATAAAAGACTCGATCCTGGGCCCTATCAATCGCAGAATGAAAGGCATAATCCATTTCATTCATCTTGGCCTTCTTCGTTCGGACCTTAGCTTCAGCACGGTCTGCACGCTGAGTAGCCTTCATCCAAGCGTCTTCTACTCTCGCACGCTTAGCTGACTCCTCCTTCAAGTCATCTTTTAGCTTTCCAACTTCAGTCTTCATCTTCTCATTCTCAGCTAACAGATCCTCTTATTATCCCTCTGTATGAACTAGGTTCCATTCTATGTTCCCAAGTCATGAGTTAAGTACTTGAATCTTGGCATCCTTCTGCTCTATAGTAGCCTGATGCATCTCAGCTAACTCTTTCAACTCCTCAATCCTATCTTGTAATTCTATGTTTCTGTTATACAGTGCATCATACATCTCAGCAGATATGGAGTTTGGTGAAAACTCCATAGGATCCTCTTCCTCATCTTCCACCTCTATCTCCTCAGAGTTCTCCTCCTCAGGATCAGACACAGGCTCATCCTCCTGTTCTTCCTCCCTCTAGATCAACTGTTCCCGAGAAACATGGACATCTCGGGGCTCATCATCTCTAGGTACCTAAGGTATCTCTTCCCTAGCTTGACCGGATCCTTCAACGTTAAACATCCTGACAACAAAATACTTTTAAGATTTATTTATTATGTGACATTCTTTGATACTAGCGAGTACATAAGTTATTAACACATAACACATAAAGTCTTTTATTGTTTATCTTTAATGGATGCCTTAATCCATTCCATAAAACTCGATAAGAGTTTGACACCACTATGTTTTCTGTCTCCTTAAAGGTTACTTCCTAAGGTTTTCCCCCACCTAAGGTTCATAACCTAAAGCTTTAATACCAACCTGTGACACCCCCAAATTCAGGTACTTTATTCCCACAGAATTTGGTGCTCACTATTCAAAACAATTACATCTAACTACCCATAATAAAGGATAAAGATATAACTTAAATAACTTCAACAATAATCTTTCCCATTAAAGGGTTACATCAACTTAAATCAATCCCAGGAAATCTAACCTTAAATTATTACATAAGTCTGCGAAATACATCATAAAATATTATAAGTCTTAAAACATAATTTCATTTAAATAAATTCAAATAAATCTTCATCACTTGGACACCTTGCCCTTTCCTTTGCTAGTAGACGGCTCATCGACTCTCTCAACTTTAGCTTCAGTGTTAATTGCAAGAGTGAGCAAACAATTCCTCACTAATATAAAGAATAATAATAGTATCAACATAAGGGTAAGTAATGATTACTGAATAATGGAGAACTTATTCTACGAATCAAGAATAGAAAACAAGTTCAGGATAAAATCCGAGGGTCTTAAGACCACGAAATATGTCCCCGGTAAGTAGGTATTATTACCTCAACCTTAATAGTCATTTAGACTATACAGACCCTTCCTTATGTACTTAGGAGGATCAGCCCTTTGTACCATGTATTGTGCATAAACATCTAAACGCTAACGCGTACATAATCCCCTATATCAGGGTTGTTCATCTCAGTTTAACTTTAGGATTTCTGCACTAAAGAAAGTTTAGTTTGGAACTAGCTTATCAATGGTTCTAGAATTTTAGAACACTATTCAATTATAGATTTGTCCAGTCAATAAGAGTTTTCTTTCTATTTGACGGTTCAACACAATAATATAGGATTGAATAATATATGATATTAAAGTCAATGATTTAATAATGACAATGTAAAATTGAATGGACATGGTGCATATGCAAAGTACTATATCCAAAAGAATCAAGAAATCTCATTAGGAACAACGAAGTTAAACAGTACATGCTCTGAACAGTAAGAATGAAAGTTAGGATTGTAAAACTCGCTCTATGTAAAGAATTAGAATACAAGAGTTTGTATAAACATAAACAAGATGGAATCAATAAGTTTGCTCAACTATAGTATATGATTTAGGAACTTGCATAATGATAAATGAGAAAGCTTGCTTGACAACAAAAGGATAAACATAGTTATGAAATTGCATTCATTATAAAGAGATGAAGTTAGGGAACTTGCATAATGATAAACTAGAAAGCTTGCTTGACAACAAAAGGATAAACATAGTTATGAATTTGCATTCAATATAAAGAGAATGAAGTTAGGGAACTTGCCTCGTGCGTAAGCTACACAAGTATAATAAATGTTCACCAAATATCCTACATATATCATTAGGATCACAATACCAATTAGTTATATTAACATTAACTTCATTAGTTTACTTTTCATTTCAATCAAGTCCATAATCTTTAACTTAAGACTTGATTATCCTACTTATTCACGTAACACGAAACTTAATTCTCAATTATATCATAGTACACAACACGGTGATTGTAGAACAACACCAATAATAATGACATCACATTACGAACTTTCACAACTTACTAATTCATAATCTATAGTTTCGACGTTGTGATTACAATATGTTATTACGTCTTATAACATGTTTTAGGTCCTCTACAATCATTAAAGTAGGTTAAGTTAACATTTCCCCACTATACAGTTAATAATTCCTAACTGGGACTGTCTGACCACTGGTGCGGTCGCGCTATGGCTACCTTTTAAATCAAAGGCCAAGGTGTAGCGGCGGCGCCAAGGCTCGACCTCGAACTCGAGTTTTACAAAGAACATGAATTAAAGATCTGCTCTAACCAAAAGTTCTAATTTCTCCCAATTCCACAGCAATTCATTAAAGCCAATAGCTAAAAACTTACTACAACATTGCTAAGCATATACATAACACTTCGAACAACAAAATAACCAAAATTTTAAGGATTAAAACCATATTTTTGTTGTTTTCTCCATTTTCAACACATTTAGCGAATTCAATCGCCAAATCCTTGTTTCTTAACCAAATTACACCATTTCAATTATGTTATTTTCGTTTCTTGATATACTAACACAATATACAATCAATTTACAGATTCTATCAAGGATTGACCATCAAATTTTGGACTCAAACAAGCCATTTTCATATATACATAACACTGTTACTCTAATTTTCTTCTACAACTCAATTTCACGAATTTGATAGTTCAAAACCATTTGAAAGCAACTTATATAGATTATAAACCATTTATAACACAAATACCACTTACTCTAACAAGTCATTAGCCCAATTTCCCCTTTTCCCCAAAACTCAAGAACATAAAACATGATTTTTCATGAATTTGACCACTAAAAATTACTTATATATATGATGATTATCAGATTATATACTCATAACATCAACAACAATCCAACAAAACTCAATTATAGAGAATAAATATTGAAAATCAAAACTAGAAATTAGGAATAGATTACCTTGAATTCCTTGTTTTCACTAGCAACAATGATAGCAAGCTTTCCCCTTGATTTCCAATTCACAGGGAATCCTAAATTTCTCTCTAGCTCTCCCTCAATTTCACCGTGTTTCTCTCTTCCTCTCCAAACTCTCTGTACTTAGTTTTTAGGAAAAATAAGTAATATAGCCATTACACTGTGCGCTCAAATAAACTGCTAAACGTGGTTATCAGTCTTATCAAGCCAACAGTCTTTGGCTGTTATATTAACCAAAAGTCACAAGGCATTGTTTGGTTTGCACAAAACTCCCCCTTCTAATTTATTTGTATAATACATATATTATATAGTTCCATGTGTCACACTTTTATTTAATTAATTTATGTTCCCACAATTATAATTATAATTATAATTTCCATTATAATAATTTTTATACTTAACAAATTATTGCACACTTAATTTAATTATTAAATTAAAATAAAACATCAATTTATTTATTTAACAATTTTCTTAAATATTAAAAAATTCATTTAATTTAATTATTTCATTAAATTAATTCTTCAAATAATAAAATTACCATTCATTAATTTAGTTAACATACACACTTAACTAAATTATTACACCACAATTTCATCAATTATTTATTTATCTCCACAAATAAATTAATTAAAATATTTATTTAATTCAATAAATATTTAAATTTAATTACAAAATTTCTCGATCGGTACATTTAATCTCTCTTTATTACTTCAAAATTCTGATTATTTGAATAAGTGAAAAATCGGTCACGAGTACTTGAGATAAGCTGTTTAAATTGCTTGATTAAATCATCTCCTACTTGTTTATTGTTATAGATATAAAATTATACATTGTTCTACGCTCTCCCTTGAACTACCGACTTTGACATTTCTGGGACTGCCTTTGGTGCCTCCATCCTAGCTGGACTTGGCTTCCCTGCACGACAAAATCGAGCTAGGTGACCTTCTCTTCCACAATTGTAACACGTTTTGGATTGTTGCGCACAGTTTGGACTAATATGTCCCTCCCCTCCGCATTTGAAGCATACGATCGGTGGCCATTCTACTTCTTTAACAACGGGTGCTGGTGCTGACATCTTTCCATCATTGTTGAATCTCCTCTTCTTGAAATATCCACTCTTATTATCTTGGCAATGATTACCACCGAAGTGGTTACCATTTCTGGCATGTTGATTCCCTCCACGTTTGTTATCACCGCTTCGATGACTGCTACCACTGGTATTATCATTTTGTCAGTTGCTCTCTCTTGATTGGGTTGACTCATTATCGCGCTCCAATAACTGAGACCTATTCACAACATCTGAATACAAGCAAAGTTTGAGAGAAATGAGGTATTGACGTATCTCGGGTTTCAAACCTCTTAGAAACATCTACGTCATTCTCTCCTCATTATCAACCAAATGGGACGCAAACCAGGACAACTCGGTAAACTTAGCTTCGTACTGTGCCACTGTCATATTGTTTTGTTCCAACTTGATGAACTCTACCTCCTTCATGTGACGAATACTTTCGGGAAAGTACTTGTCATTGAACAGTTCTTGGAACTTCTCCCAAGACATCTTCAGTGCGGCAGTCTGGGTACGTTTTACAGATTCCGACTAATGATCTGCCTCTCCTCGCAGCATGAAGGTGGCAAAGGGAACCTTTTGCTCCTCGAAGCTTTAACCACGTCTCCGCCTTAAGTGGTTCTGGCTTTCCCAAAAACTCTGGTGGTCCTAGCTCCTTGAACTGCTTAGCGGTGACCGTTCGAGAGTTGCCAGTGTTTCCACCTGCATTTTGAACAGGAGTCTCTCTTGCCTGATGTTGCATGAATTGCAGAAAGCCTCTGAACATTCCATCGTTCATCATTTGGTCAGTGTTGTTGTTTGCATGAGGATTGTTGCCTTCCTGATGCACATTATCCTGGTTATTGATCTGTGGTGACTCAACGGTCTCCTATGCTCCATTGTTATTCTCAACATTCTCAGATGCCATTTTCAAATATTGCCACAAAACAAGGGTTAATTGACATGCAACATATTATCCCTATACTCTGACCGACCAATTAAATAACAAATAAACTTAGGTAGGTCATACTAGCGAAGGAATTACCCAAAACGCCCCCAAAATAGGTATACAACACCCATTCTGAGTCGCCAAATACATGGTATAGAAAGAAAATTACAACTTCAATAATACAAATGTCGTGTAAAAATACTTACAACACATCTTCGTGAGTTTAAATACAAATATTGTCTTCTAGACAATATCAACACTCAAATAAGTCCTCATTACAATTATTCATACACTATTTTACGTAAATAGTGAGGACTTAAGTAAAATATCTTTCTAGAACCATTACTCCATACCCCGACTCGATCATGCTATGTTCTCACCTCCCGAGAAGAAAAAATGGAACAAAAAGGAAAAGGGTGAGCTCAACTAGCCCAAAGAAGAGTATTATGACTAAGATAATATACAACAAATTATCATTAGTCTTCAACAGGAAAAATCGATAGAATATAATGATAACAAGTTTTAGATCAACAAATGCAATGAAACAACAATCCATTAGAAGAGTTACGTAGAGAATGAATTCTACCATCTTCTAAGATTTAAAAGTCCATCATCAATATTTTATCCTCAGTAACATCAATCAATATACATCTTTAATCAAATATTCATCTTTGCACTACAGGGCCAAAGATATTCATTTATATCACCAATTGGTCATGTTCATCTCAACACTGCTCATCTTTGCATCCACGGCCAAAGATATTCATCGATTAATCATTCATCTTTGCACTACGTGCCAAAGATATTCAAGAATATCATCATTTAAGACTGAGGATGATGAAAAATATTTTAAAGAAAACGAATCTAGTGAGACAGAAGGACAAATATTAGGGATTCGTATAACAGTTTATCCAAGATCAATAATACTTCATAATAACCAATTGTGAAGTAGACTTCAAAAATAACGATCAAAACATGGATACAATCAAAGATAGTAGCCAAAATATACATCTTGGACAAAAAGGAAAATTTTTATTTTTCGGTGAATAGTGCCGTATACGTGAATAGTAACCCTGACACAAAAAGTTCCAAATTTGATTAAAAAGTTCACCAATATTTCTAAGATAATGATATTGAAGAAAATAATATCATTTAAGAAGAAAATAACATCCCTTACCTCAAAATAACTATTATTTCGATCTAATATCGGATAGAAAGTCAAGGAAACTTGTACCGAATAAAGAACTCTCAAAGTATCAAAATACTCACAATAATACGCTTGATAATCTAGAGAGAAAGAAAACTTGTTTCTGGTGTAATTTTCAATTCTAACCTAATCGTCTATTTATAGGAAAATGCTAGAACGCCATAGGAGACTAAAATAATAAAATATTATTATTTCTTTCTTTTTCTCTACGCACACCTTTGGAAAAAATCAAGCATGCCATCTTGGAAGAAAAAATAGCAGCCCATATGTATTCAACACCAACCCAAAAGTGGGTCCCACCCATAATTTAATAAAAATTATTTTATTTTTCGAAACTTCAGTAATTCATAGAAAATAGTCCGTTTATCAGAAAAATATAAATTTTATGTCCATTTCGCATGAAATCGAATTCTATACAACTTTGTAGCTTTGAGTTTTTCCAAATTCCAAACAGAAAATATCCGAAATCCACAAACGGATGATTTTTAATACCTCCATTCCGACAAAATACTGATAAAACACCTCAGCATTAATTTTTTCATTTATAACCACATAAATAAATCCATCATTTTTATCCACATCAAATAAATATTTCTTTATCATATAAATCAATAATTAATTATTCACAAATAATATTACAGAATCACAATTATGACAACCAGGCAGTTCCCAGGAAAGAGGGGGCTTTCCAATAAGGATTTCTCCTTCTCGACGCCAAGAATTAGGTGACCAAACCTCTCCTTGATGTAACTTTCTAGACATTGCCAATAATGCTATCTAATAATATTATTCAAATAATATGAATTATTGATCCGATAATGGGAAATATTGTGCGGTGACAATTATTGAAACAACAATAATATTAAATATCAACACAACAATTATTGAATCAATAAAATAAAATATTGAGCAAGAATTCATCGTAATAATTATTGAGTAGTGCCTTCTTACGTATTTAATCAATAATTCAATAATCTTTCTGTCTACAGGTGTCTTCTCGTTAACCAATGCACAGACATTCGTATTTTAACCACCGTGTATTCCAACAAAGTTAACGGTAAATAACTTCTATTGTTATTTATAAAAACTCATACTTTGTCGCTTTCTTCATCCGACGGTTATTACATTATGAGCCCCACGAATGGTCACTGGCCATTAAATTTAATATTCCCCCACGAAAAAGAATATTCCACGACCAAAAGAATATTCCCCGACAAAAATGAATATTTTATAACAACTTGTTTATTTTGTAAAATTTGCATATTTCACCCATAACCAAAGCATTATATTAAATTAACACCTTATTAATTTAGAATAATGAATAGAGAAAATTCAATTTTATTTATAATAAGTTGGGGTCTTACATTACCCCTCTCTCCCCTCCTAGTTCTAGTCTCACATCTTAGCTAAGGATCATATCCCTAAGCTTTGATACCAACTGTAACGCCCCCAAAATAGGTATACATCACACATCTTGAGTCACCAAATACATGGTACAAAATTTAAATACAACTTAATTATACAACTGTCATGTAAAATACGACAAAATATAATCTGAGAGTTTTAATACGAATATTTTTATCTAGACAATATCCACACTCAATGGAGTCCTCATTACATTTATTATCACACTATTTCACAGAATAGTGAGGACTACTAATGCAACCATCTGGACCTTCACTTCGTTCCCCGACTAGTCCCAGCTATATTCTCATTTCCTGAAGAGAACAATGAAAGAAAAGGGTGAACTCAACTAGCCCAGTAAGAAATATTATGACTAAGATAATGCAGAATAATTTATCATTAGCCTTCAACAGTGTTAAACTAATAGAATATAATAGACAACAAGTTTAACTGCAGCGAAACAAGCAATCCATTAGAAGAGTCAAGTAGAGCATAAAATCTACTATCTTCTATGATTTAAAAGGTTTATCAATTTTATGGTATGTAGTCTCAATCTTCAGCTCATAAATTCTTTTCACAAGATATTGTCACAAGGTAGCATAAAAGTTTAAACAGTTCAGGTGAACAATAAAGCTGGTATTGGTTTGTTTCTAGATCTTGTCCTGAAAGTCTATTATTTATTAATTTCTAATTAAGTTAAAAGACCTGTTCATGGATTATAAATAATATAATAACAATCAATACAAATTAACGTGTAATTAAATCTATGATGTCTGTGATTATAGCTACCATCTTTGGGGCATATACTGTATGGAAATTTGTCGTCTTAAGAAAAGTTTTTCCACATTGAGTAATATCCTCAACTTTCCCATAATTGTTGTCCTTTCTATATAGAAATCTAAACATTGTTATTTAAGATTGTGTGATGGTATTAAAGATTGTGTGATGCTTGTGGTTGTTGAATGTGACTGAATTCTGACTTGAGGTCAACATATAATAATAATCTACAAGTCTTATAATAGAAAATATGTTTACCACTATGCTTACTGAAATTAATTCATGAAATGGCCGATTAAGATTCTAATTTTTTCTTGTAACAGAGCAATCATAGAGTCGCACTGAAGGTTCTTTTTCTATTTGGATTTATAGCAAATGATATTGTGATTGCCTATTTGTCTTTTTCTACTTATGAGCAATACGGTGTACATTAGTACCACGTAGCAACTCTATTGTCTTTGTGTATTAATTTTGGCATTAAGTGCCTCTGGTGACTTATTTACTTCATTTTCCTGACTTGCTATTATTTTTAAATATGT
The DNA here is from genome assembly GCA_020205615.1 of Panax quinquefolius. Taxonomy (NCBI): domain Eukaryota; kingdom Viridiplantae; phylum Streptophyta; class Magnoliopsida; order Apiales; family Araliaceae; genus Panax; species Panax quinquefolius. The sequence continues at coordinate 22,784,909 of CM035157.1, forward strand.
GCAGGAAGACTGCTTCTACGACTTGCCTTACAATAATAGGTATCAAATTTTCATTCTACGTTTATGGAAGACAAGGGACGAAATTATGAAGTGTACTCTCTCTATATATGTAGATATATACTTTGATTGAAGAACTGTGGTAGCTTTAGATGGTTAATTGTAAAGATAATGAATGATTATGTGGTGAAAGATTTTATTAAGTTAATAATATTTTAGTTTTTTGTATTTTTGCCATTATTTGCTATAGGGACATTGAGTCAGCTAGGTACACAAAAAGAATGTCAAATTTTGATTTGGCAACAATATAATTTGTTACCAAAGCATTGAACAAGTTTTAATATAGCAACAATTTTTTATACGTTTAGAAACAAATTTTTGTTGCTAATGGCATTAAAAATATAATATTTGGCAACAAAAACTTAACCTAATAACAACTGAGAGGATATTGTTGCTAATACTAAAATAAAAGACAACATTTTTTATGGTTACAAATCATATAAATTTTCGTTGCACATATAAAGAAATCAAAGAATATATAATGTCGTTGCTAATCGGCGACTTTTGTCTTATTAAAAATAACCAAAGAACAAACATTTTGTTGTCATTGATTCAAAGATAATGTCATTTCCAAATAATATAATCAATAACGAAAATCGTTGCTAAAAAGTTTACATTCATGACGAAAAGCAAGCTTAGGCAACAATTTTCATAATTTCTTCGCAACGAAAAATGTCGTTTGTAAAATGAGTGTCAATTGCAACGAAAATGCATGGTCGTTGCAAAAAAAAGAGTCCATTTCATTGCCAATTAGCAGGCTTTTGCAACAAAATGGGGTTTTTAGCAACAAAATTCTAATTATTCTGCAACAATACATTTTATTGCTAAATGATCGATGTCTCTGTACGAAAGCCAAATTTCTTTGCAAAATGTTTTACTTTTGGTAACAAAAAAATTACGTTTGTTATGAAATAATTAGCAATGCTAATTACGCAATGAAAGACGCAACGACAGTAAAGTCATTGCCAAAACCCTTTTGCAACGAAATTTTGCACCTTTAGCAACAAAAATCGGTTGTTGCTGAAGCCCCATTTTTTTGTAGTGACATCACTGAATTATCCATGCACTACGGGCCAAGGATATTTGAGACGCCCCCAAAACGGGTATACATCACCCATCTTGGGTTGCCAGATACTTGGTAAAGAATACCCATACAAACTTAATTATACAATTATCGGGTACTATACAACAAAACATAAACTGAGAGTTTTAATACGAATATTGTCTTCTAGACAGTATTCAAACTCAATTGGAGTCCTCGTTACATTTATTATCACACTATTTCATAGAATAGTGAGAACTATTATAACACCATCTCGGACCATCACTCTGTTCCCCGACTCATCCCAGCTATATTCTCATTTCCTGAAGAGAACAATGAAAGAAAAGGGTGAGCTCAACTAGCCCAGTAAGAAATATTATGACTAAGATAATGCAGAACAAATTATCCTTAGCCTTCAACAGTATAACAACTGATAGAATACAATAGACAACAAGTTTTAGATCAACAACTGCAGCGGAATAAGCAATCCATTAGAAGAGTCAAGTAGAACATAATGTCTACTATCTTCTATGATTAAAAAGTTTATCATTAATTTTATCGCTGTAATACCCATCAACAGTTCTTTGTTATACCCAAGACAAAAAGAACTATCATCACCTGTCTTCACCTAAACCACCAAAGATTATAGTTAAATCCATAATTCCTATTTATAATTATGTAAATCAACAGTTTCTCCTTGCTACAAAGGCTTAATAGAACGTTTACTCAATATCCTTACCCCAAAGGCTAAAGATATTCAAATGTAATAACAATGATCATACCAATCAGTTGTTTACCTTTGCACTACGGGCCAAAGATATTCAACTATAAAACCAATGGTCATGATCATACCAATCAATTGTTCATCGATTGCACTACTGCCAAAGACATTCAATCGTTAACTAATGATCATGATCCTCGCTTAATCACATCATCGAATTATCCATGCACTACGGGCCAAGGATATTCGTTATTATCACCAATGGTTATGATCATGTCATACACCGCCCATCTTTGCATGTAAGCCAAAGATATATAACTATAAAACCAATAATCAACAAATCCATCTTTGCACGTAAGCCAAAAATATACAATCAGTAAAACCAATAATCAACAGTCCATCTATGCACGTAAGCCAAAGATGACTTTCATCACAATATAAGCATGAGGATGATGACAATGATATAAGCATTAATCAAACGATGCCAAGGATAAATATTAAAGACTTTAAATTTATCCAGAGTTTAAAAATATCCAAATTATCAACATGATACTGCTTTGTGGAGTAAAATTCAAGAATAATATTCATGTACCAAAAATAATTTGGACAGAAAAGAAATATATTTTTTGGGTGAATAGTACCCTGTGAATAGTACCCTATGAATAGTACCTTGGGAATAGTATCTCGTGAATAGTACCCCAGCATGAAAAGTACCCCAAATACTCGAGTGAATAATATTTAGGTGAATTGTAATTTGGGTGAATAGTAACCCGTGAATAGTAACTCGTAAAAAAATACCAAAGAAAATGATATTCCATGACGAGTACAAAAGAAATGATATCTCATACGAGTATAATAGAATATACGAAACTGCAAATGGATTTTCACCCGCCATGTGGTAATCCACGTAGACAGATCATTTCCACAATTTAATAAAGAATGAATACGAAGGATCATTCACCATGCATGCGGTAGTTCACATAGACAAGTTATTCCAACAAAATAATAAAGAATGGAATAACATAAGAATTCACCAGGCATGCGATAGATCAAGCATGATGAAGTTATTCCAATGAATAATAAATAAGGGAACCAGTGTCATGCGTAAGTAATATGCATGCATGTGATATTCCAAATGTAATAATAAAGAATGGAATAACAGAAGAATTTCACCATGTATGCGGTACTTCGCATAGACAGGTTCTTCCGACATATATAATAATAAAGAATGGAATAACAGAAGAATTTCACCATGTATTCGGTACTTCGGATAGGCAGGTTATTCCAACATAATAATAAAGAATGGAATAATGTAAGAATTCACCATGCATGCGATAAACCGCATGCATAAAAGTTATTCCCAAATGTAATAATAAAGAATGGAACCCGGTCATGCGTAATCCGCATGCATGGGATATTCCAATGTAATAATAAAGAATGTAACCAGTCATGCGTAATCCGCATGCATGTGATATTTCAATGTAATAATAAAGAATGGAATAACAACAGAAATTCACCAGGGCATGCGATAGATCGCATGCATAAAAGTTATTCCAATGTAATAATAAAGAATGGAATAACAGAAGAATTTCACCATGTATGCGGTACTTCACATAGACAGGTTATTCCAACATAATAATAAAGAATGGAATAACAGAATAATTTCACCATGTATGCGGTACTTCGCATAGACAGGTTATTCCAATATAATAATAAAGAATAGAATAACAGAAGCTCTCTTCATGAATACGAAAGAAATAATACCCCTTACAAATACAACAAATAATATCCCTTACCTCAAAAGAAGACTGGATACTGGAATAGTGAGGTAGCAGACTTCTCTTCTTCTTTCTCTTTATTATTTCTCTCTATAATAATTGCTCTATAGCTTTAGTGAATTGGTGAGAAATGAAGGAAGAATGAGCTTCTATTTATAGGAAAATATAGTTTCGATAATTGCACGTTTTAGGGCTCGAAATATTATAGTATAATACCTTCCTCTTTTCCTTCATTTTAATTTAGTCCTGCAAGTATTATGAAACTTGCACCACCTCCCCTAATAGTAAATCATGTAAATCAATAGTAAATCATGTGACTCAATAGTTCTAGACATGTGAAAATACAAATTACAGTATAGTACCTCCATCTATACCTCTATTTTTAGCTTAGTCATGCAAGTATTATCAATCTTGCACCACCTCCCCTAATAGTACAAGAATGTGAATCAATAGTACACACATGTGAACAAATAGTTATAATCATGTGAATTAATAGCAATTAATTACTCATTTATTCGGTTAATTACCCGATTGATCAATATAACCTCCAGACATCAATTATTATCGAAAAAAATGTCAATTTCCACTAACACTAATAATCCCAACACAATGGAATTATCAATTTCATCTTTAATCAACACGAACTTATTCATCATTAATATTATAATGCACAATATTTAACAACCAGATCGTTTCCAGGAAAGAGGGGGCTTTCCGATAAGGATTTCTCCTTATTGGCACGCAATTAGGTGACCAAACCTCTCATTGACAGAACTTCTAGACATTGTCAATATTGCAAATAATAATATGAATAACTTTGCCATCTCAATTATTGATTTAATAATATAACATATTATGCAGATGATACTGTGACAACAATTAAATCAATAATATGAGAGATATGATGCAACAATTACTGTAGCAATAATTAAATTAAACTGAGTGTCTTCTCACGTAAGCATCAATAATCAAAAATACTGTACAATACCGTGTGCTACTACTATGTAACCATGCGTATTACTGTACTTTTATCACCGATTATTTTATGAAAACTTTCCTACTTTGAATTTTTTTCAAATATCACCCTTAACTTTAACCTTTTATCAATTTAACTATTTACTAAAATAGAAAAATTGAATACTTTTATTTTATAAAATTCAGGATCTCACAATATTTTTAGTATCACGACCATAAATTATCCATGCACTACGGGCCAAGGATATTCGTGTTTTCACCGATGGTCATGATCATGCCAACAACTGTCCATCAATGCACTACGGGCCAATGAGGACTTTTACCACATCATTTGTAACATTACGATCATGATTATATCGAATAATCCCTGGTCATAATCATACCAAGTCCATCTATGCACTATGGGCCACAGATGACTTTCAACATAATATAAGCATGAGGATGATGACAATGATATAAGAATTCAATTAAAAAAAGCAAATGATAAATTTTTAAAGATTTATAATTTAATTTATCCAGAATTCAATAATGTCCAAATTGTCAACATGATACTGCTTTGTGGAGTAAAATTCAAGAATAATACTATAACAAAAATGATTTGGACAAAAAAGAAATTAATTTTCGTAATGAATAATACCCCGGGTGAATAGTATCCCATGAATAGTAATTCAGTAATAGTAACCCCGTGAATAGTACTCTGACATGAAACAGTTAAAACTTATCAAGAATGTCCAGAATAATATTTTCATGAAAAGATGCTGGATGAAGCGCAAATATCAAGGATATTCTACTAATTTCATGGAGTATAGAAGCCAAAACTTTAACAAAACGAGTATAGAATTCGAAATCTAAAACGAAATAATATTACTTACATACTACAGGGTATGGAAGAAAATATTATTTTTTATAAATATTGAATAAAAATAACATACCTTACCTTGAAAAGAAAAGTATTCCGACTGGTAGGACGGGGATATTCTTGAAGAAAACTTATACTATTTTCTACGCTCAAAGTTTCCTTAAACTCTAAAGAAATACACTCAATATTATAGAAAAAGAATTCTCTGATTCTGGTGTGATTTTTAATTCTAAATAAGCATCCTATTTAATGGAAAGGATACTATTTAGGAAAATCACGGATGCACAGTATATAAATTCGGATGAAATCAAATTTCATGGGCAGGTTTTGAAAAATCACATGATTTCTACTATGCTACACTATGCAGGCACTATGAAAACACTATGCATAATAAAATATAATATATTCTATTTTTCATAAAAAACAAAACTAATAAAATAATAATAATACTCCTCGACCACGTTATTTTCCCCCAATTTAATTTCTTCACCTGGCATATATATATATATATATATATATATATATATATATATATATATATACTTATATATATATAAAACAAAAGCATATATTATATATATACATACATTTCATGCCTTATACGGCAATCCAACTCCCTCATGTGACATCCTCCCATTTCTTCCACACGTGGGCGCCACATGTGGCCCCCACTTTTATTATACTGAATAACTTTCTACTGATTATTTTGAAAAATTGGTAAATGGGGGTCCATAAAATAAGCAAAATTTACATAAAATATTTCATAAAAATCCCCTCAATATTTTTAACAATATTTATCATCATTATTATAATTCATGCAATATTTAACAATCGTGTCGCTCCGTGAAAGAGGGGCTTTCAGATAAGGATTTCTCCTATCATGCGCCGCAATTAGATGACCTAACCTCTCCTTGATGAACTTCTAGACATCGTTAATATTGCAAATAATAATATTAATAACTTTGACGTCTTAATTATTGATTTAATAATATAAAATATTATGCAGATGATACTGTGACAATAATTGAATCAATAATATGAGAGATATGATGCAACAATTATTGTAGCAATAATTGAGTATAACTTAATGACTTCTCATGTAAGCATCAATAATCAATACCGTGTGCTACTATGCAACCACGCGTATTACTGTACTTTTAACACCGGGTATTTCAACAGTTTAACGGTAAACTTCCGCCGTTATTTTTATAAAAAGATATTTCTGTCATTTTCTAACTCCGACAATAATTCCGTTGTGGGGTCCACCAATGATTGTGCCATCGTACGAATATTCCCTGTTAAAACAAATATTCCCCGACCAATCGAATATTATATAACAACTTGCTTACTTTGCAAAATTTATAAATATTACCCACAACTATAATATTATAACAAATTCACACCTTAATATAAAAAAATGATATTTATAGAAAAAATCATCTTTATTCATAAAAGTTGAGGTCTTCCATATTTCATATATTTATTATTTATATAAATATCGTAAAGTAGACACATATTTGATCGACCCTGAAATAATTCTCATAGAGAACTTTTCGGCTTGTCCTTGAAATTCAAGTCGTCTATCGAAAATATTTATCTAAGTATCTCATATATTTATTATTTATATAAATATTGTAAAGTAGACTATACTTTGTTGACCCCGAAATACTTCTCAGAGAGAACTATTCGACCTGTCCTTGAAATTCAAGTAGTCTATCAAAAATATTTATATAAATACTTTATATATATCCATTATTTATATAAATACCATAGATTAACTCTTGATCAACCCCGAAATACTTCTCATAGAGAACTATTCGGCATGCCCTTTAAACTCAAATAGTTTATCAAAAATATTTATATAAATATACAAGTGTGAAAAATTATAAATTTGGTCAGTACTTAGACACCGAAATAATTTGAATTTTTTCACCCTTGAATATATGATAGATTGAATTATTCAAACGGTCTTTAAAATCTTAAGTGGCCTTCTTTATATTGTATTCACATTATAGATAAAATATCTTTACATATCCTTTGAGTTAAACAAATATATTTACTATATCAAGTATTGATTAATTGATTTATTTATTATACTTGATATCCGTCATCACAAGTATTTGATCATAAATTCATTTATCCATAAAATACTTGTTGCATAATATAAAATTTATTTAAACTTTTATCATAAAAAAACTATATCTGCTTAATTCCATAGAAACACGTTCTTTATTATAAAGAATAAATAATTCTTTATAAACTTCCATCAAACTATTTATCTGCTTATTAAGAAGCATTATTTGACATACACTTAAATTTATTTATCTGCTTAATCAAGAAGTATTTTTACACAAATATAAAAGTTTTTAAACTTTATAACTGAGTCAAAATTCACATCTGCTTAACAAGAAACAAATTGTTATATAAAAGTCTTTGAACTTTTTGATCTTTAATTTCTATCTGTTTATTTAAGAAGCACATCATTGTAAAATATTTTGTAAAAAGGGAAAAAGGGAAGAGTTAATTTATTTTATGTATTTGTGAGAAAGACGAGCAATTCTTTGATTAAGACTAGAGTCTAAGAGCGGTCAACTGGGATTTGGGTCTCTAGTGAACTTGTGAGGTGAAGAAGAGGATGTTGTTTCAAGACTAGATCATAAAATAGAACTGAACTCAAAAGAAGGTACAACTAAGCTTGAGGAGGGAGCTGGGTCCAAGATAGGTAGTTGTGAAAAGTTGAAAGTTTGTCTATAAAACTTTGTAAAGGCTTCTGCGCCTGTTGAATGAGTATTTATTACTGATAATAATAGAATCTCAAGTCCTGGAGAGGAGCTTGAGACCGGATGTTACAACACACCCGGGATGTTTTTTGTGAACAAGACAAATCTCTGTGCATTGTGTGATTGAATTTTTATTATCTTGCATATTATATTCTAACATTGCAAATTAATTAACTAATTTTTTTTAAAAAGACTAAGATATATTTTTAATTTATAATAATATATTTAACCCCCCTTCTAGATTATTACTCCCTCCATTCCTAAATAAGTGTCGTTTAAGGTTTTTGCACATGGATTAAGAAAGTCATTTAATACTATCATTTAATAATTAAAATCTGTGTGAAATTCCATCACTACCCCTTTATGGGAAGTTGAAAATTATTAATACTAAGGTGAGAATTTCTTGGGACAATGAGAGAAGGTAGGGGTGATATAGGAAAGTAAATAATTTATTCTCTTAGAAAGTTGTAAACGACAAATAAATTGGAACAAATTTTTTCTTCTAAAACGTCACTTATTTAGGAATGGAGGGAGTATTAGACTATCAGCTCAAAGTTGATTCAAAGCTGGACTTCTACTTACTTAATGTACTAGGGTTTTATTAGGAGTTATAAATACTGTATTTGTGTGACACACCCAAAATAGGTATACATCACCTATCTTAAGTCGCCAAATACATGGTACAGAATACAACTATAAACTTAATTATACAACTGTCATGTAAAATACGACAAAACATAGCTGAGAGTTTTAATACAAATATTGTCTTCTAGACAATATCCAAACTCAAATGGAGTCCTCATTAAAATTATTATTACACTATTTCATAGAATAGTGAGGACTACTATATCTACCATCTCGGACCATCACTCCATTCCACGACTAGTCCCAGCTATGTTCTCATTTCCTGAAGAGAACAATGAAAGTAAACGGTGAGCTCAACTAGTCCAGTAAAGAATATTATGACTAAGATAATGCAGAATAAATTATCGTTAGCCTTCAACAGTGTGAAACTGATAGAATATAATAAACAACAAGTTTAATTTCAGCAGAACAATCAATTCATTAGAAGAGTAAAGTAGAGCATGATATCTACTATCTTCTATGATTTAAAAAGATTGTCATCAATTTTATCGCTGAGACTCAGCTCAATAAATAATCCACATCACTGAATTATCCATACATACACTATGGGCCAAGGATATTCATTAATATCACGTCCATGAATTATCCATGCACTACGGGCCAAGGATATTCGTGTTATCACCAATGGTCATGATCATGCCAACAAATGTCCATCAATGCACTACGGGCCAATGATAACTTTTACCACATCATTTGTAACAGTATAGGTTATGATTATACCGATATATAGTCATAATCATACCAATCAACAGTCCATCTATGCACTACGGGTCAAAGATGACTTTCGTCACAATATAAGTATGAGGATGATGACAATGATATAATAATTCAATTAAATGAGTGCAATGATAAATTTTAAAGTTTAATAATTTAATTTATCCAGAATTCAATAATGTCCAAATTTTCAACATGATACTGCTTTGTGGAGTAAAATTAAAGAATAATATTGTATCAAAAATAATTTAGACAGAAAAGAAATCAATTTTTGTCATGAATAGTACCTCGGGTGAATAGTACCCAAGTTAATAGTACTTCGGGAATAGTACCCCGTGAATAGTATCCCGGCATGAAAAGATCAAAATTTATCAAGAATGTTCAGAATAATATATCCATGAAAAGATACTAGATGAAGCGCAAACTTCAAGGATATTCTACTAATTTCAAGGAGTATAGAAGCAATACTTTAACAAAATGAGTGTAGAATTTGGAATCTGAAACGAAAAAATATTACTCACATACTACAGAGTATGGAAGAAAATATTATTTCTTATGAATACAGAACAAAAATAATATCCCTTACCTTAAAAAGGAGAGTATTCCGTCTGGTATGACAGGGATATTTTTGAAGAGAACTTATACTGTTTTATATACTCAAAGCTTCCTTAAATTCTAAAGAAATACGCTCAATATTATAGAAGAAGAATTTTCTGATTCTGGTGTTATTTTTAATTCTAAACTAAGCATCTTATTTATAGGAGAATGGAAAGGATACTATTTGAATTTAGAAATCAAGGACTAACAGTAAATTTTTCACGGACGATTCAACAAAAAAATTTGATTTTACTATGTTGCAATATGCAGCACTATGCACACACTGTGCAGTACTATGCAACACTATGCATAATAAAATATAATATATTTTATTTTTCATAAAAAAAACTTATTATAATATATATATTAATAATAATAATAATAATGATACTCCCTCCCGACCAAGTTCTTCCACCCCCCTATTTTAAATTAATACATATATATATATATATATATATATATATATAACAAAACTGAGATAACTTTCTCCCGACTATTTTTGAAAAATGGGTAAGTGGGGGGTCCAAATAATACGCCAAACTTACAACAAATACTTCATAAAAATCCCTTATATTTATCTCAATTCACTTGGCTTCACAAAATATATTTTTAACAACATTTATCATTAATATTATAACTCGCAATATTAACAACCAGATCATTCCCAGGAAAGAGGGGGCTTTTCGATAAGGATTTCTCCCTATTAGCGCGCAATTAGGTGACCAAACCCCTTTCCTCGACAAAACTTTCTAGACATCGTCAATAATGAAAATAATAATATGAATAACTTTGTCGTCTCAATTATTGATTCAAAAATATAAAATATTGTGACAATAATTGAATCAATAACGTGAGATACTATGCAGCAATTACTGTAGTAATAATTGAGTATAACTAAGTGACTTCTCATGTAAGCATCAATAATCAATACCGCGTGCTAATATGTAACCATGCGTATTACTATACTTTTATCACCAGGTATTTCAACAGTTAACGATAAAAATCTCGTCGTTATTTTTATAAAAAGATATTTCTGTCGTTTTCTAACTCCAACGGTAATTCCGTTGTGGGGTCCACCAATGATTGTGCCGTCATACGAATATTCCCTGTTAAAATGAATATTCCCTGACCAATCGAATATTATATAACAACTTGCTTACTTTGCAAAATTTAAAAATATTACCCACAACAATAACATTATATCAAATCCATACCATAATATTCAAAAATATATTTCGAAAAAAATTAATCTTTATTCATAAAAGTTGGGGTATTACAACCTCCCCTTCTTATGAAATTTTGTCCTCGAAATTAGGGTACGTACCTAGTATGTCGAAGAGGTGAGGATATCTTGATTTCATTTCAGATTCTAACTCCCAGGTCATTTCCTCAACATCGTGGTTTCTCCATAAAACTTTGACTTGAGGTATAACCTTGGAGCGTAGAATATGTTCCTTTTTATCCAAGATTTTAACAAGTACCTCTTCATACGTTAAATCTTCCGCTATCTCGTCTGGTTCTAACTCAATAATGTGGTTCGGGTCTTCTATATATTTACGTAACATAGATATATGAAAAACGTTATGAACACGAGACATACTTGGCGCTAAGGCGAGTCTATAGGCCACAGTTCCTACTCGATAGAGGATTTCAAATGAACCAATGAATCAAGGATTGAGCTTTCCTCTCTTTTCAAATCTTGTAACTCATTTCCATATAGCAACACGTAACAACACATGATCTCCAACATTGAATTCCACGTTCTTTCGATGAAGATTAACATAACTCTTTTGTCGATCTTGTGAGGTTTTTATACGTTGCCGGATCATTTGAATATTTTTTGTTATCATGCGTTCCAATTCCGGTCCCAACAACGTTGCTTCACCCACCTCATCCCAGCATACTGGAGAATGACACTTGTGTCCATATAATGCCTCGAATGGAGCCATGCCAATACTTGCTTGATAACTGTTGTTGTAGGAGAATTCCACTAATGGCAAGAACTTGTCCCAACTTCCTTTGAAGTCAAGGACACAGAGTCTTAATAGATCTTCAAGAGTTTGAATAGTCCTCTCTGACTGCCCGTCCGTTTGAGGATGATATGCCGAACTAAATCGTAAATTCGTGCCCATAGCTTTTTCCAAACTAACCCAAAATCGTGAAGTGAATCTTGGGTCTCGATCAGAAAATATGGATACTAGCATACTATGCAGTCTTACAATCTCATTTATATATATATAACGTAAGACGTTCAAGTGAATAAGTTTCTCGTATAGGTAAGAAATGAGCAGACTTGGTTAGTCTATCAACAATGACCCAAATTGCATCTATGCCTTGAGAAACCTTGGGAAGACCAATAACGAAATCCATGGTAATGTGCTCCCACTTCTATTCTGGAATTTTAAGTGGTTACAATGGACCTTATGGCACTTGATGCTCCGCCTTGACACGTTGATAAGTTAAACACCTTGAGATAAACTCCGCTATCTCTCTTTTCATATTGCTCCACCAAAATGTATGTCGAAGATCATGATACATTTTGGTACTCCCAGGATGGATTACAAATGGTGTGTTGTGTGCCTCCATCATGATTTTATACTTCAAGTCAGAGTCGTTAGGAATACAAAGTCTGGAGTTGACTCGAAGTATTCCTTCTTAATCGATTCTTGCTTCCGGAATATCACCTTCTTGTACTTTCTTCCTCATACACATCAGCTCCAGTTCCGTAAGTTGAGCAGCTTTAACTTTATCGATTAAAGTCGGTTCTACTCGTATATTTAACATCATCACGTGGGTCCCTGGAGTCTTTAACTCTATCTCCATCCTTTGTAAGTCATACATAATAGGCCTTTGCGTTGACAATAGCGCCCTTGTACCAATATATGATCTTCTACTCAATGCATCAGCTACCACGTTGGCTTTTTCAGGATGGTATTGAATGGTATGATCGTAATCTTTCAATAGCTCGAGCCAACGTCGTTGCCGCATGTTGAGTTTCTTTTGGGTGAAGAAATATTTGAGGCTTTTATGATCTGTATAGATCTCCACCTTCTCCCTATACAGGTAATGTGTGATGCCCCCAAAATAGGTCCACACGACCCATTCTGAGTCGCCATATATCACACTATAGAATTCAAATACAAACTTCATTTATACAATTGTTGAACTATCGTGCAAAATACGACAACACATAAGCTGTGAGTTTTAATACAATATTTTCTCGTAGACAGTATCCAAAATCAAATTATTACAATGCCATATAAAATACAGCAACAAATATTTCATGACCCCAAAGAAGAACGAGAAGATTACTATCATGTTCATTCTAATGAGGTGCACTTTTGACGCTTTTAAAGTCGGGTTCTCATCACCCTATTGTTGTTCACAAAAATCAATTATTAAGTGACGTATAATATACGACACACCCATCTTAGGTCCTCAATACAATTATATATTGCATGTCATGCCATTTTATAATGTTTTGAGAAACTTCGACAGTCTCGGACCATCACACTATTCCCCTGTTATCCCCGCTCGACCTAGCTACACTCTTAATACCTGAAAGGAATTGTGAAGCAAAAGGGTGAGCACAAATAGCTCAGTAAAGAATATTATGACTAAGATAATTAATTTATCAATAGCCTTCATCAGTAATAAATCAGAGATTTAGAACATATGGTAGATGATAAAACTTTTCAACCATAGTTGCAGCGGAATCAACAATCCATTAAAAGAGTCAAATAGAAAATAATGTCTACAATCCTCTCCAAATTAAAAGTCCATCATTCTTGTAATACTCATCAATAGTTCTTTATTGTAATCAAGATAAAGATAACTCTCATCACCTGTATTCACCTAAACCACCAAAAATTATGGTTAAATTCACAATTCATATTTATAATTATGTAAATCAACAGTTTCTCCTTGCCACAAAGGCTTAATAGAACGTTTACTCAATATCCTTACCCCAAAGGTTAAAGATATTCAAATGTAATAACAATGATCATACCAATCAGTTATCTATCTTTGCACTACTGGCCAAAGATATTCAACTATAAAACCAATGGTCATGATCATACCAATCAATTGTCTGTCAGTGCACTACGACCAAAAACATTCAACTGTTAACTAATGGTCATGATCCTGCCAAACACATCATTGAATTATCAATGAACTACGGGCCAAGGATATTCGTTAGTATCACCAGTGGTCATGATCATGTCATACACCTGTCCATCTTTGCACTACGGGCCAAAGCTATCAATTAACAGTTCGTCTTTGTACGTAAGCCAAATATATACAACTGTAAAACCAATAATTAACTGTTCATCTTTGCACATAAGCCAAAGATATACAATTGTAACACCAATAATTAACAGTCCATCTTTGCACGTAAGCCAAAAATATACAACTGTAAAACCAATAATCAACAGTCCATTTATGCACTACGGGCCAAAGATGACTTTCATCACAATATAAGCATGAGGATGATGACAATGATATAAGCATTAATCAAACAAAATCAAGGATAAATATTAAAGACTTTAAATTTATCCAGAGTTTAAAAATACCCAAATTGTCAACATGATATTACTTTGTGGAGTAAAATTCAAGAATAATATCCATGTGTCAAAAATAATTTGGAAAGAAAAGAAATAAAATTTTGGGGTGAATAGTACCCCATGAATAGTACCCTATGAATAGTACTTCGAGAATAGAACCCCATAAATAGTACCCCCGGCATGAAAAGTACCCCGAATACCCGAGTGAATAATATTTGAGTGAATAGTACCCCGGTATGAAAAGTTCCTCGAATAATCGTCTGAATAATATTCTAGTGAATAGTAACCGGGTGAATAGTAATACGTGAATAGTACCTCGGGTGAAAATATTGATATTTAATAAGAAAGTTCAGATCAATATTCTAATGAAACGATACTGGATGAAGCGCAAAACTCAAGGGTATTCCACTAATTTTAGGGTTTATAAAAGCAATACTTACCATAGTAAGTTTAGATTTAAGAATATGAAAAGAAATAACATACGAAACTACAAATGGATTTTCACCTGTCATACGGTACGTAATCCGCGTAGACAAGTTATTCCGACATATTAAAGGATAAATACAAAAAGTAGTATTCCTTATGAATGTGAAAGAAATAATACCCCTTACTATAAGAAAATAACATCCTTTACGAATACAACAAATAATATCCCTTACGAATACAAAAGAAATAACACCCCTTACGGATACAAAAGAAATAACACCCCTTACTGATACAAAAGAAATAACACCCCTTACTGATACAAAAGAAATAACACCCCTTACCTTAGTAGAAGATTGGATACTGCAATAGTGAAGTAGCAGAATACTCTTCTTCTTGTTCTCTATAGTTTCTCTTATGAGTCTTAGTGAATTGGTGAGAATGAAGGAAAAATTAAGCTTCTATTTATAGGAGAATAAACTAAATAGTAACTGATTCATGAATTAACGGTCCAGATTGATTTACTATTAGAACGGACGGTCCATATTGATTACTATTAAAAGCACAACCGACGGTCCAGATTGATTACTTTTAAAACCACCACCGACGGTCCAGATTGATTACTTTTAAAACCACCACAGACGATCCAGATTGATTTACTTTTAAAACCACCACCGACGGTCCATATTGATTTACTATTAAAACCACCATCGACTGTCCAGATTGATTTACTATTAAAACCACCATCGATAGTCCAGATTGATTTACTATTAAAACCACCATCGACGGTCCATAAAATTAGTAAATCTTCCCATGGAATACTAAGTTAAACTTACAACAAACGCCTCATAACAAATCCCTATATTTATATAAAAAATTGAATAAGTATTTACCACAAATCATTTATCTTTAATAAACACATTTTTAATATTTCAATAACTATTCATCATTAATATTATAACTCATGATATTTAACAATCACCTCATTCCTAGGAAAGAGGGGGCATTTCGATAAGGATTTCTCCTTATTGGCGCGCAATTAGATGACCTAACCTCTCCTCGACAGAACTTTCTAGACATCGTCAATATTGCAAATAATAATATGAATAACTTTGTTGTCTGAACTATTGATTTAATAATATAAAATATTATGCATTTATATCTTTGTGACAATAATTGAATCAAATAACGTGAGATACTATGCAACAATTACTGTAGCAATAATTGAGTAAACTGAGTGGCTTCTTACGTAAACATCAATAATCAATATTGTGTGCTACTATGCAACCACGTGTATTACTGTACTTTTACCATCGGGTATTTCAACAATTTTAACGGTAAAACTTTTGCCAAAATTTTTATAAAAAGATATTTCTATCATTTTTTAACTCCGAAAATACTTTCGTTGTGGGGTCCACCAATGATTGTGCCATCGTACGAATATTCTCTGTTAAAAATGAATATTCCTTGACCAATCGAATATTCCCCGACACAACAAATATTTTATATCAACTTGCTTACTTTGCAAAATATTCAAATATCACCCTTAACTTTAACCTTTTATCAATTTAACAATTTATTAAATAGAATAATAATTATAAGAAAATTGGATACTTTCATTTCATAAAATTCGGGGTCTGACATAATGCCTCCGGATTTTAAGTGCGAAAACGACAGCAGCCAACTCTAGATCATGAGTAGGATAATTCCTCTCATATTCTTTGAGTTGTCGTGAGGCATAGGCTATGACTTTTCCATATTGCATGAGAACACATCCTAACCTTCTACCTGAAGCATCGTTGTATATGACAAATCCCTCCAAACCAGATGGTATTGTCAGAACAGGTGCTGAAATGAGTCTCCTCTTGAGTTCTTGAAAACTCTTTTCACATTCCTCGCTCCAATCGAATTTTGTATCTTTTCGAGTCAGTTGAGTTAATGGAGTAGCGATTTGAGAAAATCCTTCCACGAATCTTCGATAATAACCAGCTAAGCCTAGAAAGCTACGTACTTCGGTCACTGACTTAGGTTGCTCCCAGCTTTGAATTGCTTCAATCTTTGCTGGGTCAATAGATATTTCGTGATTTGATATCACGTGCCCAAAGAATGCTACTTCCTCAAGCCAAAACTCGCATTTCTTTAACTTGGCGTATAACTTGTTCTCACAAAGCTTTTGGAGTATCAACCTCAAGTGTTGCTCATGATCTTCACGGCTTTTGGAGTAAATGAGAATGTCATCAATAAAGAGAACCACAAAATGATCCAAATATTCCTTGAATACTCGGTTCATCATATCCATGAAGGCAGCAGGAGCATTAGTCAATCCAAAAGATATGACTAGGAATTCGTAATGCCCGTACCGAGTTCCGAAAGTAGTCTTTGGAATGTCACCAGTTTTAATCTTTAACTAATGATATTTGGAACGAAGATCAATCTTTGAAAAGAATTTAGCTCATTGCAACTGGTCAAACAGGTCATCAATGTGAGGCAACGAGTACCTATTTTTAACGGTGACATGATTTAACTCCCGATAATCAATACAAAGTCGCATACTCCCATCTTTCTTCTTTACAAATAGAACAAGAGCACCCCAATGTAACATACTAGAATGAATAAAACTGATGTCTAACAATTCCTGCATTTGGGTTTTTAACTCCTGAAGTTTAATAGGAGCCATTCGATATGGGACTTTGGAAATGGGTTTTGTACTGGGTTCAAGGTCAATAAAAAATTTGATTTCACGCTCTAGGGGTGGACCGGGAAGTTCTTCAGGGAATACGTCAGGAAATTTATTAACAATAGAAATATCATTCAAATCTGATGTATTTTTGTTTAAATCCGTGACATAGGCTAAGAAAGATTAACATCTGTTTTTCAATAAACGAATGGTTTTATGGCTTGATATGACAGTGATTGACTTTAGTAGTTTGGTCGCTTGAATTCGCATAATAGGTTGGTTAGGAATATGAAAGCTAACAACCTTACAAAAATAATCAATTTTAGTGTATGAGTAATTAACCAATCAATCCCTAAAATCACATCAAATGCAAGTATTTTCAAAGAGATAAGATCGACAGGTAATGTGAGGTTGCCGATTTGAATCAAACAAGATTTATAAATAGTGGATGTAATAAAGGTTTCTCCAAAAGGAATTTCAACAGATAAGTCAAAGTCTAATTTCTCCAAAGTTAAATTTAAACGTTCAGCGCAAGTAGGAGAAATAAAAGAATGGGTAGAACCAGTATCAAATAAGGTATAGACTTTGTAAGAGTTTATGATTAGCTTACCCGTGATAATTTAGTTTGGGTTCCTCACTTTTCGGGAGGTCACAACAAAAGCTCTCCATTGAACTACTGGCTTTGACTTGTTTGGGACAGCCTTTGGTGTCTCCATCCCAGCTGGACTTGACTTCACTGCATGACAAAATTTGGCTAAGTGAACTTCTCTTCCGTAATTATAACATATTTTGGACTACATCGTGCAGTTTGGATTGATGTGTCTCTCCCCTCCGCATTTGAAGCATACGATCGGTGGTCATTCTCCTTCCTTAACAACAGGTGTTGGTGCTGACGCTTTTCCATCATTATTGAATCTCCTTTTCTTGAAATTTTCACTTCCATTGTCTTGGCCATGATTACCACCAAAGTGGTTACCATTTCTAGCATGTTGAATCCCTCCACGTTTGTAGTCACCGCTTCGATGACTGCTACCACTGGTATTATAATTTTGATGGTTGCTCTCTCTTGGTTAATTTGACTCATTATTGCGTTCCAAATAACTGAGCCCTATTCACAACATCTGAATACAAACAAAGTTTGTGAGAAATGAGGAATTGACGTATTTCGGGTTTCAAACCTCTTAGAAACATCCGCGTCATACGCTCATCATTATCTACCAAATGGGATGTAAACTGGGATAACTCCGTAAATTTAGCTTCATACTGCGATACAGTCATATTATTTTGCTCCAGCTTGATGAACTCCACTTCCTTCATGTAACGAATATTTTTGGGAAATTACTTGTCGTTGAACAGTTCTTGGAACTTCTCCCAAGACATCTTTAGTGCGGTAGGTTGAGTATGTTTTACAGATTCCCACCAGTAATCTTCCTCTCCTCGCAACAAGAAGGTGCAAAGGGAACCTTTTGCTCCTCGGAGCATCCCAAGACATCAAATATCTTGGTGATCTGCTTTAACCACGTCTCCGCCTTAAGTGGTTCTGGCTTTTCCAAAAACTCTGGTGGTTCCAGCTCCTTAAACTGTTTAGCGGTGACCATCCGAGAGTTTCCAGTGTTTCCACCTGCATTTTGAACAGGAGTCTCTCTTGCCTGATGTTGCATGAATTGCAGAAAGCCTCTGAACATCCCATCATTCATCATTTGGTCGGTGTTGTTGTTTACATGAGGATTGTTGCCTTCCTGATGCACATTATCCTGGTTATTGATCTGTGGTGACTCAACGGTCTCCTATGCTCCATTGCTTATCTCAACATTTTTAGATGTCATTTTCAAACACTGCCACAAAATAAGGGTTAATTGACATGCCACATATTATCCCTATATTCTAACCGACCAATTAAATAACAAATAAGCTTAGGTAGGTCATACTAGCGAAGGATTTACCCGTCTCTGCCCTCCTAGTTCTAGTCTCACATCTCAGCCAGGGATCATATCCCTAAGCTTTGATACCAACTGTGTCGCCCCCAAAATAGGTATACATCACCTATCTTGAGTCGCCAAATACATGGTACAGAATACAACTACAAACTTAATTATACAACTGTCGTGTAAAATACGACAAAATATAGCTGAGAGTTTTAACACGAATATTACCTTCTATACAATATCCAAACTCAAATGGAGTCTTCATTACAATTATTATCAAACTATTTCATAGAATAGTGAAGACTACTATATCCACCATCTCGGACCATCACTTTGTTCCCCGACTAGTCCCGGCTATGTTCTCATTTCCTGAAAAGAACAATGAAAGTAAAGGGTGAGCTCAACTAGCCCAGTAAAGAATATTATGACTAAGATAATGCAGAATAAATTATCGTTAGCCTTCGACAGTGTTAAAATGATAGAATACAATAAACAACAAGTTTAACTGTAGGGGAACAAGCAATCTATTAGAAGAGTCAAGTAGAGCATGATATCTACTATCTTTTATGATATAAAAATTTTATCATCAATTTTATCGCTGAGACTCAGATCAATAAATAATCCACATCACTGAATTATCCATGCACTACGGGCCAAGGATATTCGTGTTATCACCAATGGTCATAATCATGCCAACAACTGTCCATCAATGTACTACGGGCCAATGAGGACTTTTACCACATCATTTGTAATATTACAGGTCATGATTATAAATAGTTATAATAATACTAATCAACAGTCCATCTATGCACTACGGGCCAAATATGACTTTCATCACAATATAAGCATGAAGATGATGACAATGATATAAGAATTCAATTAAATGAGAGAAAGGATAAATTTTAAAGATTTTAATTTAATTTATCCAGAATTCAATAATGTCCAAATTGTCAACATGATAACTTCTTTGTGGAGTAAAATTTAAGAATAATATTGTATCAAAAATAATTTAGACAGAAAAGAAATTAATTTTTGTCATGAATAGTACTCCGGGTGAATAGTACCCGAGTAAATAGTACCCCGTGAATAGTACTTCAGGAATAGTACCCCGTGAATAGTACTCCAGTATGAAATGATCAAAATTTATCAAGAATGTTCACAATAATATATCCATAAAAAGATACTAGATGAAGTGCAAATTTCAAGGATATTCTACTAATTTCAAGGAGTATAGAAGCAATACTTTAACAAAATGAGTGTAGAATTTGGAATCTGAAACGAAATAATATTACTCACATACTACAGAGTATGGAAGAAAATATTATTTCTTACGAATACTGAACAAAAATAATATCCCTTACCTTAAAAAGGAAAGTATTCCGTCTGGTATAGCGGGGATATTTTTGAAGAAACCTTATATTGTTTTCTACGCTCAAAAGCTTCCTTAAACTCTAAAAAAATACGCTCAATATTATAGAAGAAGAATTCTCTGATTCTGGGGTAATTTTAATTCTAAACTAAGCATCCTATTTATAGGAGAATGGAAAGGATACTATTTAAATTTAGAAATCTCGGACCAACAGTAAATTTTTCACGGGCGAATTCACGGACGATTCAACAAAAAATTTTAATTTTACTATACTGCACTATACAGCACTATGCACA
Organism: Panax quinquefolius; assembly: GCA_020205615.1. NCBI lineage: Eukaryota > Viridiplantae > Streptophyta > Magnoliopsida > Apiales > Araliaceae > Panax > Panax quinquefolius. The sequence continues at coordinate 22,806,329 of CM035157.1, forward strand.
CATTATGCAGTACTATGCAACACTATGCATAATAAAATATAATATATTCTATTTTTCATTAGGAAAAACAAAACTTTTTATAATAAATATATAATAATAATAATAATAATGATACTCCCTCCCGACCAAGTTCTTCCACCCCCCCCCCCCCCTATTTCAAATTAATACATATATATATATATATATATATATATATATAACTGAGATAATTTTTTCCCGATTATTTTTGAAAAATGAGTAAGTGGGGGTCCAAATAATACGTCAAACTTATAAAAAATACCTCATAAAAATCTCTTCTATTTATCTCAATTCACTTGGCTTCACAAAACATATTTTTAACAAAATTTATCATTAATATTATAACTCACAATACTAACAACCAGATCATTTCCAAGAAAGAGGGGGCTTTCCGATAAGGATTTCTCCCTATTGACGTGCAATTAGGTGATTAAACTCATTTCCTCGACAGAACTTTCTAGACATCATCAATAATGTAAATAATAATATGAATAACTTTGTCTTCTCAATTATTGATTTAATAATATAAAATATTTGACAATAATTGAATCAATAACGTGAGATATTATGCAGCAATTACTGTAGTAATAATTGAGTATAACTGAGTGTTTTCTCATATAAGCATCAATAATCAATACTGTGTGCTACTATGCAACCACGCGTATTACTGTATTTTTATCACCGGGTATTTCAACAGTTAACGATAAAACTCTCGCCGTTATTTTTATAAAAAGATATTTATGTCGTTTTCTAACTCCGACAGTAATTCTGTTGTGGGGTCCACCAAATGATTGTGCCGTTGTACGAATATTCTCTGTTAAAACGAATATTCCCCGACCAATCCAATATTTTATAACAACTTACTTACTTTGCAAAATTTATAAATATTAACCACAACAATAACATTATATCAAATCCACACCATAATATTTAAAAATATATTTTGAGAAAAATTAATCTTTATTCATAAAAGTTGGGGTCTTACATTTTGGCTTAATTTAAAGAGAATTTTTTTACTGCAATTCATTGATAGCCACTTCTACAGAGACTTGGAGATTTTCGTTGAAAAACACACGTGACAGAGATTGGAGCTTGAAGACTGGAGATTTCTCGATAGGATTTTTCTTCTTCTCTTAATTTCAGTATATGTAATTGAGATGTTATTTAATTTTAATCTTCTAATTTTTATTGTGATGATGTAATTTCCTAATTAGGGGTATAATGGAAACTTTTACAATTCTATAATTCAGTTACTATTATTTCTCCTTATTGATCATATTGTGTTGATTATTATATTTTGTGCTTAATTAAATAATTGTTTGGTCAACAATTAATGTGATATCTCTGATGGAATTGAAAGAAGAAATCTTAGATTAAATTTGAATATAATAACGCATGAATTTGTTGATTCTTGTTAAGGATAACATAATAGTGTATGAGACGAAAGTACTTGTATGTCATGCGTAACTTTGTTAGGAGTTTGTGCTTAATGAATCTATTTTAAGTGTCTTGCATGAAAATAGCAAAATAACTGAAATATGTTTTTTTATTATTCATTGAAAAATGTTAATAAATTGATAGGAAATCCTAGTTGACAACTCATTGGATTAAATAAAGGGAAATACGGTAAGGAGATTATTGCAAAACAATTGGGGAAATTGCACTCCTATATTTTAATCATCTGGTGATCAATTTTTGTTAGTTTATTAGTTTTATTTTTCACAAATTAATTGGAGTGACTATTTAAGTGAGTTAAATTGGTAAAAAAAACTTGGTAATTAGAGTAATTGTTAGTATTTGTTCCCTGTGGGCTCAACATCATTTCTTACTTCTATATTACTTGATTAACCATGTGCACTTGCACATATTGTTAGTATATAAAACGGACAACAAGTTTTTGGCGCCGCTGTCGGGCCAATAAGAACTTTCACCATAACCCTTTTTGTCTATAACACCAAAGGTCATGATTATACCAATTCACAGTTCTTGGTCATAATCATGCCAATCAATGGTTACTCTTTGCACTTCGGCCAAAAAGAATTTTTCACCACACTTTAAATCGAAGGATTATGACAATGATATAAAGGATGAATGGAAATAATAAGAATAATAAGATTAAAAATAAACATTAGAGATCTATAATTTAATTTGTTCAAAGTCTAAGAAAGTCCAAATTGTCAACATGATATCCAGAAATTCAATTAGAGTCCAATAATAGAATAAATAAGGTTTATAATTCAACTATAATGTTTAAAATGCAATAAAAAATCAGATGAAAAGATATTATATGAAGCACATATAAAGTGCAATAAAAAGATTCAGGTGAAAAGACATTAGATGAAGCACAAACTATTTAGACTATTAATTAAGGAAGTTCTAAATAGTTTAGAACTTTTCACCGTTTAATAAAAAATTTATAAAAACGAATAACAATTTCTTACCATAATATGGAGTATGAAAGAAAATAATATCCCTTACCTCAATTAGCAAGCGATTGGATACTATTTTTTATGAAGTTTATCAAGCTAGATATATATTTATAATATAACTAGTAATTACCACAAATAAATTTCATAGTTTACACTAACTCGGACTTGATAGTATAACTTTGTGTAGTGTACAAAACAGAGTATATATTTCAAAATAACTTTTGAAAGAATGAATAATATTTCAAAAAAAATCTTCCAGAGGAAGCTTTTCAAAATAAATCTCCCAAAGAAAGAGTCTTCTAAAGGAAGAGTTGAAAAAACTGTGTGACGTGTGTGAGTTCTTATGTAACTATATATTATAAAAACTCACCTGAACAATTGGTGCACCAAAACTTAAAACAACCTTAACCCTTCAAAGACACGTACACTAATGATTTAGAGAGTGGAAGGAAGGTTAAGCAAGAGAGTTATGAAAATCTTTCTGCTTAACCCCCTATTTATAGCAAAAACTTAACCCACATCTACATCCCCACACGTTACACATTTTAGGCTACTTTTAATCTATATCGTTCATCACCTATCAACACGTTACACATTTTAGATAACTTTTAATCTACACCATCCATTAGTTATCAACACGTTACACATTTTCAGAACACACATTACACACTTTAGGACTATTCTTACACACGTTTCACACTTCAGGACACACGTTACACATTTCAGGACTATTCTTACACACGTTTCATAGTTCAGGACGCATGCTACACATTTTCAAGATTATTATTCTTTATTACTCACCATTATTATTATAAATCAATTTTTTTAATTACTGTATTAATATCATAGACTCGCAATACTAACAACCAGATCGTTCGCAGGAAAGAAGAGTCTTCTGATAAGGATTTCTCCTTATTGGCAAGCAATTATATACCTAACCCCTTTTCTTGACAGAACTTCTAGACATTACCAATAGTGCTTGTGACACCCCCAAAATAGGTATACATCACCCATCTTGAGTCGCCAAATACATGGTACAAAATTCAAATACAACTTAATAATACAACTGTCGTGTAAAATACGACAAAACATAAACTGAGAGTTTTAATACGAATATTGTCTACCAAACAGTATTCAACTCAAATGGAGTCCTCAATACATTTATTATCACACTATTTCATAGAATAGTGAGGACTACTAATGTTATCATCTGGACTGTCACTCTTTTCCCCGACTAGTCCCGGCTACGTTTTCATTTCCTGAAGAGAACAATGAAAGCAAAAGGGTGAGCTCAACTAGTCCAGTAAAAAATATTACGACTAAGATAATGCAAAATAATTTATCGTTAGCCTTCAACAATGTTAAACTGATAAAATATAACAAACATCAAGTTAACTGCAGCGGAATAAGCAATCCATTAGAAGAGTCAAGTAGAGCATAAAATCTACTATCTTCTATGATTTAAAAGGTTTTTCATCACTTTTATCACGAGACTCAAATTTTAATAAATAATTCACATCATCGAATCACCCCGTACTACTACCCAGGACATTCTTTAGTATCACGACCACAAATTATCCATGCACTACGGCCAAGGATATTCGTGTATTCATCAATGATCATGATCATGCCAACAACCTCATCCATCAATGCACTACGGGCCAATGAGGACTTTTACCACATCATTTGTAATATTACTACCATGATTATACCGAATAATCCTCAGTTCATAATCATACCAAGTCCATCTATGCACTACATGCCACGTATGACTTTCAATGTAATATAAACATGAGGATGATAACAATGATATAAGAATTCAATAAAACAAGTTCAAGGATAAATTTTAAAGATTTATAATTTAATTTATCCAAAATCAAGAACGCCCAAATTGTCAACATGATACTGCTTTGTGGAGTAAAATTCAAGAATAATATTTTACCGAAAATAATTTGGACCGAAAACGAATCAATTTTTATCATGAATAGTACCCCGGGTGAATAGTACCCTGTGAATAGTACTTCAGGAATAGTAATCCCATGAATAGTACTCCGACATAAAAAAGTTAAAACTTATCAAAAATGCTCAGAATAATATTTTCATGAAAAGATACTAGATGAAGCATAAATATCAAGAATATTCTACTAATTTCATGGAGTATAGAAGCAAAAATTTTAACAAAACGAGTATAGAATTCGAAATCTGAAACGAAATAATATTACTTACATACTACAGAGTATGGAAGAAAATATTATTTCAAGCGAATATTGAACAAAAATAACATCCCTTACCTTGAAATGAAGAGTATTCCAACTGGTATAGCGGGGATATTCTTGAAGAAAACTTTCACTGTTTTCTATGCTCAAAGCTTTCTAAAACTCAAAAGAAATACGCTCAATATTATAGAATAAGAATTCTCTGATTCTGGTGTGATTTTCAATTCTAACTTAAACGCCTATTTATAGGAAAATGCTAGAACATCATAGGAGACTAAATTAATAAAATAATATTATTTTCAAAATATTTCTACGCACACCTCTTGGACCAAAATTCAGCCACCACAAGTGAGACCCACCAAAATTCAGATTTTTTACACCAACCAAAAGTGGGCCCCACCATATTTTTAAATAAAAATATTTAATTTCCAAAACTTCAATAATTCATAATAAATAGCCCTTTTATCAGAAAATACGAATTTTATGTCCATTCCACATAAAATCGAATTCTCTACAGCTTTATAGAAGAAAGTTTTTCCAATTTCTAAATAGAAAATATCCGAATTCCAAAAACGGATGATTTTCAATACCTCATAAAATTCATAACAAATCATACGTTAATTTTTAACGGTTTAAAATTTGTGGACATATACTCAACTTATATATGTATAACATATCCAAAAATTACAACGATCCAACGGTCGGATCAAAATTATAACTCACACAATAGAGCTTTAAGAACACCGATTTGATTTTTTAATACCTCCAATCCGATAAAATACTGATAAAACACCTCAATAATAATTCATTCATTTATAACCACATAAAATAAATATTTTCCTATCCATCATTTATATCCGCATCGAATAAATATTTCCTTATCAATAATTAATTATTCACAAATAATATCACAGAATCACAATAATGACAACCAGACAGTTCCCAGGAAAGAGGGGACTTTTCGATAAGGATTTCTCCTTATTGGCGCGCAATTAGGTGACCAAACCTCTCCTTGACAGAACTTTCTAGACATTGCCAATAATGTTATCTAATAATATTATTCAAATAATATGAATTATTGATTTGATAATGGAAAATACTGTGCAGAGAAGGTATTAGTCTGTCGAACTCCGAAGTCAAGACGTCATTCCATCTCCCGAAGTCGAAGGTGAATTTGTCATCCCAACTCCCGAAGTTGAAGGTATTCAATCACCTGAAGTCGAAGCTGAAAGTGCCATCCCATCTCCCGAAGCTGAAGGTATTAATGTCGAAGGTGTTTAATGACCTCTTCGTTTGTGACGATCATCAAATTCATGATATTCTAAGGCCATCAACATATTATTCGATAGCTCGGTATCTTTGGTCTCGAACCATCTTGCATCAGTCACCCTAGGTTGAGAAGAACTCGTCCTCAATTTCTCAGTTTGTTCAACAGATTGCTCAAAATAGAGGCTCAAATGTTTAACGTTGAAAACGTCCGAAGTTCGCAGATGATTTAGAATGCGTAACCGATAAGCATTTACGTTGATTCGCTGTAAAATTTCACAAGGACCAATTTTTTGATCCTTAAGTTTATTATAATCGCCAACAGGAAAATGTGAAAGTAGTATGCACACAAGCCAATCATGTTTGATGATAAAGCATATACTTTATAACAATCTTATTCATTTATTAATAAAAAGTATTTATTAAAGGCTTTTAATTATCTACATGATGCTGTTTTATAATATGTGAGAAACCCATAGTTTTAAGCAATGCTTTTAGAATAATGATGATGATCATTCTAATGAGATCTAAATTCTTAGAAAGCTTAAAACTAAAATAGTTCCCAATCGTTGGATTACTAAATTGGGGATTAGTGAATCCGGATAGATTGGTACATACGTTGCTTGCTCATTGGATGAGGATGATTGATCTCATGATCATTTGTGTGGAGACACTAAAGCAAGTATGTAGGTGCTTATTAGTGAATAAGTTCACTGAACGTGGCTCGCTAAGGAATACCTAATGGAGTTTTACTTGCCTGTCAATAGAAATTCCTGTAGTAATAGTAGTACAAGTAATCCTTGGACTTGAGATCATTATAGTATCTTGTGTATGATGAGTTATACTTTGAATTATTCCTTAAGACCCTTAGGGTATATCAAAGGGTATGCTTGGGTATAACAAGTTGTACATGGAGATAATATATGATCAATAAAGAATCTACCACTTCTAATAAAAGAAGAGAAATATCCTATGTGATTCGATAAATGACAACCCAGTAGTCCTTGGCCAAGGCAGAATGAAATTAGAAAGGAGTTTCTAAATTGCATTATTTGGAGTTGTGCATTTAAGGATCGAAATACATATAATTAAATAAAATAATACTTGACAAAGAATTCCATGTCTTATATTTAATTGGGACATCAGTATGGTGGAAGGATTGAATTGTACGAAAACTATTTACTCAAAGGTTCTTTTATGATTAATGTTGAAATCTATATTATCCTAAAAGTCGTTGATCGCTAGGGAGGCTTATCCCAATCAGAGAATAAATATTATTTATTTAAATAAATTAATTGTTTAATTTATTTATTTAAATAAGATTAGAATTGTTCTAATTGATTTATTCACAACCGTTTAATATGGAGAACCTAAAGGGTCACACCATAAAAGGAAGAATAATTATTTAAGAAGTTAATGGCATAATCGTAATAATATAATTAAGTATATTTAATTTAATCTATGGTGATAGAATAAATTAAATAGCTTAATATTTATTATTTAATATTTTAGAAATATTAAATATAAATTAATAAGAGGAGTCTTATTAATATTATTACAATTATTATTATTTTAATTTCTAAAAGAGTTTAGGAATTAATTTAAAATAAGTACTCTCATTTATTCCTAATAGGATTAGGAGGGAAAATTAGTTAAAGGAGATTAATTAATTATCCCTAATAAGATTAGGGAGCTTAATTAATTAAAAAAATTTAATTAATTAAATAAAACCCAATTTCTTAATTGTTAAGGTGGGTTGCCCACATCTATAAATAAGAGGAGTCTTATTATGGGTGATGGGGTTGTTGACTTTTACAACATACGTAATTCCAATAGTTGGGAGAGTACGCTTTTTCTATAGAGATAGAAAAACTAGGGTTTAGCCAACCACCCATTTTCTTGAATCTTTATTATTCCTTGGTGGATCACCTCTAGAGGCCAAACACTTGGGTGGCTAACGTTGATCAAAGGAAAGAACCAAACCCGATGAATTCAAGTTGAACGCGAAAGGATTTGGAGGTGAACTTGTACCTGAGGAAGCTCGATCTTCAAGGGTATGATTTTATTCTTTATCTTTTCGTTTAATTAATAATTGTGCATAAAGGGTGATCCGGGTATATGGTTTGTAAAATTTTAAAACTCTGATTTTTACACGTTTCCGCTTATTTTTGCAATTTGATTGCGTTCATGAATATTACAAACCTAACAGTGGCATCAGAGCCAAACCTTTATGCGAATTATTAATTATTTTAATTTGATATGTATATTGATATGTGTTTAGAATAATTTAATTGGGCATAATTTATCGTATAAAATTTATTTAAAAAAAAAAAAGGGGCCGAAATATTTTTTTCCCGTAAGCCTGATTTTTTTTTTTTGAAAAACGTTATCCACGTGATTCTTGTTGCTTGTGACGTGAATGATTAACGTGTATGTTAATCATGTAACGTGAAAAACCGTTGGACATGTTCCTTGAAGCAAGTAGTATATATATATATATATATATATATATATATATATATATTAGTAATATATATATTAACACGTTTATATATATATTCTAGATAATATATATATATATATATATATATATATATATATTATTATATATATACTATTAATATATATATATATATATATATATATATATTCTTACTTATTTTATAATTAAAATAAAAAGTTTATTTTAATATTAAAATATAAAGATTTATTTTAATTTTAAAATTAAATTTCATGCTAACTAATTAGAGTTGGAATTGGATTCCATGATAACTAATTGGAGTTGAAATTGGATTATATGTTTCCTTAAATAAAGGAGTTTATTTAGATATGAAATAAGATTTCATATTATTCAAAATAAAAGAGTTTATTTGTGAATAGGAAAGAGAATCCTAATTTCCTTAAATAAAGGAGTTTATTTAGATATGAAATAAGATTTCATATTATTCAAAATAAAGGAGTTTATTTGTGAATAGGAAAAAGAATCCGTGTTTCCTTTAATAAAGGAATTTATTTATTTATTTATTTTTACTTGGAATTGGATTCCATAATTAATTAAAATAAAGGAGTTTATTTTGATTAAAGATTTTGATTAAAATAAAATAGTTTATTTTATTCAAAATTGGATAAATTAAAATAAAATAGTTTTATTTTGATTTAAATTTGGATTAAAATAAAGGAGTTTATTTTGATTCAAAAATAGATTTTATACTAACTAAATTTGCCCATTAAATGATATCAATATATATATATTAAATGTTTATTATTCATAAGATGAATGTTATTTATTGATGCATGATGATGTGTGTATGATAATAAATAGGATTGATTATAGACTATCGACCAATATGATTGGATTTTATTTTAGTTGGATGCATGAATGTATGAGTTTTATTAAATGGGGTCTCACAGTACTCGCCTTCTCTAATTTTTCTTAATGTAAATTCTATTCCCTTCTATGTACTTCCCTTGATTCACGATCAAGGTTTCTATTTATTTTAAATAGTTTTGTAATAGGAATAGTTAGAATTAATTTTGAAAAATTGGAGATCAAGGAACAAGGAGCGCTTGAAGACCTGCTTGTAATGGAGCCCTGTTTTAAATGTAATAGTTATATTTAAATATTATTTCTTGCACCCTTAGGGTTTGACCTTTTTGGTTCACTTGGTGGCTCTAGTGAACCAAACTAGAATAAAAGTCCATAATCAATCCGAGTAGAATATAGTATTCTATATGTGCATGTTTATACTATATATATTATATATTATGCAAACATGCTTCGCATGTTCATTAATATGACGCGTATTTTATATATATATATGTACGCCAAAAACAAGATGAGACAAATTAATAACAAACCCTCAATTTTTATATTAAGTCCTAAGCGCTCAAAGATATTTGGAATATCGAACGTCGCTTTCTAGCATGATAAAATTAATAGAGTATTAAATATTTAATATGAGTTTGTTGTGTCACCACAAGGCAAGTATTAAGTATTTAAGATGTTAATTTATCACATTTGATGCTTATAAAGAAAATTGAACAATATTGTTTTGTTGTGTCACCACAAGGATGATATTTTTTTTTTTGAATATATGGAGTGCTAGGTTGGACTTAACTTGGATAATTTTGATTCGGATGTGCCACCACTTGATCAAAATAATCTAAGAGGCAAAAAGAAAAGGAGTTGCATAGTTGATGTAATTGACAAAAGTTGTCTACCTATTTATTTATATATTGTTTGTTGTGTCACCACAAGGCTATATACATTTGAAATGGGATCCTTATTCTCACTAGCAAATCTTTAATTAGATTTTGCCGAACTATATAAGTGAGGGTAATATAGTTTGAAGAAAATAGTGGGAGATACCAATTTAAAACAAGACCTAAATTATTTTGGTAATTAATAAAAGAATGTATGTTAAAATGTTGTTAATTACAAATTCATTTACAGAATTTTACAATGTCTAAAATTTCTATCACTGCTAAACATATTAGATGTTATTTAATCGGACCGAATTAAACGGATTGGTTAAGGATATTGAGAATAGTTCTCACGGCTAAAAGCTATCTTATATCCTTAATATGCCTATCCCTGCAATGGTTGCAGATAATGCCTCTGAGGAAGAGATTGCTACTTTTAGAAAGTGGCAAGATGATGTACAGTTGGCTCAATGCATCATGCTCACATCCATGAGTAACGAGCTTCACACAAGATGAAACCATGGATGCTCCTACTATATTCCCGCACATCAAGTAGTTGATGGTGAGGAAAGTAGGACTAATAGATATCGAGATATCTAAGGAGCTCTTCCGATCCGGAATGACCCGATGACACTACAAATGATGATAAAAAGTCCTTAACATTATCAATTTGATTGATCAATTAGGACAACGAGTTTTGTCATGGATGGAGAGTTGAGCCAAGATTTGATCTTGCACTCACCCTGCACTCCTTTCATGGTTGTTGTGAATTTTTCATATGAACAAGCTAGATATCGCCTCTACCGATTTGCTTAACATATTGAAAAATGTTGAGAGTCACTTTCCAACCAAGAAAGATCAAGTCTTCTTGGTAGGGGCCAAAGGATCTTCCGAAAAGAAGAACGATTTAAAGAAGGTAAATAGAAAGGCGTAAACAAAGGATAATAAGAAAGCAAAATCGATACTGGATAGCAAAGGAGTTTGCTTCCACCGCAATAAGCCCGACACCGGAAAGAAATCATGAGAAGCATCTTGCGAGAGGCTAACCAAAGAAGCTTAGTGAAGTTTCTGTTATAATACAAATTTGTTCATGATTTAAAATAATTTTTTCTTTAAGTCAAGGTTCTACTTTGGTATTGGATACCGACTTTGGTTATCATAAATATAGATTTATGAAGGGACCAAGCAGAAGTAGAAAGTTAAAAGGATAAGTAATCCTATGTGTGGGAAATGAAGCAAAGGTTGCTGTACATTAGCCATAGGAACTTATAGTTTAGCAATCCCTACGGGCAAATCTATTAAGTCAATAAGTTGTTATTGTATTCCAGTACTTGTTAGAAACATTATTTCCATTTTATTGTTGGACAATGAAATATTTGGTATTATATTTAAGAACAATTGTTGTTCTATTTATAATAATAATAATGTTTTGTATAGAACTGGAATATTACTTAATGGATTTTATATACTTGACTTACGTGAAAATAATTTTACAAATTGAACAAACTAGTATAAGAAAAGGAGATGATCATTCAAAGAGTTGAATGTGTGTATTTGCTGAAATACAAGTGTGAATTATTTGAAAGGTTCAAAGAATTCAAAAGTGAAACAAATTGGCAAAGTATTAGGATTCTTTGATCGGATCAAGGAAGGAATACTTGTGCAATAAGTTTCTAGATCATCTCAAATGGTTTTCTCATAATGGACGCCTCTCGATACATAATAATTTATTGATGTATCTGAAAGGAAAAATCATACCTTGTTGAACATGGTACGATCCAAAATGATTTTACCGACATTCCAGTATCCTTCTAGGATCATGTCCTAGAAATGGTTGCATATCTACGAAAAGGTAACCTCAAAATCCAGCCCCAAGACTCCATAAAAGTTATGGACAGGGAGGATTCCTAATCTTAAGTATGTTAAGATAAGGGGTTGTCCAACTTATGTGAAAAGGTTTCGAAGGATAAGCTTGGGACAAGATTTGACATGTACAGATTTATGGGACATCCTAAAGTAAGTTTAGGGTATATGTTCTATATTTCTACTTAGCAAAATGTGTTTATTACGAAACACGCTGCCTTCTAAGATAAAGGTGTTTATCATTAAAAGGGGCTAGTGGGAGGATAATAGATCTTGAAGAGTTCAAGAACCACAAAATACTATAAGTCAAATAAGAGGAACCTCAGAGATGAACCTATTATACCACAACCGAATTGTAAATCGAATAGTACCAAGATACCGAGGTATGGATTCATCATAGATGATGATGATGAGGTACACATCATAGAAGATGATGATCCAAATATATATACGATGAGGTAAGTGTTGTGAACACACTCGAGAAATGGATTGAAGCAAGTTTCTCAAATATGGAACATTCGCTTTGATGAGGCAATCAAAAGAGTTTGATTTTATCAAAATAAGAATGAACCTAGTGTGTACAAAAGGGTCGTTGGGAGCATCGTGACATTCCTAGTACTATATGTTGATATACTACTGATAAGGAATGACATACCAATGCTACAATCAAGAAAGATAAAGTTGTCTAAACATTCCTCCATGAATGATTTGGAAGAGTATCTTAATTGGGGATATAAATCTATATAGATAGATTTAAGAGGATGCTCGACTTAACCCAAGGAACGATATTCATTTGATGCTAAAGTCATTTAGCATGGAAAACTCCAAGAGATGTCTCATGTCGATGAGCTATGGAGTGTATCTCTCTAATAGTCCCCACGCACTCTCGAAAAGAGAGGTCGTGTGAGTGACAATCATGTATGCAATGAAATGTACGAGACCTGATGTCGATCACCATATTATGGAGAAGTTCACTACGAGTCGCTGAAAACATCTTAAAGTGCTTAACCTAAGACTAAGGATGTGATAATATTCATTGTGGGTCTAAATTAAAACTAGAGGGCTTAATGCACTCAAGTTTTTCGACAAACCAAGACGACAGAAAATCCACTTTAAGGTAAAGGGTTACCTTGAATAAAGGTGCAAAGTGAATTGAAAAGGTTCCAAATAGCAAAAGAGTTGCTGGTTTAGTGATAAAGACAAAGTATATAGCTATAAATGAAGTCGCAAGTTGATTGTTTGGATTAAAAGTTCATTACAGAACTAGGAATAGTTCCTAAGTCTCATCTTGGATCTAAACATGTGTTGTGGCATTGATTATTAGAATCATTGAAAGATGGAAATCACTATACAGATAGTGGACTCTCATGAACAACATTACATATCCATTAACTAAAGCTTATCCAACAAAGAAAGATAATCGCACTTAGAGAAGAAGGGTATGAAATACCATGGCGATCGGGTTTAGTGCAAGTGGGAGATTGAAAGTAGTATGCACACAAGCCAATCATGTTTGATGATAAAGCATATACTTTGTAACAATCTTATTCATTTATTAATAAAAGTATTTATTAAAGGCTTTTAATTATCTACACGATGTCGTTTTATAATATGTGATAAACCCATAGTTTTAAGCAATGCTTTTAGAATAATGATGATGATCATTCTAATGAGATCTAAATTCTTAGAAAGCTTAAAACTAAAATAGTTCCCAATCGTTGGATTACTAAATTGGGGATTAGTGAATCCGGATAGATTGGTACATACGTTGCTTGCTCATTGGATGAGGATGATTGATCTCATGATCATTTGTGTGGAGACACTAAAGCAAGTATGTAGGTGCTTATTAGAGAATAAGTTCACAGAACGTGGCTCGCTAAGGAATACCTAATGGAGTTTTGCTTACCTGTCAATAGGAATTCCTGTAGTAATAGTAGTACAAGTAATCCTTGGACTTGAGATCATTATAGTATATTGTGTATGATGAGTTATACTTTAAATTATTCGTTAAGACCCTTAGGGTATATCAAAGGGTATGCTTGGGTATAACAAGTTGTACATGGAGATAATATATGATCAATAAAGAATCTACCACTTCTAATAAAAGAAGAGAATGTCCTATGTGATTCGATAAATGACAACCCAAAGAGTCCTCGGCAAAGGCGTAATGAAATTAGAAAGAAGTTTCTAATTTGCATTATTTGAGTTGTGCATTTAAGGATCGAAATACATATAATTAAATAAAATAAGACTTGACAAGAATTCCATGTCTTATATTTAATTGGGACATCAGTATGGTGGAAGGATTGAATTGTACGGTAACTATTTACTCAAAGGTTCTTTTATGATTAATGTTGAAATCTATATTATCTGGAAAGTCGTTGATCGCTAGGGAGGCTTATCCCTATTGTAGAATAAATATAATTTATTTAAATAAATTAATTATTTAATTTATTTATTTAAATAAGATTAGAATTGTTCTAATTGATTTATTCACAACCGGTTTAATATGGAGAACCTAAAGGGTCACACCATAAAAGGAAGAATAATTATTTAAGAAGTTAATGGCATAATCGTAATAATATATTTAAGTATATTTAATTTAATCTATGGTGATAGAATAAATTAAATAGCTTAATATTTATTATTTAATATTTTAGAAATATTAAATATAAATTAATAAGAGGAGTCTTATTAATATTATTACAATTATTATTATTTTAATTTCTAAAAGAGTTTAGGAATTAATTTAATATAAGTACTCTCATTTATTCCTAATAGGATTAAGAGGAAAATTAGTTAAAGGAGTTTAATTAATTATCCCTAATAAGATTAGGAAGCTTAATTAATTAAAAGAATTTAATTAATTAAATAAAACCCAATTCCTTAATTGTTAAGGTGGGTTGCCCACATCTATAAATAAGAGGAGTCTTATTATGGGTGATGGGGTTGTTGACTTTTACAACATACGTAATTCCAATAGTTGGGAGAGTACGCCCTTTTTCTATAGAGATAGAAAACTAGGGTTTAGCCAACCACCCATTTTCTTGAATCTTTATTATTCCTTGGTGGATCACCTCTAGAGGCCAAACACTTGGGTGGCTAACGTTGATCAAAGGAAGGAACCAAACCCAAAGAATTCAAGTTGAACGCGAAAGGATTTGAGGTGAACTTGTACCGAGGAAGCTCGATCTTCAAGGGTATGATTTTATTCTTTATCTTTTCGCTTAATTAATAATTGTGCATAAAGGGTGATCCGTATATGGTTTGTAAAATTTTAAAACTCTGATTTTTACACGTTTTCGCTTATTTTTGCAATTTGATTGCGTTCATGAATATTACAAACCTAACAAACTGATCACGGGTAAGTACGACCCAAAAAAGATCTCCAACTTTAAAAACAACTTGACGATGATAACTGTCAACTTGATCCTTGTATTTTAACATTGGTTTCCGAGATGGACTTGTACACTTGATCATGGATAACCCGAAGATGATTTGTCCTTTCTTCTGCTTTGGGGTGTATTTGACCAATCCGAGAACAAGAACTAAATCTAAGACTCCATAAGGGTTCTAACCATAAACTATCTCAAAAATACTCATGTTAGTGGTCTGATTTTTCGAATGGTTATAAGCAAATTCTTTTTGAGAAAACGCCATATCTCATTGCTTCGGGTTATTTCTGGCCAAACACCTCAAAATATTACCGAAACTTCAATTTACTACTTCGGCCTGAGGATGGTAAGCACTGCTAAATTTTAATTACGTTTCGATCTTTTCCCACAGACTCTTCTAGAAATTACTCATAAATTTAGTATCCCAGTCGGATGTAGTAGACTATGGAACGCCATGTAAGTGCACAATCTCCTGAAAGTAGAGATGGGCGATCCGAGCAACATCCATGGTTTTTCGACAAGCAATGAAATGAGCCATTTTAGAGAATCTTTCGACGATAACCATAATAGAATCTAAAGCTCTTTGAGTTTGGGGAAGACCTAAGACAAAGTCCATACTAACATCACATTAAGGCCTTTTAGGGACAGGTAAGGGGTTTATAATCCCGCATGGTTAAGAACTCCTTTTGACTTCAGTGATCATACCAATCAGTTGTCTACCTTTGCACTACGTGCCAAAGATATTCAACTATAAAACCAATGGTCATGATCATACCACCAATTGTCCGTCAAAGGCACTACTACCAAAGACATTCAACTCGTTAACTAATGGTCATGATCCTGCCAATCACATCATCGAATTATCCATGCACTACGGGCCAAGGATATTCGTTATTATCACCAGTGGTTATGATCATGTCATACACCTGTCCATCTTTGCACGTAAGCCAAAGATGACTTTCATCACAATATAAGAATGAGGATGATGACAATGATATAAGCATTAATCAAACGAAATCAAGGATAAATATTAAAGACTTTAAATTTATCCAGAGTTTAAAAATATCCAAATTGTTAACATGATATTGCTTTGTAGAGTAAAATTCAAGAATAATATTCATGTACCACAAATAATTTGGACAGAAAAGAAATATATTTTTCGGGTAAATAGTACCCCGTGAATAGTACCATATGAATAGTACTTCGGGACTAATATCTCGTGAATAGTACCCCGACATAAAAAGTACTCCAAATATCTGAGTGAATAATATTTGGGTGAATAGTAACCCGTGAGTAGTAACTCGTGAATAGTACTCCGACACGAAAAGTGCCCCGAATACCCGAGTGAATAATACTTGAGTTAATAGTAATCGGGTGAATAGTAACTTGTGAATAGTAACTCGTAAAAAAAATACCAAAGAAAATGATATTCCATGACGAGTACAAAAGAAATGATATCTCATACGAGTATAATAGAATATATCTAAATCGCAAATGGATTTTCACTCGCCACGCAAATCCATGTAGAGATCATTTCCACAATTTAATAAAGAATGAATACGAAAAGGTCATTCACCATGCATGCGGTAATCAACATAGACAGGTTATTCCAATAGAATAATACAGAATGGAATAACAGAAGAATTCACCAGGCATGCGATAGACCTAACAGAGAGGTTATTCCAACAGAATAATAAATAATGGAACCAGGTCATGCGTAATATTCACAAACAGGATATTCCAACAGAATAATAAAGAAGGGAACCAGGTCATGCGTAATCCGCACAAACAGGATATTCCAACAGAATAATAAAGAAGGGAACCAGTCACGCCAGAATCCGCATGCATGTGATATTCCAAATGTAATAATAAAGAATGGAATAACAAATGAAAATCACCGTGCATGCGATAGACACACACAGATAGGTTATTGTAACAGAATAATAAGGAATGGAATAACAGAAGAATTTCACCATGTATGCGGCACTTTGCATAGACAAGTTATTACAACATAATAATAAAGAATGGAATAACAGAAGAATTTCACCGTGTATGCGGTACTTCACATAGACAGGTTATTCCAACATAATAATAAAGAATGGAATAACAGAAGCTCTCTTCATGAATACGAAAAGAAATAATACCCCTTACCTTAGAAAAACTGGATAATCGGAATAAAGGAGGTAGCAGACTTCTCTTCTTCTTTCTCTCTATAATTTTTCTCTATAATAATTGCTCTATAGCTTTAGTGAATTGGTGAGAAATAAAGGAAGAATGAGCTTCTATTTATAGAAAAATATAGTTTCGATAATTGCACATTTTGGGGCTCGAAATATTACAGTATAATACCTTCCTCTTTTCTTTCATTTTTAATTTAGTCATGCAAGTATTATCAAACTTGCACCACCTCCCCTAATAGTAAATCATGTGAATCAATAGTAAATCATGTGACTCTTATAGTATAGTACCTTCAACTATACCTCCATTTTTAACTTAGTCATGCAAGTATTATCAATCTTGCACCAACTCCCCTAATAGTAAATGAATGTGAATCAATAGTACACACATGTGAACAAATAGTTATAATCATGTGAATCAATAGCAATTAATTACTCATTTATCCGGTTAATTACCCGATTGGTTTATATAACCTCCAAACATCAATTATTATCGAAATAAATGTCGATTTTCACTAACACTAATAATTCCAACACAATGGAACTATCAATTTCATCTTTAATCAACATGAACTTATTCATCATTAATATTATAATTCACAATATTTAACAACCAGGTCGTTCCCAGGAAAGAGAGGGCTTTCCAATAAGGATTTCTCCCTATTGGCGCGCAATTAGGTGACCAAACCTCTCCTCGATAGAACTTCTAGACATTGTTAATTATGCAAATAATAATATGAATAAATTGTCATCTCAATTATTGATTTAATAAAATAAAATATTATGCAGATGATACTGTAAAAATAATTGAATAAAACTCACGTAAGCATCAATAATCAATACCGTGTGCTACTATGCAACCACGCGTATTACTATACTTTATCACCGATTATTTTATGACAACTTGTTTACATTGAAAAATTTTCACATATCACCCTTAACTTTATCCTTTTATTAATTTAACCATTTACTAAATAGAATAATTATATAAAAAAAATTGAATACTTTCATTTCATAAAATTTGGGGTCTCACAATCTCCCATCCTTATGAAATTTCGCCCTCGAAATTTACGTACTTGGTAGTTCGAAGAGATGAGAATACCTTGCTTTCTTTTTCGTTTGGTACCTTTCTGGTTATTTCCTCTCTATCATGATTTTCCCATTTCTCATATCCTGTATTTCAGATATCATTCTAGAATATAGATTCAAAATAAGGGTTAATTAACATTTCACATATTATTCCTATACTCTGACCAACCAATTAAATAACAAATAAACTTAGGTAGGTCATACTAGTGAAGGAATTACCCGTCTCTCCCCTCCTAGTTCTAGCCTCACATCTTAGCCAGGGATCATATCCCTAAGCTTTGATACCAACTGTGACGCCCCCAAAACAGGTATTCATCACCCATCTTGGGTCGCCAAATACATGGTACATAAATCAAATACAAACTTAATTATACAACTGTCGTACAAAATACGATAAAACATAGCTGAGAGTTTAAACATGAATATTGCCTTCTAGACAATATCCACACTCAATGGAGTCCTCATTACATTTATTGTCACACTATTTCACAGAATAGTGAGGACTACTAAAGCCACTTATCCTGGACCATCACTCCATTCCCCGACTCATCTCAGCGATATTCTCATTTCCTGAAGAGAAAAATGAAAGAAAGGTGAGCTCAACTAGCCTAGTAAGAAATATTATAACTAAGATACTGCAGAATAAATTATCCTTAGCCTTCAACAGTATAACAAGTGACAGAATATAATAGACAACAAGTTTTAGATCAACAACTGCAGCGGAATAAGCAATCCATTAGAAGAGTCAAGTAGAACATAATGTCTACTATCTCTTTTAGATTAAAAGTCCATCGTTAATATTTCATTCCTGTAATACTCAACAATAGTTCTTTGTTATACCCAAGACAAAAAGAATTATCATCACATGTCTTCACCTAAACCACCAAAGATTATAGTTAAATCCACAATTCATATTTATAATCATGTAAATCAACAGTTTCTCCTTGCCACAAAGGCTTAATAGAACGTTTACTCAATATCCTTACCCCAAAGGCTATAGCTATTCAAATGTAATAACAATGATCATACCAATAAGTTGTCTACCTTTGCACTACGTGCCAAAGATATTCAACTATAAAACCAATGGTCATGATCATACCAATCCAATTATCTCGTCAAAGGCACTACTACCAAAGACATTCAACTGTTAACTAATGGTCATGATCCTCGCTAATCACATCATCGAATTATCCATGCACTACGGGCCAAGGATATTCGTTATTATCACCAGTGGTTATGATCATGTCATACACCTGTCCATCTTTGCACGTAAGCCAAAGATATACAACTCTAAAACCAATAATCAACAGTCCATCTATACACGTAAGCCAAAGATGACTTTCATCACAATATAAGAATGAGGATGATGACAATGATATAAGCATTAATCAAACGAAATCAAGGATAAATATTAAAGACATTAAATTTATCCAGAGTTTAAAAATATCCAAATTGTTAACATGATATTGCTTTGTAGAGTAAAATTCAAGAATAATATTCATGTACCACAAATAATTTGGACAGAAAAGAAATATATTTTTCGGGTAAATAGTACCCCGTGAATAGTACCATGTGAATAGTACTTCGAGAATAATACCTCGTGAATAGTACCCCGACATGAAAAGTACCCTAAATACCCGAGTGAATAATATTCAGGTGAATAGTAACCCGTGAATAGTAACTCGTGAATAGTACTCCAACACGAAAAGTGCCCTGAATACCCGAGTGAATAATACTAGAGTGAATAGTAACCAGGTGAATAGTAACTCGTAAAAAAAATACCAAAGAAAATGATATTCCATGACGAGTACAAAAGAAATAATATCTCATATGAGTATAATAGAATATACGAAACTGTAAATGGATTTTCACCCGCCATGCGGTAATCCACGTAGACAGATTATTTCTACAATTTAATAAAGAATGAATACGAAAGGTCATTCACCATGCATGCGGTAATCCACATAAACAGGTTATTCTAACAAAATAATAAAGAATGGAATAACAGAAGAATTCACCGTGCATGTGATAGAATCAAGCATGCATAAAGTTATTCCAATGTAATAATAAATAATGGAACAGTCATGCGTAATACGCACGCACAAGATATTCCAACAGTATAATAAAGAAGGAACTGTGTCACGCATAATCCGCATGCATGTGATATTCCAAATGAATAATAAAGAATGGAATAACAATGTAATTCACTGCACGCGATAGATAAAGATGCATGTTATTCCAATAGAATAATAAAGAATGGAATAATGTAAGAATTTCACCATGTATGCAAGACTTTGCATGTATGTAATTCCAACATAATAATAAAGAATGGAATAATGTAAGAATTTCACCATGTATGCGGTGATTGCATGTATTGCAGGTATTCCAACATAATAATAAAGAATGGAATAATGTAAGCTCTCTTCATGAATACAAAAAGAAATAATACCCTTTACCTTAGAAGAAAACCGGATAATCGAATAGTGAGGTAGCATGTGACGCCCCAAAATAGGTATACATCACCCATTCCGAAGTTGTCAATACATGGTACGTAAAACAACTACAACTTTATTATTACAACAAGAAATCGTGAGTTTAAATACAAATATTATCTTCTAGACAATATTTATACTCAAATAAATCCTCATCACATTTATTGATACATTATTTTACAAAATGGTGAGGACTACTAAACAATCCTTTCTAAAACCTTCATTCCATACCCCACTGCATTCGCTATATTCTCGCCTCCCGAGAAGAATGGAACAAAAAGGAAAAGGGTGAGCTCAACTAGCTCAAGAAAGAATATTATGACTAAGATAATATACGACAAATTATCGTTAGTCTTCAACAGGAAAAATCGATAGAATACAATAGACAACAAGTTTCGAGATCAATATTCGCAATGAAAAATAATAATTCATGTAAGAGTTACGTAGAAAATGAAATCTACTATAATCTATGAATTTAATAAATTCATCATCAATATTTTATCCTCAGAACATCAATCAATTTTCATCTCAAATCAAATATTCATCTTTGCACTACAGCCAAAGATATTCATCACCGGTCATGTTCATTTAAACACTGCTCATCTTTGCACTACAGGCCAAAGATATTAATCACCATTATGTTCATCTCAACACTGCTCATCTTTGCACTACATGTGCCAAAGATATTCTTCAGAAATCATTCATCTTTGCACTACAGCCAAAGATATTCAATAATATCATCATTTAAGACCGAGGATGATGAAAATATTTTTAAAGAACGAATCCAAAGAAACAAAATGACAAGGATTAAGGATTAAGGATTCGTACTTTTGTTTTATCCATGTCCAACAATACCTCAAAAATAATCATAGTGGTGTAAAATTCAAGAATAATCAAAACATGGATACAATCAAAGCTAGTATCCAAAATAGATATTTTGGACGAAAAGAAGAAATTTTATTTTTCGATGAATAGTGCCAGATACGTGAATAGTGTCAGATACATGAATAAAAGCCGTGATACGTGAATAGTAACTCGACACCAAAAGATAGAAATTCCACAAAAAACATTTTCACGCTTTCATGAATAGTACTGTGAATAAGAACTCGTGAATAAGAATCATGAATAGTAACTCGTGAATAGTAACTCATGAATAGTAACCCCGACATGAAAAAGTTCCAAATTTGATAAAAACTTCAGATCAACATTTCAAAGATAATGATATTGAAGAAATAATATCATTACGAAAAATAATATCCCTTACCTCAAAGAATCAAGATTTCTAAAGGAAAGGCTCAAGTGATGTTTGAATGAAACTTGTAATTGAATAAAGAACTCTCAAAGTATCTAAATACTCACAAAATACGCCAACAATATAGAGAGAGAGAGAGAAAACTTTGTTTCGTGTGTGATTTTCAATTCTAACTTAGCCCTCTCATTTATAGGAAAATGTTAGCTACCAAGGCATTTTGACTCACACCGATGGCTTTACTCGCTACTATTGCCACCCACCACATTTGAAATAAAATTCAGCACATTTCTTCACCAACCACAAGTGGGGCCCACTCAATTCTAGAATTTTCCACCAAAATCAATTATAACCCTAATTTCCTAATCGTACACCTCTTAAAATTCATAACAAATCATTCGTGCATTTTTAATTCGCTTCAAAATTTGTGGACATATACTCAACTTATGTATGTATAACATACCCAAAAATTACCACAATCCAACTACGGATTAAAAATTATAACCCCGCAATATATCTCTCAAAACCCCGATTTAATTTTTAATACCTCCAACTGTAAAATACCGATAAAACACCTCAACAATAATTTCTTCATTTATAACCACATAAATAAATCCATCATTTATATCCACATAAAATAAATATTTCTTTATCATATGAATCAATAATTAATTATTCACAAATAATATTACGTAATCACAATTATGACAACCAGCCGCTCCTCAGAAAGAGGGGCTTTCCGATAAGGATTTCTCCTTATCGCGCGCAATTAGGTGACCAAACCTCTCCTCGATGTAACTTTCTAGACATTGCCAATAATGCTATCTAATAATATTATTCAAATAATATGAATTATTGATCCGATAATGGAGATAATGTGCAAAGACAATTATTGAACAACAATAATATAAAATATCAACGCAAAGAATTATCAATCAATAAAATAAAATATTGAACAAGAATTCACCGTGAAAAATTATTGAGTAGTGCCTTCACGTAAGGATCAATAATTCAACAATACTGCAATACCGTATGCTATCGCAACCCCACGCCAGACATCGTATTTTAACCAATTTGGTATTCCAATGGTCTTAATTCTGTAATAACTACGCCAAGTTATTTTTAACCAACTTATATTTGTCGCTTTCTTCATCCAATCGCTTTCAGCATATGGGGGCCCACACATGGTCATTACTGTCGTCAGATTTAATATTCCCCGACAAAGATTTAATATTCCACGACCAAACGAATATTCCCACAACAATGAATATTTTATAACCACTTGCTTATTTTGAAATATTTATGTATTTAACCCTTAACTATCCACATTAATCAAATCAACCCTTACTATTTCAAAATAATAAATAAAGGAAATTCCTTTTTATTTAAAAAAATTTCGGTCTTACAACCTCCCTTTCTTATGAAATTTCGTCCTCGAAATTGACGACGCGTACTGGTGTTTTCAAAAGGTGAGGATACCTCGCTTTCATTTCCGCTTTCCAATTCCCTGTGTCATTTCTCTATAGCATGATTCCTCCACAAAACTTTAACTTGTGGTATGACCTTTCTTGCTGTAGGACATGCTCCTTCCTATCCAAGATCTTGATAGGTACCTCCTCATACGTTAAGTCTTCTACTATCTCGTCCTGCCTCTAACTCAATAACGTGGTTTGGGTCTTTCACATATTTACGAAGCACGATATGTGAAACACATTATGAACACGAGACATACTTTGAGGTAACGCAAGTCTATAGGCTATATTTCCTACTTCGGTCAAGAATTTGAAATGGACCAATAAATCGTGGATTGAGCTTTCCTCTTTCCCAAATCTTGTAACTCCCTTCCATGGAGCAACTCGCAACAATACATGATCCCCACATTAAATTCCACGCCCTTTCGATGAAGATCCGCATAACTCTTTTGTCGATCTTGAGCCGCTTGTATACGCTGTCGAATCATTTGGATCTTTTCTAGTCATACGTATTAACTCTGGGTCCCAACAATGTTGCTTCACCCACCTCATCCCAACATATATGGAGAACGACATTTTCGGCCCATATAATGCTTCAATGGAGCCACACCTATACTTGCCTCGATAACTGTTGTCAGAGGAGAATTCCACCAATGGTAAATACTTATCCCAACCGCCTTTGAAGTCTAGGACACGTAGTCTTAATAAATCTTCAAGAGTTTGAATAGTCCTCTCGATTGTCCGTCTGTTTGGGGATGGTATGCCAACTAAATCGCAAATCTGCGCTCCATAGCTTTTTGCAAGCTAACCCAAAATCTTGAAGTGAATCTTGGGTCACGATCCAAAACTATGGATACAGGCATGCCATGCAACCTCACGATCTCATTTACGTATATACTAGCAAGACGCTCAAGAGAATAAGTCTCCGTGATCGACAAGAAATGAGCGACTTGGTTAATCTATCAACAATAACCCAAATAGCATTGATGCCTTGAGAAACCGTAGAGGAAGACCCGTAATCGAAATCCATGGTAATGTGTTCCCACTTCCATTCCTAATCTCAAGTGGTTGCAACGGACCCTTAGGTACTAGATGCTCTCACCTTTACACGCTGGGCAAATTAAACACATCGAGATAAACTTTGCAATCTCTCTCTCATATTATTCCACCAAAATGTATGTCAAGATCACGATACATTTTAGTACTTCCGTGATGGATTGCAAATGGTGTATTGTGTGCCTCCATCATAATCTTGTACTTCAAATCGTAGTCGTTAGGAACACAAAGTCTAGAGTGGACTCAAGTATTCCTTCTTCATCAATTCTCGCCCTAATAGCTCCTTCTTGTACTTTCTTCTTCATACGCATCATTCCGGCCTGGGGCTTGAGCAACCTTAACTTTTTCTATTAAAGTTGGCTCTATGCGTATACTTGACATCATCGCACTCGCTCCTCGCATATGATCTTCTACTCAATGCGTCACCTACCACGCTCGCTTTTACCAGGTGGTATCAATAGTGTGGTCGTAGTCTTCAATAGCTCGAGCCAACGTCACGCCGCATGTTGAGTTCTTTTTGAGTGAAGAAATATTTAAGGCTTTTATGATCCGAATATATCTCCACTTTCTCCCCATATAGATAGTGCCTCCATATCTTTAAAGCTGAACGATCGGCCGCTAACTCTAGATCATGAGTAGGATAATTCCTCTCATACTCTTTAAGTTGTCGCGAGGCATAGGCTATGACTTTCCCACGCTGCATGAGAACACATCCTAACCCTTTACCTTCAAGCATCATCAGAGATAACAAATCCATCCGAACCGGATGGTATTGTTAGAACAAAATAAATAAGTCTCCTCTTAAGCTCTTGGAAACTTTTCTCGCATTCTTCGCCTCTAAACGAATTTCGATCCTTTCGAAAGTTAGCCGAAGTTAATGGAGTAAGCGATTCGAGAAAACCCTTCCACGAATCTCCGATAATAACCAAATAAGCCCAAAAAGCTACGATCACACCACCGACTTCGGTTGTTCTAACTTCAGATTGCTTCAATCTTCACGGATCAACAGATACTCCATGTTTTGACACTGATGCCCAAGAAATGCTACTTCCTCGCCGTAACTCGCATTTCTTCAATTTGGCATATAGTTGGTTTTCACGAAGCCTTTGGAGTACCAAATACAAATGGTGCTCATGATCTTCACGACTTTTGGAATATATAAGGATGTCATCAATAAAGACAACAACGAATCGATCCAAATATTCCTTGAATACTCGGTTCATCATATCCATGAAAGCCGCAGGAGCATTAGTTAGTCCGAAAGACATGACTAAGAATTCATAATGCCCATACCGAGTTCTCAAGGCGCCTTTGAATATCCTCGCCTAATCTTCACCGATGATATCCGTAATCTAAGATCGATTTTTGAAAAGAATTGTGCTCCCTCTTGCAACTGGGTCAAACAAGTCATCAATACGAGGTAGAGGATACCTATTCTTGATGGTGACATGGTTCAATTCCGATAGTCAATACAAAGTCGCATATTCCCGCTCTTTCTTCTTTTTACAAATAAAACAGAGCACCCCAAGGAGATGTACTAGACGAATGAAACCAATGTCCAACAATTCTCAGAAGTTGGACCTTTAACTCCTCAAGTTCAATAGAGCCATTCGATATGGGTTTTAGAAATGGGCTTTGTACAGTGTTCAAGATCAATAAAGAATTCAACTTCACGCTTACTGGGGTAGACCGGAAGTTCTTCTGAAATACGTCAGAAAGTCAATAACAACAGAATATTATTCAAATTTGACGTGTCTTTATTCAAATCCATAACATGGGCTAAGAAAGCTTGACATCCGCTTTTCAATAAACGAATAGCTTTATGATTAGATATGACAAAGGATTGATTTTAATGGTTTAGTTGCTTGAATTGCATAACAAAGTTAGTTAGGAATATGAAAACTAACAACCTTATGAAAACAATCAATTTTGGCATGATGAGTAGTTAACCAATCAATCCCTAAAATCACATCAAAAGCAAGTATCTTTAAAGAGATAAGGTCAATGTAAGGTAATGGTGCCAACTTGAATCAAACAAGATTTATAAACCGTGGATGTGATGAAAGTTTCTCCTAACGGAGTTTCCACAGATAGGTCAAAGTCTAATTTCTCCTGAGTCAAGTTTAAACGCTGAGCACATGCAGGAGAGATAAATGAATGGGTAAAGACCGGTATCAAGTAAGGTATAAACTTCAAAGAATTTATAAATAGCTTACCCGTGATCACCTCGCTTGGGTTCCTCGTGATTATGACCAAATACAACAAACGCTTCTTCCTAATCGCTGACTTTGACTTTTCTCGGGATACTTTTGAGTCACCGTCCCCTCACGAACTAGGTTTCGCTACAGCATAATCTCGAGCGATATGTCCTTCCTTTCCACAACTATAGCATACCTTGAACTGTTGTGGGCGCTTGGGACGATATGTCCTCTTTTCCGCATTTGTAGCATATGAATCGGTGGTCGATCTCTCTCCTTAGAACCGCTTGTTGCCGCCAAGACTGCTGCCTTCACATAGTCGTTGTTAAATCTCCTCTTTTAAAATCTTCTCCGACTCGCTTCTTCTGCTTTTCACGACCATGATTACCACCAGAGTGGTTACCATTTCTGTCCGTCTGCTTTTTCTCCGCAGTTATCATTATTCTGCTGATCGCTATCTCCGTACGATCCTCGGTTATGGTCCTCTCACCGACCGTGCATTTTATCTCGCTTCTAATAATTGAGCCTCATTTACAACATCCTAATAAAGAGAAAGTTTATGAGAAATGAGATACCGACGTATGCCGGGTTTCAAACCTCTAAGAAACATCCACGCCATACGCTCTCATTCTCCACCAAATGAGGTGCAAAACTCGATAACTCGCAAACTTTGCCTCGTCTTCGAGACACCGCTATGTTGTTTTGCTCTAATCTGATGAACTCCACTTCCTTCATACGACGAACACTTTCGTGAAAGTATTTGTCATTAAATAGTCTCTCAAACGCCTCCCAAGACATGCCGAAAAGTACCGGATGGGTACGCTTCACGCACTCCCACCAATGAGTCTGCCTCGCCACGGAACATAAAGGTGGCGAATGGAACCTTCTGTTCCTCCGCATCCCAAGACATCGAATATCTTGGTAATTTGCTTGACCCATGTTTCCGCCATGATCGGATCTCGCTTTCCTTAAATTCGTGGTCCCAACTCTTTGAATCGCTTTCATTGCGTGACAACCCGTGAATTGCTATCATTTCTCCTCAGATTTTGAACACGAGTCTCCTCGTTCGATTTTTTGCATGAATCGCAAAAAACTTCTAAACATCCCTCGCTCATCATCTCGCTCCATGGTGTTGTTTCACAGGAGGAACATTGCCACCACAGCACGCTCTCCTCATTTGGTAAAGACAGCATCTCCACGGTCTCATTTACTCCATCATTAATATTCTCATCGACATTCTCAAATACCGCCATAAAAAAAGGGTTAATTAAGGAAATCAATATATCACATAATATCCCTTATATACTGACCAACTAACAAATAAGCTTAGGTAGGACACACTAGCGAAGGATTTACTCGTCTCTCCCCTCCTAGTTCTATTCCCCGATCTCCGCCAGAGATCATATCCCTAAGCTCTGATACCAACTGTGATGCCCCCAAAATAGGTATACATCACCCATTCTGAGTTGTCAATACATGGTACAGAAACAACTACAACTTTATTATTACAACAGTAAAACTGTGAGTTTAAATACAAATATTATCTTCTAGACAATATTTATACTCAAATAAATCCTCATCACATTTATTGATACATTATTTTACAAAAATGGTGAGGACTACTAAACAATCCTTTCTAAAACCTTCATTCCATACCCCGACTCGTACTCGCTATATTCTCGCCTCCCCGAGAAGAATGGAACAAAAAGAAAAGGGTGAGCTCAACTAGCTCAAGAAAGAATATTATGACTAAGATAATATACGACAAATTATCGTTAGTCTTCAACAGGAAAAAATCGATAGAATACAATAGACAACAAGTTTCGTGATCAATATTCGCAATGAAATAATAATTCATAGAAGAGTTACGTAGAGAATGAAATCTACTATAATCTATGAATTTAACACCCATCATCAATATTTTATCCTCAGAACATCAATCAATTTTCATCTCAAATCAAATATTCATCTTTGCACTACAGTGCCAAAGATATTCATCACATTAGTCATGTTCATTTAAACACTGCTCATCTTTGCACTACACAGCCAAAGATATTAATCACTGATCATGTTCATCTCAACACTGCTCATCTTTGCACTAAAGCCAAAGATATTCTTCAGAAATCATTCATCTTTGCACTACAGCCAAAGATATTCAATAATATCATCATTTAAGACCGAGGATGATGAAAATATTTTTAAAGAACGAATCCAAAGGAAACAAAATGACAAGGATTAAGGATTAAGGATTCGTACTTTGTTTTATCCATGTCCAACAATACCTCAAAAATAATCATAGTGGTGTAAAATTCAAGAATAATCAAAACATGGATACAATCAAAGCTAGTATCCAGAATAGATATTTTGGACGAAAAGAAGAAATTTTATTTTTTGATGAATAGTGCCGTATACGTGAATAGTGTCAGATACATGAATAAAGGCCGAGATCGTGAATAGTAACTCCGACACCAAAAGATAGAAATTCCACAAAAAAAACATTTTCACGCTTCATGAATAAGTACTCGTGAATAAGAACTCGTGAATAGTAACTCATGAATAGTAACTCGTGAATAGTAACTCATGAATAGTAACCCCGATATGAAAAAGTTCCAAATTTGATAAAAACTTCAGATCAACATTTCAAAGATAATGATATCAAGAAATAATATCATTACGAAAAAAATAATATCCCTTACCTCAAAGAATCAAGATTTCTAAGGAAAGGCTCAAGTGATGCTTTGAATGAAACTTGTAGATGAACAAAGAACTCTCAAAGTATCTAAATACTCACAAAATACGCCAACAATATATATAGAGAGAAAGAGAGAAAACTTTGTTTCGTGTGTGATTTTCAATTCTAACTTAGCCCTCTATTTATAGGAAAATGTTAGCCCGTAAAGCAGCACTTGACCACTACCGATGGCTTTTACCGCTACTATTGCCACCCACCACATTTGAAATAAAATTCAGCACATTTCTTCACCAACCACAAGTGGGGCCCACTCAATTCTAGAATTTTCCACCAAAATCAATTATAACCCTAATTTCCTAATCGACACCTCTTAAAATTCATAACAAATCATTCGTGCATTTTTAATCTGTTCAAAATTTGTGGACATATACTCAACTTATGTATGTATAACATACCCAAAAATTACCACAATCCAACGGTCTATTTGATTAAAATTATAACCCCAAGAATATATCTCTCAAAATCCTCGATTTAATTTTTAATACCTCCAACTGCAAAATACCGATAAAACACCTCAACAATAATTTCTTCATTTATAACCACATAAATAAATCCATCATTTATATCCACATAAAATAAATATTTCTTTATCATATGAATCAATAATTAATTATTCACAAATAATATTACGTAATCACAATTATGACAACCAGCCGCTCCGTGAAAGAGGGGCTTTCCGATAAGGATTTCTCCTTCATCGGCGCCGCAATTAGGTGACCAAACCTCTCCTCGATGTAACTTTCTAGACATTGTCAATAATGCTATCTAATAATATTATTCAAATAATATGAATTATTGATCCGATAATGGAGATAATGTGCAAAGGACAATTATTGAACAACAATAATATAAAATATCAACGCAAAGAATTATCAATCAATAAAATAAAATATCGAATAAGAATTCACCGTGAAAATTATTGAGTAAAGCCTTCTTCACGTAAAGATCAATAATTCAACAATACTGCGCAATACCGCAAGCTATCGCGGCAACCACGCCAGACATCGTATTTTAACCACCGGTATTCCAACAATCTTAATTCAGAATAACTACGCCAAGTTATTTTTAACCAACTTATATTTGTCGCTTTCTTCATCCAATCGCTTTCAAGTTATGGGCCCACACACATATCAAGGCCTGTCAGTCATTTAATATTCCCCGACAAGATTTAATATTCCACGACCAAACGAATATTCCCTCGACAACAATGAATATTTTATAACCACTTGCTTATTTTGAAATATTTGCGTATTTAACCCTTAACTATCCACATTAATCAAATCAACCCTTACTATTTCAAAATAATAAATAAAGGAAATTCCTTTTTATTTAAAAAAAATTTCGGGGTCTTACATAGCAGACTTCTCTTCTTCTTTCTCTTTATAATTTCTCTCTATAATAATTGCTCTATAACTTTAGTGAATTGGTGAGAAATGAAGGAAGAATGAGCTTCTATTTATAGAAAAATATAGTTTCGATAATTGCACATTTTGGGGCTCGAAATATTATAGTATAATACCTTCCTCTTTTCCTTCATTTTTAATTTATTCCTGCAAGTATTATCAAACTTGCACCACCTCCCCAAATAGTAAATCATGTGAATCAATAGTAAATCATGTGACTCAATAGTTCTAAACATGTAAAAAAAATTAATTATAGTATAGTACCTTCAACTATACCTCCATTTTTAACTTAGTCATGCAAGTATTATCAATCTTGCACCAACTCCCCTAATAGTAAATGAATGTGAATCAATAGTACACATATGTGAATAAATAGTTATAATCATATGAATCAATAGCAATTAATTGATCATTTATCCGATTAATTACCCGATTGGTCAATATAACTACCAGACATCAATTATTATCGAAATAAATGTCGATTTTCACTAACACTAATAATTTCAACACAATGGAACTATCAATTTCATCTTTAATCAACAAGAATTTATTCATCATTATTATTATAATTCACAATATTTAACCAGGTCATTCCCAGGAAAGAGGGGGCTTTTCGATAAGGATTTCTCCCTATTGGCACGCAATTAGGTGACCAAACCTCTCCTCGACAGAACTTCTAGACATTGTTAATTATGTAAATAATAATATGAATAAATTGTTATCTCAATTATTGATTTAATAAAATAAAATATTATGCAGATGATACTGTGACAATAATTGAATAAAACTGAGTGACTTCTCACGTAAGCATCAATAATCAATACCGTGTGCTACTATGCAACCATGCGTATTACTATACTTTATCACCGATTATTTTATGACAACTTGTTTACTTTGAAAAATTTTCACATATAACCCTTAACTTTAATCTTTTATCAATTTAACCATTTACTAAATAGAATAATTATAAAAAAATTGAATACTTTCATTTCAAAAAATTCGGGGTCTCACGAGTCTCCTCTTGAGTTCTTGAAAACTCTTCTCACATTTCACGCTCCAACCGAATTTTGTATCTTTCCGAGTCAGCTGAGTTAATGGAGTAGCGATTCGAGAAAACCCTTCTACGAATCTCCGATAATAACCAACTAAGCCGAGAAAGCTACGTACTTCGGTCACTAATTTAGGTTGCTCCCAGCTTTGAATTACTTTAATCTTTGTCAGGTCAATAGATATTCCATGATCTGATATTACGTGCCCAAGGAATGCTACTTCCTCAAGCCAGGACTCACATTTCTTCAACTTGGCATAAAGCTTATTTTCACGAAGCTTTTGGAGTATCAGCCTCAAGTGTTGCTAACGATCTTCACGACTTTTGGAATATATGAGGATGTCATCAATAAAGATGACCACAAAGTGATCCAAATATTCCTTGAATACTCGGTTCATCATATCCATGAAGGCAGCAAGAGCATTAGTCAATCCAAAAGACATGACTAGGTATTCATAATGCCCGTACTGAGTTTTGAAAGTCGTCTTTGGAATGTCATCGGTTCTAATCTTTAACTGATGATATTCGGAACGAAGATCGATCTTTGAAAAGAACTTGGCGCCTTGCAACTGGTCAAACAGGTCATCAATACGTGGCAATGGGTACCTATTTTTGACAGTGACATGGTTCAACTCCCGATAATCAATACAAAGTTGCATACTCCCATCTTTCTTCTTCACGAATAGAACAGGAGCACCCCAAGGAGACGTACTATGATGAATGAAATCGATGTCTAACAATTCTTGCAGTTGGGTCTTTAACTCCTGAAGTTAAATAGGAGCCATTTGATATGGGGCTTTGGAAATAGCTTTTGTACCGGGTTCAAAGTTGATACAAAATTCAATTTCACGCTCTGGGGGTAGGCCAGGAAGTTCTTCAGGGAATACGTCAGGAAATTTATTAACAATAGAAATATCATTCAAAACTGACGTATTTTTGTTTAAATCCGTGACATGAGCTAAGAAAGCTTGACACTCGTTTTTCAATAAACGAATAGCTTTATGGCTTGAGATGACAGTGATTGATTTTAATGGTTTGGTTGCTTGAATTCGCATAATAGGTTGGTTAGGAATATGAAAGTTAACAACCTTACGAAAATAATTAATTTTTGCATGATGAGTAGTTAACCAATCAATCCCTAGAATTACGTCAAATGCAAGTATTTTCAATGAAATAAGATCGACAGTAATGTGAGGGTACCGATTTAAACCAAAACAAGACTTATAAACAGTGGATGTAATGAAGGTTTCTCCCAACGTAGTTTCAACAGATAAGTCAAAGTCTAATTTCTCCGGAGTCAAATTTAAATGTTGAGCGCAAGTAGGAGAAATAAAAGAATGGGTAGAACCGGTATCAAATAAGGTATAGACTTCGCTAGACTTTATGATAAGCTTACCCGTGATGACCTTGTTTGGGTTTCTTGCTTTCTGGGAGGTCATGATAAATGCTCTCCCTTGCACTACCGGCTTTGACTTTTCTGGGACGGCCTTTGGTGCCTCCATCCCAGCTGGACTTGTCTTCGGTAAACAACAAAATCGGGCTAGGTGACCTTCTCTTCCACAATTGTAACATGCATTGGACTGCATCGTGCAGTTTGGACTGATGTGTCCCTCCCCTCCGCATTTGAAGCATATGATAGGTGGTCGTTCTCCTTCCTTAACAACGGGTGCTAGTGCTGATGTCTTTCCATCATTGTTGAATCTCCTCTTCTTGAAATGTCCATTCTTATTGTCTTGGCCATGATTACCACCAAAGTGGTTACCATTTCTGGCCTGTTGATTCCCTCCACGCTTGTTTTCACCGCTTCGATGACTGCTACCACTGGTATTATCATTTTGCCTATTGCTCTCTCTTGGTTGGGTTGACTCATTATAGCACTCCAATAACTGAGTCCTATTCACAACATCTGAATACAAACACAGTTTATGAGAGATAAGGTATTAACGTATCTCAGGTTTTAAACCTCTTAGAAACATTCGCGTCGTTCTCTCCTCATTATCAACGAAATAGGATGCAAATTGGGATAACTTGGCAAACTTGGCTTCGTACTGCGACACGGTCATGTTGTTTTGCTCCAGTTTAATGAAATCTACCTCTTTTATGTGACGAATTCTTTCGGGAAAGTACTTGTCGTTGAATAGTTCTTAGAACTTCTCCCAAGACATCTTCAGTGCAGCAAGTTGAGTACGCTTTACAGATTCCCACCAGTAATCTACCTCTGCCCGCAACATGAAGGTGGAAAAGGGAACCTTTTGCTCCTTGGAGCATCCCAAGACATCAAATATCTTGTTGATCTGCTTTATCTACGTCTCCGCCTTAAGTGGTTTTGGCTCTCCAAAAAACTCTGGTGGTCCCAGCTCCTTGAACTGTTTAGCGGTGACCGTTCGAGAGTTGCCAGTGTTTCCACCTGCATTTTGGACAGGAGTCTCTCTTGCCTGATGTTGCATGAATTGCAGAAAGCCTCTGAACATTCCATCGTTCATCATTTGGTCAGTGTTGTTATTTGCATGAGGACTGTTGCCTTCCTGATGCACATTATCCTGATTGTTGATCTGTAGAGACTCAACGATCTCCTGTGCTCCATTGCTATTCTCAACATTCTCACATGTCATTTTTTAATACTGCCACAAAACAAGGGTTAATTGACATGTCACATATTATCCCTATACTCTGACCGACAAATTAAATACTAAATAAACTTAGGTAGGTCATACTAGCGAAGGAATTCCCCGTCTCTCCCCTCCTAGTTCTTGTCTCACATCTCAACCATGAATTATATCCCTAAGCTTTGATACCAACTGTGACGCCCCCAAAATAGGTATACATCACCCATCTTGAGTCACCAAATACATGGTACAAAATTCAAATACAACTTAATAATACAACTGTCGTGTAAAATACGACAAAACATAAACTGAAAGTTTTAATACGAATATTGTCTACTAGACAGTATTCAACTCAAATGGAGTCCTCAATACATTTATTATCACACTATTTCATAGAATAGTGAGAACTACTAATGCTATCATCTGGACCGTCACTCCGTTCCCCGACTAGTCCCGGCTACGTTCTCATTTCCTGAAGAGAACAATGAAAGCAAAAGGGTGAGCTCAACTAGCCCAGTAAAAAATATTATGACTAAGATAATGTAGAATAATTTATCGTTAGCCTTCAACAGTGTTAAACTGATAAAATATAACAAACATCAAGTTTAACTACAGCGGAATAAGCAATCTATTAGAAGAGTCAAGTATAACATAAAATTTACTATCTTCTATGATTTAAAAGGTTTTTCATCACTTTTATCGCTGAGACTCAGTTTAATAAATAATTCACATCATCGAATCACCCCTGCACTACGGCCAAGGACATTCTTTAGTATCACGGCCACAAATTATCCATGCACTACGGCCAAGGATATTCGTGTATTCATCAATGGTCATGATCATGCCAACAACTGTCCATCAATGCACTACGGGTCAATGAGGACTTTTACCACATCATTTGTAACATTACGGTAATAATTATACCGAATAATCCCTGGTCATAATCATACCAAGTCCATCTATGCACTACAAGCCACAGATAACTTTCAACAGAATATAAACATGAGGATGATTACAATAATATAAGAATTCAATAAAACAAGTTCAAGGATAAATTTTTAAAGATTTATAATTTAATTTATCCAGAAATCAATAACGTCCACATTGTCAACATGATACTGTTTTGTGGAGTAAAAATCAAGAATAATATTGTACCAAAAATAATTTGGACCGAAAACGAATCAATTTTTATCATGAATAGTACCCTGGGTGAATAGTACTCAAGTGAATAGTACCCTGTGAATAGTACTTCAGAAATATTACTCCGGCATGAAAAAGTTAAAACTTATCAAGAATGCTCAGAATAATATTTTTATGAAAAAATACTGGATGAAGCGCAAATATAAAGGATATTCTACTAATTTCATGGAGTATAGAAGCCAAAATTTTAACAAAAGGAGTATAGAATTCGAAATCTGAAACGAAATAATATTACTTACATACTATAGAGTATTGAAGAAAATATTATTTCAAGCAAATATTGAACAAAAATAACATCCCTTACCTTGAAAAGAAGAGTATTCCAACTGGTATAGCGGAGATATTCTTGAAGAAAACTTTCACTGTTTTCTATGCTCAAAGCTTTCTAAAACTCAATATTATAGAAAATGAATTCTCTGATTCTGGTGTGATTTTCAATTCTAACTTAAGCGCTTATTTATAAAAAAATGCTAGAACGTCATAGGAGACTAAATTAATAAAATAATATTATTTTTAAAAAATTTCTACGCACACCTCTTGGACCAAAATTCAACCACCACAAGTGGGACCCACCAAAATTCAAATTTTCCACACCAACCAAAAGTGGGGCCCACCATGTTTTTAAATAAAAATATTTAATTTTTGAAACTTCAATAATTTATAATAAATATCCCTTTTATCAGAAAAATGCGAATTTTATGTCTATTCCACACGAAATCGAATTCTCTACAACTTTGCAGAAGAAAGTTTTTCCAAATTCCAAACAGAAAATATTCGAATTCCACAAACGGATGATTTTCAATACCTCATAAAATTCATAACAAATCATACGTTAATTTTTAACGGTTCAAAATTTGTGGACATATACTCAACTTATATATGTATAACATATCCAAAAATCACAACGATCTAACGGTCGGATCAAAATTATAACTCACGCAATAGAGCTTTAAGAAAATCGATTTAATTTTTTAATACCTCCAATTCGACAAAATACTGATAAAATACCTCAACAATAATTCTTTCATTTATAACCACATAAAATAAATATTTTCTTATCCATCATTTATATCCGCATCGAATAAATATTTCCTTATCAATAATTAATTATTCACAAATAATATCACAGAATCACAATAATGACAACCAGGCAGTTCCCAGGAAAGAGGGGACTTTCCGATAAGAATTTCTACTTACTGGCGCGCAATTAGGTGACCAAACCTCTCATTGACAAAACTTTCTAGACATTGTCAATAATGTTATCTAATAATATTATTCAAATAATATGAATTATTGATTTGATAATGAGAAATACTGTACAGTGACAATTATTGAAACAACAATAATATAAAATATCAACGCAGTAATTATTGAATCAATAAAATAAAATATTGAATAATAATTACTGTAACAATTATTGAGCAATACTGAATGACTTCTCACGTAAGCATCAATAATTAATACCGTATGCTACTATGCAACCAAGCGTATTACTGTACTTTTACTACCGGGTAGTTCAACAGTTAACGGTAAAACTTCCGCCGTTATTTTCATAAAAAGATATTTTTGCCGTTTTCTAATTCCGATAATAATTACATTGTGGGGTCCACCAATGATTGTGTCGTCGTCATTTAATATTTCCCCGTTAAAACGAATATTCCCCAATTAATCGAATATAATATAACAACTTCATGTATTTTGCAAAAATTTATAAATATTACCCACAATTATAACATTATATTAAATTCACTCCATAATATTTAAAAATGATATTTATAGAAAATTCATCTTTATTCATAAAAGTTGGGGTCTTACAGTGCTAACTAATAATATCCTTTCAAATAATATGAGTTACTGTGCCGTGACAATTATTGATTTAATGATATGGAATACTGTGCAGTTGTTACTGTGGCAATTATTGAATCAATAATATGAAATACTATGCAATTATCACTGTAGCAATTATTCAGTCAATAATATAAAATAATATGCAATTACTACTGTGACAATTATTAAATCAATAATATGAAAGACTATGCAATTACTACTGTATCAATTATTGAATGAAATACTGAGTGACAACTACTGTAGCCATTAATAAATCAATAATCAGAAATATTGTGCAATGCAATGTGCTACTGTGGAGTACCGCATGCTATTATGAAAAAGTGTGTTACTGTTCTTTTATTACCGGGGTATTTCAACAGTTAACGGTAAAAATTATGTCGTCAAATTTTAAAAGGGTAATTTCTGTCATTTTTTATATCCGATAATTATTCTGTTATGAGGCTCACTAATGATTGGTTATTTCGGCGTTGTCGTACAAATATTCTCTGACAGAATATCTTTGGCATGTAACACCCATAACATTTATTAAATCAACACCTTATTATTTAAAATAACATTTTTTTTAAAAAAAATAAGTCATATTTATAAAAAGTTAAAATCTTACGATCGACCACTAGTACAATGACCAAAATATCGATTAACCCTTTGGTTAAGTTAATTTTTTCTCATAATGGATTTTAATCTTGGATAGACGAGATTCAATCTCCACTCTATCATATTTATAATGCAGATTTACTTGATCAATAAACTCTTCCCTAGTCCCGCACCGGGTTTTGTCAAAAAAATAAAATAAAATAATTTATATAAATTTTAATTTAATAATATTTCAAATTCACTTCAAAAAGTAAATTCCTAAATTTTGGACAGGATGAAGTATCTTTACCGTGCGTCTGGGTTTTAATTTGAGAAGAAAAAAAACATGAGAAGAGAATACAAAAAGATTATGAATCTTGGGAGTTTTTTTAAAGAGAGAAATGAAGAGAAAACAAAAGAAATGTCTTGAAATTTTAGCTCGGAGAGAAAAAAAATTAAAAGAGAGAATAAGTGTGATTTTTGGCCACACAAAAAAAAAAATAAAAATTTCTCACTTTTACGCTTTGTTTCTAAGTTTTAAAATCGATAGAAAAAAAAAGAAATAGACAGAAAA
The DNA here is from genome assembly GCA_020205615.1 of Panax quinquefolius. NCBI lineage: Eukaryota > Viridiplantae > Streptophyta > Magnoliopsida > Apiales > Araliaceae > Panax > Panax quinquefolius. The sequence goes on from CM035157.1 coordinate 22,845,456, forward strand.
GTTAAGTTTTCTTTCTAATTCTTATATTTCTGAGTTTTTTAATAAACGGAAAAAAAAAAAGAAATTGATAGAAAACTTGGCCACTTTTTTTCGCTAGTAGTTTTCATTCAAAATTAACCCGATTTGGACGGAAAAGAAATTGGAATAAGTAATATTTTTATAATTCCCATATTATTCTCAACTTTTAATATAATAAATTTTAAATTACAACTCATGTTCTTAATTTTAAATTTTCTATTCTTTTCTATTAAAATCTCAAAACAACACAAAGGAAAACTTCAAGTTTTTTATTCTTTTCTTTTCTGTTCTAATTTAAGTTTTCTATTCTTTTTTTTTTTTTTCTGTTCAAAACTCAGAAACATAGTGTAAAGTAAAAAAATGAGAGAAAAGAAAAGAAACTATTGTTTTCTCTTCCGTAACCTATACTCTCTTCTTTTTCTCTTTTCTTTCCAATATCTTAAAAAAACTTATAGGATGTTAATGCCACGTCAATAGCATTTTCAATTTAATAAACTTTATCCCAACTATTTATCAAAAGCAAACATAAACATTATTGCACAAGGACGTTGTATCCACGGCACGGACATAGGAATTTTCATCTTGTTCACATGATGAATTTCAAGATGATGCTCATCATTTTTCAACAAATCACAAATTGGTACATAGATGATGTTTTGGATCAAGTTTCATGTTTACTAAAGTTACCCAACTAATTAGATATAATTTACATTCAGCAACACAAAAATTGATTTGAACTATACTTCTAATAACACGGATAATTATGTCGCTTAATACTTTCTCTGGCCCCTGTTCTTAAAAGATTATTGTTTTAGAAAAAAAAATTTATTTAAAATTTTTTATCGTTTACAACTTTCGAGAAGAATAAATTATTTATTTTCCTATATTACCCTTATCTTCTATCATTATTCCAAAAAATTCTCTTCCTTGTATTAATAGTTTTCAACTTCTCATAAAGGGGTAGTGATGGAATTTCAAATAAATTTTACTTGGTAAATGATACTTTCTTAATCCATGTGTAAAAACCTTAAACGACAATCTTTTAGGAACAGAGATAGTACAATTTATATCGATAAATTTGAAATAAGAAAAATAATATAAAAAATAAAATAAAGGGAATACTGATCGATCTGTCAAACATTCAGTAACAATTAGGGTATTAATTTTTGAATTAAAATTCAATGGATTTTTTTAGTTGAAGGGCTCAATTATTCCTTCCAAACTGCCACAAATTTCAAACCTATTACTCTTTTAGTTGTTCATGAGAATTAATATGCCACAAATTTCCAATCCATCATTAAACATTTCTTTCTTTTATGTGGATTTCGATTCTCCTCGATCACTAATCTCCCATGGTACCAAGGAATATCTTGTGGAATGCCAACAACGGGAGTGATACTTAGCATGAAGTTAACTTTGGTCAATTAATCAATACAATGTTGACACATAAGTTGGGAGATGATCTTTCTATCTGCATGTCAACACTGTATTGGTTAATGACCAATTTATCATAAAGTTAAATGTTTTCTTCTCAATAATTCATGGCCTTATCTGAATTTCAAAATGGTAAATTATCATAAAGTTAAATGTTTTCTTCTCAATAAGTCAACACTGTATTGTTCTTACACTTATTCAACCCTCCTTCTAAGTGTGCATTCTCTTAATTTTAAAATGGTAAATTATCGAAAAAATATTATCAGTTTAAAAAGTTATTGCGTTCAAAATTTAAATGAAAGACATCGATTTGGAATTAAGAAAATAATTCGAATTGACTTAGAAAAATCAAAATTACTCTTGTATTATTGGACATAAGGAATACATAATAAGAATTTGTTCTAGGCTTTGTCCTTCATCTTAGGCATGTAAATTACACTCTTAATATTTTTGAGATATTTCTTTCATTTTCCAGCCGAACCTAAAATTTCTGAACTAACCAAAACGGATATATTTCATGTAATAATCAATCATACGTGGCAAACCCAATTGATCAAATGGCTAAAGTCAAATTTTTTGTAATATTTGTCAAGAATAATACTACAGACACAAACTATTCTAAAAATATTTTATAAATTGTTGATGTAATATATTTCACTTCAGCTTTTTATGTGGGGCCTTGTTGATCAATATATATGCCGATGTGGAGTATGTCACATCTGTAATTTGTAAAATATTTATAAAATAATTTGTGTCTGTAGCATTACTCGTCTGTCAAACCTTAAACCAATTAAATTTATGCCACGTGGAAGACCACATCCCTTAGCGTCTGAGCCGCGTTGTAGATGATCACCATTCTATAAATAATTTAGGTGTCCTCATTATGTGTCCAACTCATGTCATCTTAAGCTCGCACTTTCACCATTTTTACCACAAATAATATAAGTAAACCACATGCTGCAAAAGTGAAATATTAATTGTAATATTTTATTTTATTTTCCTATGCTAGTTTTCATTTTCTGATTTCTTGATCATTTTGATGGAAATGAAGCTGGATCTTTTGCCGAACGATTGTATTACTCATGTTCTCTCTTGCACGACGCCTCGGGATGTGTGCCAGTCTTCAATTGTCTCATCAGCCGTCCGGAGAGCAGCCGAATCCGATAACTTATGGGAAAAATTCTTGCCATCGGATTATAGGGAAATTATCTCAAGGTTAATGTTTCCGGTGTCGTTTACATCAAAAAAGGAGTTGTTTGTGAAGCTTTCTAGTCCACTTCTCATTGATGGAGGTAGCAAGGTATATTAATCCATCTATAACATCTTCTCTGTTATGATCGGATATTAACACACACATGACAGTAAATAATCAACACAAACGTGCTTTTTCAATTCGGGTACGTTCTCGGGAGCAGAGAAAGGTCTTTTTTATTTATTATCATCTCAGTACATAGAGTATTTATAATAGAGAGTATATATAACTGTTATTTTTGTCAGTTAAGCGGCCAGATTTTTTTCATCAATGATCACTGTATTTTGGTTGTTTGTAAACAGTTTTGTCTTTATTTGCTATAGTCTAGTCAAAGTCAAAAGATTTGTGAGTAATTACTTGTGACCTGACCTCATACAATCGGTCTCAAATTAGTAGTTATTTTGGTTAAATTATTCGGCACTTTCATATATAGTTGTTCATTCCATTTCAAGTAATTTGATGCATGAGTCTTCATGCAATATGTGGCTGACAGAACTACAAATCTCTTATTGCCAGACATTCTCAATTGATAAAGTAACTGGAAAAAAAAGTTACATGTTAAGTGCAAGGGAGCTGCATATTACATGGTCATCAAATTCTCTCTATTGGAGCTGGAAGCCCCTCCTTAAATCAAGGTTCCTATTTTAGTCTTTCTCTATTAAGAAAACAAAGCAGAAAACTTTGGCCACAAAAATACATGAGAATTTTACACTTTCGATACCATATTTTGTTCGTACATGATGTTAATTATTGTCGGATTAATTCAACAGATTTGCTGAAGTTACCGAGCTTGTGATGGTTTGTTGGCTAGAGATATCCGCAAAAATGAACACACAAATGCTGTCACCAAACACAAATTATGGAGCCTACCTCATTGTTAAATTTGCCAGACGAGCTTTCGGATTAGATTCAATACCTTCAGATGTTTCTGTTGAAGTTGGCGATTACAAATCACGAGGAACAGTTTATTTGCGTCAAAAGGGATCACCGGAAGGCGTTTTTGACCGCGGCGACGGGTGGACGGAGATTGAGCTTGGTTCTTTTTACATCGATGGGAATGACAAAGAGATGAAAATGAGCCTAAGAGAGGTTAAGGGAGAGCACTTGAAAGGGGGGCTAATTGTTGAGGGGATTGAGATCAGACCAAAGTAATAACTTGTTAAAAGTGTACATGTGTATTTGTGTTGTTATAGCATATATAGTCGGCATGCATGATATTCTTGAGCATTGATTCTTGTGCTTTTCTTGATCCCAAATGAAAGTTTATTTAATTATAATCTATGTTTGAATTTCCTTTCTAGAATCAGATTTATTGTATTTTTTTTATGTCTAACACTGGCTATGAATCAATTAAAACTCAATAAAATGAACCAAATGTATATATAAAATTGATCATGTGATAGACACATGATTGAATCGGCAAAAATTTCACCAGACGGGATTGTAAAAATTTTAAACTTTGGAGAATAAAGTCATATTAGAATTATGATTCTCGGAGTTGGAGATTCAATAAACTATAAATGAAAGCATAAATTGTTAATTTAAAGAAATATATTTGACTTTGTCCGGAAAGAATAATGGAACGTAGAAGACTATATATAAGCATTTATGTGAATAAGTATATATAGAAAAAGAGAAACAATAAATAATAAATTAAGGGGCAGAAATTGTGATTATGAGTTGAATAAAATCATTTAGGGTTGTTCATAGAAAGTGAGGACATAATGAAGACTACTTGACAACTTTGCATGCCGTTTATCTATCTCGAGATGGACCCTACGTAGCTGCGAATCCAAAGGAAGACTACGTCTAAAGTTGTATGTATACCAAGCAATTTCTAACTTGGTTGTTTTTTTAATACGTCTTTTAGGTGAAATTTTATTTATTAAAATGGTTGGAGTGTGATTTGATAGGTGTGAAGGGTTTGGGAGGATCCATGTCAAGTGGTTGAATATTTACATTGATAGAAAGGAGTTGGATAATAAGGTTCAGTCTAAGTTGACTTATGATTCCCTTGTTTGATTTGAATTCCTATTTCTGAGTATGTCAAATTCTATTCAGTTGTGAAACATATAATTATAAGAAATCTCTACATGGGACTCTTATTCCTACTCGAAGACGAACGTAGTAAATTGAGGCGTCGTGGTTATAAATACAGTCATGATCCAAGTTCAAGGTACACACAAATAACTTGTATACTTAACACACTAAGGCAATTACATACCTTCATTATTGACATTTCTAGCATCACTACAAGAAAAAAGATAATTTGTGATGCCCCCAAAATAGGTATACATCACCCATTATGAGTCGCTAAATACATGGTACAGAATACAAATACAAACTTAATTATACAACTGTCGTGTAACATAAGCTGGGAGTTTTAACACGAATATTGTCTTCTAGACAATATCCAAACTCAAATTGAGTCCTCATTACAATTATTATCACACTATTTTATAAAATAGTGAGAACTACTATAGCCACCATCTCGAACCATCACTCTGTTCCCGGACTAGTCCCAGCTACATTCTCATTTCATGAAGAGAACAATGAAAGCAAAAGGGTGAGCTCATCTAGCCCTGTAAGAAATATTATGACTAAGATAATGCAGAATAAATTATTGTTAGCCTTCAACAGTGTTAAACAGATAGAATACAATAAACAACAAGTTTAACTGCAGCGGAACAAGCAATCCATTAAAAGAGTCAAGTAGAGCATGATATCTACTATGATTTAAAAAGTTTATCATCAATTTTATCGCTGAGACTCAGCTCAATAAATAATCTACATCACTGAATTATCCATGCACTATGGGCCAAGGATATTCATTAGTATCACATCAATGAATTATCCATGCACTACGGGTCAAGGATATTCCTGTTATCACCAATGGTCATGATCATGCCAACAACTGTCCATCAATGCATTATGGGCCAATGAGGACTTTTACTACATCATTTGTAACATTACATGTCATAATTATACCGAATAATCCCTAGTCATAATCATACCAATCAACAGTCCATCTATGCACAATGGGCCAAAGATGACTTTCATCACAATATAAGCATGAGGATGATAACAATGATATAAGAATTCAATTAAATGAGAGCAAGGATAAATTTTAAAGATTTATAATTCAATTTATTCAGAATTCAATAATGTCCAAATTGTCAACATGATACTGCTTTGTGGAGTAAAATTCAAGAATAATATTGTATCAAAAATAATTTGGACAGAAAAGAAATAGTTTTTTGTCATGAATAGTACCCTGGGTGAATAGTACCCGAGTGAATAGTTCCCCGTGAATAGTACTTAGGAAATAGTAACCCGTGAATAGAACCTCGACATAAAAAGAGTAAAATTTATCAAGAATGTTCAGAATAATATTTTCGTAAAAAGATACTGGATGAAGCGCAAATTTCAAGGATATTCTACTAATTTCAAGGAGTATAGAAGCAATACTTTAACAAAATGAGTGTAGAATTTGGAATCTGAAACGAAATAATATTACTTACATACTACCGAGTATGGAAGAAAATATTATTTCATACGAATATTGAACAAAAATAATATCTTTTGCCTTAAAAAGAGAGTACTTCTAACTGGTAGGGCGAGGATATTCTTGAATAAAACTTATACTATTTTTTACGCTCACAGCTTCCTTAAACTCAAAAGAAATACGCTCAATATTATAAAAGAAGAATTCTCTGATTCTGGTGTGATTTTCAAATCTAAACTAAGCATCCTATTTATAAGAGATTGGAAGGATACTATTTGAATTAGAAAATCACGAATCGCACAGAAAAGTTTCACTAGGCGCAAACCTAAGTAAAACTTTTAAAAATTTTGATTTTACTATCTTTGCCTTTACGCAACACTATTTATCATACATTATGCAAAGACTTATGGAACACTATGCAAGATTATATACAAATAAAATATAATATATTCTATTTTTCATAAAAAACAAAACACTAATTCACACACATGTTTATATATATATATATATATATATATATATATAGTCTGGATCCAGTCCGGGATCCCAGACTTTATAAAATACGGACCTTATTTTTTTTTTGAAACAAAAAAAATTATGGAACTGGAATTTTTACATAATACAGTATTTTGGGAGTGATTTGGATACATATACAAAAAAATGTTCACACCCAAAATACTATATTATGTAAAATTTCCAGTTTCATAATTTTTTTTTTAGTTGTTTCAAAAAAAAAAAGCAAAAAAAAAAAATTGGGGTCCATATTTTAGTCCTGTCCGGGAGTCCGGACATGATACTTATTATATATATATATATGAGAAAAATGTATGCACACAGCTGTGTATTACATTGTAGGTTATGGCGATGATTTTTTTGGGCTATAGTGATTTTATTTCACATTGTCAATACCATAGCTTATTTTGGGCTATAACGACAGTTTACCGTCGCTATAGTCCAAAAAATTTGTCGCCATAAGCCTACTGTGTAATACACAGCTGTGTATATACATATTGCCCTATATATATATTGCCATATATATATATATATATATATATATATATATATATATAACTTCCTTCCGATTATTTTGAAAAATGAGTAAGTGGGGGAGGGGTCCAAATAATACGCCAATCTTACAACAAATACTTTATAAAAATCCCCTAAATATCTTTAACAACATTTATTCATCAATAATATAACTTGCAATATTAACAACCAGATTATTACCAGGAAAGAGGGGGTTTCCGATAAGGATTTCTCCCTATTGGCGCACAATTAGGTGACCAAACTCATTTCCTTGACAGAACTTTTTAGACATTGTCAATAATACAAATAATAATATGAATAACTTGTCATCTCAATTAATGATTTAATAATATAAAATATTGTAAAAATAATTGAATCAATAACGTGAGATACTATGCAGCAATTACTGTGACGCCCCAAAATAGGTATACATCATCCAACCCATTCTAAGTCGCCAAAAATATGGTACAAAAATAAATACAACTTTATTAATACAATTATCGTGCAAAATACGACAACACATATACTGTGAGTTTTAATACCAACTGTGACTCTCGTCCCTTTACTTGGATAGCAGCTCACATTGATACATTACATAAAGGTACAATCAATAACTGTTTTAGAAATTAAAATCTTTAAAAAATGCTCAAGAAAACCTTTGTACATATATGGGAGGCCATACATCTAAGTTATAATAGATATTTTCTCCTGGTTTGTGACTAAAGGTTGTTCCACAGTCTCATACACTCCATTGTTAACGTTCTCAGCTGCCATTCTTAAAAACTGCCATAAACCAGGGGTTAATTAAACAAATTAACATATCACATAATAACCCTATATTATGACCGGCCAATAAATAAGCTTAGGTAGGACACACTAGTGAAGGATTTACTCATCTCTCCCCTCCTAGTTCTATTCCCCGATCTCTGCCAAAGACCATATTTCTAAGCTTTGATACCAATTGTGACGCCCCCAAAATAGGTATACAACACCCATTCTGAGTCGCCAAAAATACATGGTATAGAAAGCAAACTACAACTTCAATAATACAAATGTCGTGTAAAGTACGACAACACAAACTGTGAGTTTAAATACAAATGTTGTCTTCTAGACAATATCCACACTCAAATAAGTCCTCATTATAATTATTCAAACACTATTTTACAGAAATAGTGAGGACTTCTTAAACATCTTTCTAGAACCATCACTCCATACCCCGACTAGATCCTGCGATGTTCTCACCTCCTGAGAAGAAAAATGGAACAAAAAGGAAAAGGGTGAGCTCAACTAGCCCAGTAAAGAATATTATGACTAAGATAATATACAACAAATTATCATTAGTCTTCAACAGGGAAAAATCTGATAAAATATAATAGACAACAAGTTTTAGATCAACAAATGCAGCAGAAACAACAATCCATTAGAAGAGTTACGTAGAGAATGAGTTCTACTATCTTCTAAGATTTAAAAGTCCATCATCAATATTTTATCCCTGTAACAACAATCAATATACATCTTTAATCAAATATTCATCTTTGCACTACCGGCCAAAGATATTCATTTGTATCACCACTGGTCATGTTCATCTCAACACTGCTCATCTTTTGCACTACTACAAGCTAAAGATATTCACCAGTTAATCATTCATCTTTGCACTACAGGCCAAAGATATTCGTCAAGTATCACCATTAAGGACTGAGGATGATGAAAAACATTTTAGAGAAAACGAATCCAGTGAGATAGAAGGACAAATATTAGGGATTCATATAACAGTTTATCCAAGATCAATAATACTTCATAATAACCAATTGTGAAGTAGAATTCAAAAATAACAATCAAAACATGGATACAATCAAAGATAATAGCCAAAATAGACATCTTGGAAAAAAAGGAAAATTTTTATTTTTCGGTGAATAGTGCCGTATTCGTGAATAGTGCCGTATACGTGAATAATGCCGTATACATGAATAGTAACCCCGACACAAAAAGTTCTAAATTTGATTAAAAAGTTCACCAATATTTTGGCATAATGATATTGAAGAAATTAATATCATTTCGAAAGAAAATAATATCCCTTACCTCAAAATAACCGCAATTCTGACTGAATTTCGGATATAAAGTCGACAGAAGCTTGCACGGAATAGCAACTCTCAAAGTATCAAAATACTCACAATAATACGCTCGATAATCTAGAGAGAAAGAAAACTTGTTTCTGGTGTGATTTTCAATTCTAACTTAGCCCTCTATTTATAAAAAAATGTTAGCACGCCGAAGCAGACATGACCTGCTACCTAATGGCTTTACCTGCTACTATTGCCACCCACCACATTTGAAATTCAATTGAGCACATTTCTCACCAACCAATTCTAGAATTTTCCAAATTGTTTTATCATTTAAACAATAATCAGAAACTTTAACAATTCATAGAAAATAGCCCGTTTATCAGAAAAATATTAATTTAATGTCCATTTCACACGAAATCGAATTCTCTACAACTTTGCAGAAGAAAGTTTTTCTAAATTCCAAACAAAAAATATCCGAAATCCATAAACGGATGATTTTTAATACCTCCAATCTGACAAAATACTGATAAAACATCTCAGCATTAATTCTTTCATTAATAACCATATAAAATAAATAAATCCATCATTTATATCCACATCAAATAAATATTTCCTTATCATATAAATCAATAATTAATTATTCCCAAATAATATTACAGAATCACAATTATGACAACTAGGCCGTTCCTAGGAAAGAGGGGGCTTTTCGATAAGGATTTTTCCTTACTGGCGTGCAATTAGATGACCAAACCTCTCATTGACAGAACTTTCTAGACATTGCCAATAGTGCAAAGATGAATGATTACCTGATGAATATCTTTGGCCCGTAGTGCAAAGATGAACAGGTGTTGAGATGAACATGACCAACTGGGGATACAAATGAATATCTTTGGCCCGTAGTGCAAAGATGAATATTTGATGCAAGATGTATATTAATTGATGTTACAGGGATAAAATATTGATGATGGGCTTTTAAATTCATAGATGATAGTAGATTTCATTCTCTACTTAACTCTTCTAATGAATTGTTATTTTCGTTGCATTTGTTGATCTAAAACTTGTTGTCTATTATATTCTATCAGATTTTTCTCTGTTGAAGACTAAGAATAATTTGTTGTATATTATCTTAGTCATAATATTCTTTACTGGGCTAGTTGAGCTCACCCTTTTTCCTTTTTGTTCCATTTTTCTTCAGGAGGTGAGAATATAGCAGGATCTAGCCGGGGTATGGAGTGATGGTTCTAGAAAGTTGTTTTAGCAGTCTTCACTATTTTATAAAATAGTGTATCAATAATTGTAATGAGGATTTTATTTGAGTGTGGATATTGTCTAGAAGATAATATTTGTATTTAAACTCACAGTATTTGTGTTGTCGTATTTTGCACGACAATTGTATTAATGATGTTGTAGTTGTTTCTGTACCATGTATTTGGCGACTCAGAATGGGTTGGATGGATTGGACCTATTTTGGGGCGCCACAGCTTGGTATCGAGCTTAGGATATGGTCTCCACGACGAGATCGGAAATAGAACTAGGAGGAGAGATAAGTAAATCCTTCGCTAGTGTGTCCTACCTAAGCTTATTTATTGGCTCATCATAATATAGGGATATTATGTGATATGTTAATTTGTTTAATTAACCCCTGTTTTATGGCAGTTTTTAAGAATGGCAGCTGAGAACGTTAACAATGGAGTTTATTAGACTGTGGAACAACCTTTGATTACCAACCAAGAGAACGTGCAACAGGAAGGCAATATTCCTCCTGTAAACAACACTATCGAGCAAACGATGAATGATGCGATGTTTAGAAGCTTTTTTTAGTTCATGCAAAATCGAATTTAGGAGACTCGTGTACAAAATACTGATTGAAATGATAGCAACGCCACGCTGATTCATCACGGCCAAGCAGTTCAAGGAGTTGGGACCACTAAATTTCTGGGGAAAGCCCGATCCGATTAAGGCGGAAACGTGGGTTAAGCAAATGACCAAGATATTCGATGTCTTGGGCTGCACGGAGGAACAGAAGGTTCCATTCACCACCTTTTTGTTCCGTGGTGAGGCAGATTACTGGTGGGAATCTGTGAAGCGTACCCAGCCAGCTGCACTCAACATGTCTTGGGAAAAATTTCAGAAACTATTCAATGACAAGTACTTTCTGAAAGTATTCGTCATATGAAGGAGGTAGAGTTTATTAGACTGGAACAGAACAACATGACGGTGTCCTAGTACGGGCGAAGTTCGCGGAGTTATCTAGGTTTACACCTCATTTGGTAGAAAATGAGGAACGTATGACGCGAATATTTTTGAGAGGTCTAAAACCTGAGATTCGACAATATCTTATCTCTCATAAATTTTCTTTATATTCAGATGTTGTAAACAGGGCTCAATTATTAGAGCGTGATAATGAGTATGTTCAACCGAGGGACCACAACTAGGGTCATACCGGTGACAGCAGTCATCGGAGCGATGATAACCAGCGAGGAGGGAAAAATACGGACAAAAATGGTAATCACTCGGGTGGTCATCGTGGCCATGACAATAGGAGAGGTGAGTCAAGTGGAAATTTCAAAAAGAGGAGATTCAACAATGACGGAAAGACATCAACACCAGCACAAACAACAAATTCTAGGGGAGGAGAACGACCTCCAGTTAGATGTTACAGACGCGGAGAAGAGGGACATATAAGTCCAAACTGTTCACTGCCTTCCAAGGTATGTTTTAGTTGTGGAAAAGAAGGTCACATAGCTCGATTTTATCCTGTAGCGAAATCAAGTCCATCAAGGACGGTGGCACCAAAGGCGAATACGGACAAAACAAAGTCGGCGGTTTCTGGAAGAGCGTTTGTCGTGACTGCCCAAAATGCGAGGAACCCAAACGAAGGTATCATGGGTTAGTTAATTATAAATTCTTGCGAAATCTATACCTTATTAAATACCGGTTCTACCCATTCTTTTATCTCTCCTACTTGTGCTCAACGTTTAAACTTGACTCCGAAGAAATTAGAATTTAACTTATCTGTGGAGACTCCGTTAGGAGAAACTTTCTTTATATCCACTGTTTACAAATATTGTTTGATCCAAGTGGGCACAATCACATTACCTGTTGATCTTATCTCTTTAAAGATACTTGCATTTGACATGATTTTAGGGATTGATTGGTTAACTACTCATCATGCCAAAATTGATTATTTTTGTAAGGTTGTTAGTTTTCATATTCCTAACCAACCTGTTATGCGAATTCAAGTAACCAAACCATTGAGGTCAAACACTTTCATATCAAGCCATTAAGCCATTCGTTTATTGAATAACGGATGTCAAGCTTTTTTAGCCCATTTCATGGATTTAAACAAAAATACGTCAGATTTGAATGATATTTCTGTTGTTAGTAAATCTCCTGACGTATTTCCTGAAGAATTTCCTGAGTGTGATATTGAATTTTGTATCGACTTTGAACCCGGTACAAAAACCATTTCTAAAATCTCATATCGAATGGCTCCTATTGAACTTCAGGAGTTAAAAACCCAAGTATAAGAGTTGGTACCCGAGCCTCTATCTGATGACTTACTTTGTGGAATGCACCAAAGCTAGACTCTCCGTAGGGGACGTCATATTCATGCGGTGGTAAACTGATAGGCGCCATTGTGACGTGCTATCCAAGATTTGGATATGAGTCATAGTTGAGAGCAATCTAAGTCAATAATCGAAATATCTAGCTTTCTAGGCTTAGCTGGTTACTATTGGAGATTCGTGGAAGGATTTTCTCAAATCGCTACTCCGTTAACTTAGCTAACTCGAAAAGATACAAAATTCTTATGGAGCGAGGAATGCTAGAAGATTTTCCAAGAGCTCAAGAGGCGACTCATTTCGGCACCTGTTCTGACCATACCATTGTGGAAAAGCGAAACGAAGTAATTTATTGCGTTGAAGATCGGGATATCTGGCACGAGTGCGATGTTGTTAACACAAAGACCTTTTGTACGATTTACAAACGATAAAGATAGAGTTAAAGACTCTAGGGACCCACGCGATGCTGTTAAATATACGAGTAGAATCGACTTTAATTGATAAAGTTAAAACTGCTCAAGCTACACACCGGAGTTAATGAATATAAAGAAGAAGGTGCAAGAATGCGTTATTCTAGAAGTAAGAGTCGATGAAGAGAAGAAAGCTCAAACCTTCGATTTATTTGAAATCCTCCATCGAGTAGGAACTGTGGCCTATAGACTCGCCTTAACGCTAAGTATGTCGCGTGTTCATAACATTTTTTACGTATCGATGTTATGTAAATATGTGAAAGACCCGAACCACATCATTGAGTTAGAACCGAACGAGATAGTCGAAGATTTAACGTACGAGGAGGTACCTGTCAAGATATTGGATAGGAAATAGCATGTCCTACGAACAATGGTTATACCACAAGTTAAGGTTTTGTGGAGGAACCATGCAATTGAGGAAATGACATGGGAGTTGGAATCGGAAATGAAAGCGAGGTACCCTCACCTTTTCGAAACACTAGGTACGTACGTCAATTTCGAGGACGAAATTTCATAAGGAGGGGAGGTTGTAAGACCCCATCTTATTCTGAATAAAAATTAAATTTTCTCTATTTATTATCTTGAAATAATAAGGAGTTAATTTGATGTAATACTTTGGTTATGGGTGAAATGTGCAAATTTTACAAAATAAGCAAGTGGTTATAAAATATTCATTTTTTTGTCGGGGAATATTCGTTTGGTCATGGAATATTCTTGTTGTTGGGGAATATTCGTACGACGGCACAGCCATTCGTGGGCCTCATAACAGAATAACTGTCGGATGAAGAAAACGACAAGTTTGAGTTTTTATAAATAATGACGTAGTTGTTACCGTTAACACTGTTGGAATACCCAGTGGTTAAAATATAGTAATACGAGTGGTTGCACAGTAGCACATGGTATTGCACAATATTTTTGAATTATTGATTCTTATGTAAGAAGGCACTACTCAATAATTGTTACAGTAATTACTTTTCAATATTTTATTTTATTGATTCAATAATTGTTGCGTTGATATTTTATATTATTGTTGTTTCAACAATTTTCACTGCACATTATTTCCCATTATCAGATCAATAAGTCATATTATTTGAATAATATTATTAGATAGCATTATTGGCAATGTCTAGAAAGTTCTGTCAAGGAGAGGTTTGGTTACCTAATTGCGCGCCAGTAAGGAGAAATCCTTATTAGAAAGCCCCCTCTTTCCTGGGAACGGCCTGGTTGTCATAAATGTGATTATGTAATATTATTTGTGAATAATTAATTATTGATTTATATGATAAGAAAATATTTATTTGATGTGGATATAAATGATGTATTTATTTATGTGGTTATAAATGAAGGAATTAATGCTGAGGTGTTTTATCAGTATTTTGTCAGTATGGAGGTATTAAAAATCATCCGTTTGTGGATTTCGGATATTTTTTGTTTGGAATTAGAAAAACTCAAAGCTACAAAGTTGTAGAGAATTCAATTTCAGGCAGAATGGACATAAAATTCCTATTTTTCTGATAAACGGGCTATTTTCTATGAATTATTGAAGTTTCGGGAAATAAAATAATTTTTATTAAAGGGTGGGACCCACTTTTGTTTGTTGAAAACATGTGGGCTGCTATTTTTTTCAAAGTTGGTTGCTAGCTTGATTCAAGGATGGCATGCATAGGAATAATAAGAAAGAAATATTATATTATATTCCTATAAATAGACGCTTAGGTTAGAATTGAAAATCACACCAGAAACAAGTTTTCTTTCTCTCTAGATTATCGAGCGTATTTTTATGAGTATTTATATACTTTGAGAGTTCTTTGTTTCTAAGATAAGCTTCCTTCTATTTCTATCCGATATTCTCGATCGTAAGATTGCTATTTTGAGGTAAGGGATGTTATTTTCTTCTTAAATGATATTATTTTCTTCAATATCATTATGCCAAAATATTAGTTTGAACTTTTTAATCAAATTTGGAACTTTTGTGTTGGGGTTACTATTCAGATATATGGCACTATTCACGATATCAAGACTATTCACAGATATTTATTACTATTCAATTTAAAAATGAAATTTTCTTTTTTGTCCCAGATGTCTTTTATGGTTACTATCTTTGATTGTATCCATGTTTTGATCTTTATTTTTGAATTCTACTTCACACTTGGTTATTATGGAGTATTATTTAATTTGGATAAACCAAATACTTAATCCCTAATATTTGTCCTTTTTCTCTTACCGGATTCGTTCTCTAAAATGTTTTTCATTATCCTCACCCTTAATGGTGGTATTTGATGAATATCTTTGGCACCAGAGTGCAAAGATGAATGATTACTCGATGAATATCTTTGGCCCATAGTGCAAAGATGAACAAAAAAGTTGAGATGAACATGACTAACCGGGGATACAAATGAATATCTTTGCCCCCGTAGTGCAAAGATGAATATTTGATGCAAGATGTATATTGATTGATGTTACAGGGATAAAATATTGATGATGGGCTTTTAAATTCATAGATGATAGTAGATTTCATTCTCTACTTAACTCTTCTAATGAATTGTTGTTTTCGCTGCATTTGTTAATCTAAAACTTGTTGTCTATTATATTCTATCAGATTTTTCCCTGTTGAAGACTAAGGATAATTTGTTGTATATTATCTTAGTCATAATATTCTTTACTAGGCTAGTTGAGCTCACCCTTTTTCCTTTTTGTTCCATTTTTCTTCAGGAGGTGAGAATATAGCAGGATCTAGCCGGGGTATGGAGTGATGGTTCTAGAAAGTTGTTTTAGCAGTACTCACTATTTTGTAAAATAGTGTATCAATAATTGTAATGAGGATTTTATTTGTGTGGATATTGTCTAGAAGATAATATTTGTATTTAAACTCACAGTATTTGTGTTGTCGTATTTTGCACGACAATTGTATTAATGATGTTGTAGTTATTTCTGTACCATGTATTTGGCGACTCAGAATGGGTTGGATGGATTGGACCTATTTTGGGGGCATCACAATATGACTCGAGAATTATCCTTGGTTGACCCAATAGACCCCAGAGAAAAATAAAAAGATTGCTATCATGTTCTTTCCAATGGCGAGTCTTCTCTTGACATATAATTATCTCCATTGTCTCCAATTGAGAATTATATTTCAACCAAACTCCAAGATTATATAGGTAGTGCTCGTAGATATAATCATCAAGTGCATGTGCACAACCCTGTCTTATGATAACACGAAGTCGTCTGTCATTAGACATCTTGTATGATAATGGCAAAACACCCTTCCAAAATTGGGTTCACCTCACCCTATTCAGTTCACAAAAATCAACGGTTAAAATGACGTATAAAATACGACACACTTATTTAAAATTCTCGATAAAATTATTTCCATACTATTTTAGGGGAAACCTCAACAGCTATAGACCACCATTCTATTCCCATGTTACCCCCGCTCGACCCAGCTACACTCTTATTACCTGAAAAGAATTTTGAAGCAAAAGGGTGAGCACAACTAGCCCAGTAAAGAATATCATGACTAAAGATAATTAAATTATCAATAGCTTTCACAAGAATAAATCGTAGATTTAGAACATATGGTAGATGATAAAACTTTTCAACCATAGTTGCAGCGGAATGAGCAATCCATTAGAAGAGTCAAATAAACCATAAGGTCTATTATCTTCTCCATGTTAAAAGTCCACCAACAATGTTTTATCCCTATTACATCAATCAACAGTTTCTGTCCACAATTACGTATATAACTCATAATCATAATTGTAGTTCTAAATTCCTCTTCTCATCCAGGACGAAGATAATTTTTATCACCTGTCTTTACCTGAAACATCAAAGATCATGGTTATACCAAATTACAGTTCCTGTTTATAATCATACTAATAAATTCATCTTTACACTACGGGCCAAAGATATTCATCAACAATTCATCTTTGCACTACAGGCCAAAGATATTCAACAATAGGACATCTTTGCACTATGGGCCAAAGATATTCGTCAATAGTTCATCTTTGCACTACAGGCCAAAGATATTCAATAATAGGTCATCTTTGCACTACGGGCCAAAGATATTCAACAATAGGTCATCTTTGCACTACGGGCCCAAAATATTAATATCTCAAAGAAATATATAATCATTTTAGAATTTATATAAATAATAATTATAACCATGTTGATCAATTCACCTTTGCACTTAAGCTAAAGATAATCGTTTATAAATTCAATGGTCATGATCATACCACTCAACAATTCATCTTTTTGCACTATCGCCAAAGAGAACCCATAGTCACGATCATACCAATAATCTACCCATCTTTACACTCAAGTGAAAGAGAAATTCCATCACCAGGGTTATAAAAATGTTATATATGATAATAAAAACAATATGATCAAAACATGGATTTAATTTTCAAGAGCGATATTCATAAATCAACGATAATTTAGTCAGAAAAAGAAACCAATTTTGTCGTGAATAGTACCCTATGAATAGTAACTCATGAATAGTAACTCGTAAATAGTAACTCATGAATAGTAACTCGTGAATAGTACTCTGTATCGTACATAGTACCGTATACGTAAAATAATGTCATATTCGTAAATAGTGCCATATATATGAATAGTGCCGTATACGTGAATAATGTCGTATACGTGAATAGTAACCCCGACACAAAAAGGTAAAAATTTCACAATAAAACTCATATCATTTACGAAAAAAATAACATCCCTTACCATCCCTTACCTCAAAAGAACAGTACTTCTGACTGGAATATCGAATGTAATGCTGAAGGAAACTTGCACTGAATAGCAACTCTCAAAGTATCTAAATACTCAAAAGATACGCTCGATAATATATAGAGAGAAAACTTATGTTTCTGGTGTGATTTTCAATTCTAACTAAGCACCCTATTTATAGAAAAATGCTAGAACGCCAAAGCAGACTAAATTAATAAAATATTAATTTTTTATTACCAAGTCTCACGCATGCCATACTTGAAATCAAACTTTGAAATTCAGCAAATTTAAGAGATAAAAGGACAAGTGGGTCCCACCTTCTAGAAATCTCCACCAAAATCATTTATAAAAATAATTTCTGAATCAGTCACCTCTTAAAATTCATAACAAATCATATGTTAATTTTTAACGGTTCAAAATTTGTGGACATATACTCAGCTTATGTATGTATCACATATCCAAAAACCACAACGATCCAACGGTCAGATTAAATATTATAACTCACACAATATAGCTTAAGAACACTGATTTTTTCGGACTATGAGTCCTTTGGACCCGTTTCATTCAAACAGTCACCACGAAAAATCTACAAAGGATTTTTGGGTGATTCAAATTTCTGCGTTTAGCTTACTTCCAGGGTTTTCTTTTGATATATGGCTCATCTTCCAACTCATTATACACAAAGAGTTATAGATTTTACAAAAACAAGTAATAAACTAATTTTTCTGAAAAATCTCCATATTTTGTTCTTCTTTTGATTTCTAGATTTCTCTCATTTGATTCATGCACCGTGAATTTAGTGTAAAAATATCGCCATTATTATATTATTATATAACCACATTATACATTTATAATGTAATATAATAATATATTTGAATAAATTATTTTATCAAAAAAGATAAAATATCAATTTTCAACAATTATCACTTTTCTAAAAATTCCTCCATTTATATCCCCATTAAAATAAATATTTTCTTATCATATAAATCAATAATTAATTATTCATAAATAATATTACGTAATCACAATTATGACAACCAGTCGCTCCTGTGAAAGAAGGAGGCTTTCGATTAGGATTTCTCCTTATCGGGCGCCGCAATTAGATGACCATCAAACCCCTTTCCTGCATGTAACTTCCTTAGACATTGCCAATAATGATATCTAATAATATTATTTAATTAATATGAATTATTGATCCGATAATGGAAATATCAGACAAAGGACAATTATTGAAACAACAATAATATAAAATATCAATGTAGCAATTATTGACTCAATAAAATAAAATATCAAGAGTAATTACTATAACAATTATTATCGAGTAGTGTCTTCTTATGTAAGAATCAATAATCCAAAAATACTATGCAATACCGTAAAGCTATCGCAAACAACGCCAGACATTTTACTTTACCCACCGGTTATTCAAACAATTTTAACGGTAACAACTACGTCGTTATTTATAAAAAAACTCATACTTATCGTTTTCTTCATTCGACAGTTATTCTGTTATGGGGCCCACAAATGGCTGCGCCATCGTACGAATATTTTCCGACAACAAGTATATTCCACGACCAAACGAATATTCCCCGATAACAATGAATATTTTATAGCTACTTGCTTATTTTGAAAAATTTATATATATCACCCTTAACTTTAAACTTTTATCAATTTAACTATTTACTAAATAGAAAAATTGAATACTTTTATTTCATAAAAGTTGGGGTCTTACAATTACTGTGGTAATAATTGAATAAAACTGAGTGACTTCTCACGTAAGCGTCAATAATCAATACTGTGACACTCCCGAAATAGGTATACATCACTCATCTTGAGTCGCCAAATACATAGTACAGAATACAAATACAAACTTAATTATACAACCATCGTAATATACTTACAAAACATAATCGAGAGTTTAAACAGAATGTTGCCTTCTAGAAATATCCACTCTCAAATAGAGTCCTCATTACATTTATTGTCACACTATTTTATAGAATAGTGAGGACTACTAATACGCCATCTCGGACCATCACCCGCTCCCCGACTAGTCCCGCCACGCTCTCATTTTCTCAAGAGAACAATGAAAGCAAAAGGGTGAGCTCAACTAGCCCAAGAAGAAATATTATGACTAAGATAATGCGTAATAAATTATCATTAGTCTTCAACAATGTTAAACCGATAAAATACAATAGACATCAAGTTTAACTCAATGAATAAGCAATCCATTAGAAGAGTCAAGTAGAGTATGATATCTACTCTCTTTATGATTTAAAATATTTTCATCAATTTTTATCGCCGAGACTCAAATTTTAATAAATAAACCACATCATCGAAGTCATCCCCGCACTACGCCCGAGGATATTCATTAAATCATCAATGGTCATGACTATACCGAATAATCCATGGTCATAATCATACTAAAAACTGCCCATCAATGCACTACAAAATAATCGAGGACTTTTACCACATCATTTATAACATTACAGGTCATTATTATACCGAATAATCCCTGGTCATAATCATACCAAGTCTATCTATGCACGTAAGCCAAAGATGACTTTCATCACAACATAAGAAATAGGATGATGACAATGACATAATAACTCAATAAAACAAGTTCAAGAATAAATTTTAAAGATTTATAAGTTAATTTATCCTCAAATCAATTACGCCCAAATTGTAAACATGATATTGCTTTGTGGAGTAAAATTCAAGAATGCTCTATTTCCAGAATATTTCCATGAAAAATATCCGATATATTCGACTAATTTCATGGAGTATAAAGCAAATATCCAACCGAGTGATATTCTACTAATTTCATGGAGTATAGAAGCCAAAACTTTAACCAAATAAGGAATGAATAATAGAATATATGAAATTGCAAATGGATTTTTCCAATGTCGCCAATGCAGAATCCACGAAATGATATCATTTCCACAATTTAATAAGGAATGAATACGAAGGATCATTCACCATGCATGCGGTAATCTACATGAATGTGTTTATTCCAACATAATAATAAAGAATGGAATAAAAAATGAATAAGAATTCATCGTGCATGCGATAGACAGATATAAAGAATACGAATGTTTCACAAGAATGTAATAATAAAGAATGGAATAATAGAAGAATTTCACCATGTATGCATGCGGTATTTACATAGATAGGTATATTCCAACATAATAATAAAGAATGGAATAACAACTCTTATGAGTATTGAAGGAAAATAACTCTCTTCATGAATACGAAAAGAATAATACCCCTTACCTTAGAAAAAAATAATAATATTGAATAAAGGAGAGGTAGGTAGCAGATTTTCTTCTTCTTTCTCTCTATAATTTCTCTCTATAATAATTGCTCTAAAGCTTTAGTGAATTGGTGAGAAATGAAGGAAGAATGAGCTTCTATTTATAGGGAAATATATTTTTGATAATTGCACGTTTTGGGGCTCGAAATATTACAGTACAATACCTTCAACTTTTCTTTTATTTTTAATTTAGTCCTGCAAGTATTATCAAACTTGCACCACCTCCCCTAATAGTAAATAATGTGAATCAATAGTTCAATCATACGAGTCAATAGTTATAATCATGTAAAAATACAAATTACAGTATAGTACCTCCATCTATACCTCCATTTTTAACTTAGTCATTCAAGTATTATCAATCTTGCACCAACTCCCATAATAGTACAAGAATGTGAATTAATTGTACACACATGTGAACAAATAGTTGTAATCATGTGAATTAATAGCAATTAATTGCTCATTTGTTCGATTAATTACCCGACTGGTCTGTAAAACTTCCAGACATCAATTAATATCGGAATAAATGTCGATTTCCACTAACACTAATAATTCCAACACAATGGAACTATCAATTTCATCTTTAATCAACACGAACTTATTCATCATTAATATTATAACTCATAATATTTAACAACCAGTGTCGCTCCTGTGAAAGAGGGGCTTTTTGATAAGGATTTCTCCTTATCAAGCGCATAATTAAATGACCAAACCTCTCCTTGACAGAACTTCTAGACATTGTAAATATTGTAATTTAATAATATAAATAACTTTGTCGTCTCAATTATTGATTTAATAATATAACATATTATGCAGATGATACTGTGACAATAATCGAATCAATAATATGAGAGATATGATGCAACTATTACTATAGCAATAATTGAGTATAACTGAGTGACTTCTCACGTAAGAATCAATAACATATACCGTGTGCTACTATGCAACCACGCGTATTACTGTACTTTTACTACCGGGTAGTTCCACAGTTTTAACGGTAACACTTCCGCCGTTATTTTTATAAAGAGATAATTATGTCGCTTTCTAACTACGACAATACTTCCGTTAGGGGTCCACCAATGATTGTGCCGTGTCGTATTTAATATTCTCTCATTAAAACGAATATTCCCCACCAATCAATATTATATAACCACTTGCTTACTTTACAAAATTTGTAAATATTACCCACAACTATAACATTATATCAAATCCACACCATAATATTCAAAAATATATTTTGAGAAAATTATTCTTTATTCATAAAAGTTGGGGTCTTAAAACCTCTCCTTCTTATGAAATTTTTTCCTCAAAATTAGGGTGCGTACCTGGTATGTCGAAGAGGTGAGGATACCTTGATTTCATTTCAGATTCTAACTCCCAGGTCATTTCCTCAACATCGTGGTTTCTCCACAAAACTGTGACTTGAGGTATAACTTTAGAGGGTAGAATATGATCATTCTTATCCAAGATTCTAACAGGTACCTCTTCATATGTTAAATCTTCCTCTATCTCGTCTAGTTCTAATTTAATAATGTGGCTCGGGTCTTTCACATATTTACGTAACATAGATATGTGGAAAACGTTATGAACACGAGACATACTTGGCGGTAAGGCGAGTCTATAGGCCACAGTTCCTACTCGTTCGAGGATTATAAATGGCCCAATGAATCAAGGATTGAGCTTTCCTCTCTTTCCAAATCTTATAACTCCTTTCCATGAAGCAACATGTAACAACACATGATCTCCAATATTGAATTCCACGTCCTTTCGATGAAGATCAACATAACTCTTTTGTCGATCTTGTGAGGTTTTTATACGTTTTCGGATCGTTTGAATCTTTTCCGTAGTCATACGTACCAAATTCGGTCCCAAAAACGTTGCTTCACCCACCTCATCCCAACATACTGGAGAACGACACTTTCTTCCATACAATGCCTCAAATGGAGCCATGCCAATACTTGCTTGATAACTATTATTATAGGAAAACTCCACCAATGGTAAGAACTTGTCCCAACTTCCCTTGAAGTCAAGGACACAGAGTCTTAATAAATCTTCAAGAGTTTGAATAGTCCTTTCTGACTGCCCATCCGTTTGAGGATGATATGCTGAACTAAATCATAAATCCGTGCCCATAGCTTTTTGCAAACTAACCCAATATCTTGAAGTGAATCTTGGGTCTCGATCAGGAACTATGGATACTTGCAGACCATGCAATCTTACAATCTCGTTTATATACATACTATCAAGACGTTCAAGTGTATAAGTTTCTCGTATTGGTAAGAAATGAGCAGACTTGCTCAATCTATCAATAATGACCCAAATCGCATCTATTCCTTGAGAAACCTTGGGTAGACCAGTAACGAAATCCATGGTAATGTGCTCCCACTTCCATTCTAGAATTTTAAGTGGTTGAAATGGACCTTTTGGCACTTGATGCTTCGCCTTGACTCGTTGACAAGTTAGACACCTTGAGATAAACCCTTCTATCTCTCTCTTCATATTGCTCCACCAAAATGTATGTCAAAGATCACGATACATTTTGGTACTCCCAGTTTGGATTGCAAACGGTGTGTTGTGCGCCTCCATCATGATTTTATACTTCATGTCAGAATCGTTAGGAACACAAATTCTGGAGTTGACTCTAAGTATTCCTTCTTCATCGATTCTTGCTTCTGAAATAGCACCTTCTTGCACTTTCTTCCTCATACGCATCAGCTCCAGGTCTATAGCTTGAGCAACTTTAACTTTATCGATTAAAGTCAGTTCCACTCAGATATTCGCCATCATCACACGGGTCCCTCAAGTCTTTAACTCTATTTCCATCCTTTCAAGTCATACAAAATGGGCCTTTACGTTGACAATATTGCACTCGTGTTCGTATATGATCTTCTACTCAATGTGTCGCCTACTACTTTCGCTTTTCGTGATGGTATTGATGGTATGATTATAATCTTTCAACAACTCAAGCCATCGTCGTTTGCCACATGTTGAGTTCCTTTTGAGTGAAGAAATATTTGAGGCTTTTTATGATCCGTATATAGATCTCCACCTTCTCTCCATACGTGTAATGCCTCCAAATCTTAAGCTCAAAAAAATCACTCACGCTAACTCTAGATCATGAGTAGGATAATTCCTCTCATATTTTTTGAGTTGTCGTGAGGCATAAAGCTATGACTTTCCCATGTTGCATGAGAACACATCCTAACCCTTTGCCTAAAGCATCATCAGAGATGACAAATCCTCCGAGCCGATGGTATTGTCGTAACAGTCTAAATGAGTCTCCTCTCGAGTTCTTGAAAACTCTTTTCACATTCCTCACTCCAACCAAATTTTGTATCTTTTCGAGTCACCGAGTTAATGGAGTAGCAATTCGAGAAAAAATCTTCCACGAATCTCCGATAATAACCAAAGTAAGCCGAGAAAGCTACGTATTTCTGGCCATCGACTTAGGTTGCTCCCAGCTTTGAATTGTCAATCTTTGTCGGATCAATAGATATTCCATGATTTGATATCACGTGCCCAAGGAATGCAACTTCCTCGCCGTAACTCACATTTCTTTAACTTGCATAAAGCTTGTTTTCACGAAGCTTTTGAGTATCACCTCAAGTGTTGCTCATGGTCTTCACGGGTTTTGGAGTATATGAGGATGTCATCAATAAAGACGACCACAAAGTGATCCAAATATTCCTTGAATACTTGGTTCATCATGTCCATGAAGGCGTTAGGAGCATTAGTTAATCCAAAAGACATGACTAGGAATTCATAATGCCCGCATCGAAGTTCGAAAAGTAGTCTTTGAATGTCATCGCTTTTAATCTTCAACTAATGATATCCTAACGAAGATCAATCTTTGAAAAGAATTTGGCTCCTTGCAACCGGGTCAAACAGTCATCAATGCGAGGCAACGGTACCTATTTTTGATGGTGACATGATTCAACTCTCGATAATCAATACAAAGTCGCATTCTTCCCTCTTTCTTCTTCACGAATAGAACAGGAGCACCCCAAGGAGACGTACTAGGACGAATGAAACCGATGTCTAACAATTCCGGTAGTTGGGTTTTTAACTCCTGAAGTTCAATATGAGCCATTCGATATGGGGCCTTGGAAATGGGTTTTGTACCGGATTCAAGGTCGATACAAGATTCAATTTCACGCTCTGGGGGTAGGCCAAGAAGTTCTTCGTGAATACGTCCAGAAATTTATTAACAATAGAAATATCATTCAAATCGACGTTTTTTATTTAAATTCGTGACATGGGCTAAGAAAGCTTGACATCCATTTTTTAATAAACGAATAGCTTTATGACTTGATATGACAGTGTTTGATTTTAGTGGTTTGGTTGCTTGAATTCGCATAATAGGTTGGTTAGAATATGAAAGCTAACAACCTTACGAAAAATAATCAATTTTAGCATGATGAGTAGTTAACCAATCAATCCTAAAATCACATCAAATGCAAGTATTTTCAAAGAAATAAGATCGACAGTAACGTAACGTGCATCCGATTTGAATCAAACAAGACTTATAAACCATGGATGTAATGAAGGTTTCTCCCAACGAGTTTTCAACAGATAAGTCAAAGTCTAATTTCTTCTGAGTCAAATTTAAACGTTGAGCGCAAGTAGGAGAAATAAAGGAATGGGTAGAACCAAGATCAAATAAAGTATAAACTTCGCTAGAGTTTATGATTAGCTTACTCGTGATCACCTCGCTCGGATTCCTCGCTTTTTGGGAGGTTACGACAAACGCCTCCTTGAACTACTCGGCTTTGTCTTTATCTCTGGGACACCTTTTGATGCCTCCATCCCAGCTGGACTTGACTTTGGTGCAACACAAAATTGGGCTAGGTGACCTTCTTTTCCATAATTGTAACATGCTTTGGACTGCATCGTGTAGTTTGGACTTATGTGTCCTTCCCCTCCACATTTGTAACATATGACCGGTGGTCATTCTCCTTCCTTAACAACAGGTCCTGGTGCTGACGTCTTTCCATCATTATTGAATCTCCTCTTCTTGAAATGTCCACTCTTAATGTCATGGCCATGATTATCACCAAAGTGATTACCATTTCTGGCATGTTAATTCCCTCCACTTTTGTTGTCACCGCTTCGATGACTGTTACCACTGGTATTATCGACTTGCTGGCTACTCTCTCTTGGTTGGGTTGACTCATTATCGCGCTCTAATAACTGAGCCCTATTCACAACATCCTAATACAAACACGCTTTATGAGAAGATAAGGTATTGATGTATCTCGGGTTTCAAACCTCTTAGAAACATCCGCGTCATTCTCTCCTCATTATCAACCAAGTGGGACGAAAACCGAGATAACTCTAAGAAACTTAGCTTCAGATCGTCTTGTGCCCACGATCATATTGTTTTGCTCAAGCTTGATGAACTCTACCTCCTTCATGTGACGAATACTTTCAGGAAAGTACTTGTCATTGAATAGTTCTTGAACTTCTCCCAAGACATCTTCAAGCAAGGCAAGTTGAGTACGCTTTATGATTCCCACCAAGAATCTCCTCCCGCCGTAATATGAAGGTGGCAAAGGAACCTTTTGCTCCTCGGAGCATCCCAAGACATCAAATATCTTGTTGATCCGCTTTATCCACGCCTCGCTTTTAAGTGGTTTTGGCTCTCCAAAAACTTAGGTGGTCCCAGCTCCTTGAATCGCTTAGCGGTGACCATCTTCGAGAGTTATCGTTTTTCCACCGCATTTTGGATAGAGCCGCTTTCACCGATGTTGCATGAATTGCATAAAACCTCCGAACATCCCATCGTTCATCATTTGATCGTTGTTGTTTACACGAGGATTATTGTCTTCCTGCTGCACATTATCCCGGTATTAATCAAAAGTGACTCAACGGTCTCATGTGCTTCATTGTTTATCTCAACATTTTTGGATGCCATTTTCAAATACTTCCACAAAACAATGGTTAATTATCATATCACATATTATCCTTATACTCTGACCGACCAATTAAATACCAAATAAACTTAGGTAGGTCATACTACTAGCGAAGGAATTTCCCCGCCTCCCCTCCTAGTTCTTGTCTCTCACATCTCAACCAGGGATCATATCCTCAAGCTTTGATACCAACCGCGACGCCCCAAAATAGGTATACATCACCCATCTTGAGTCGCCAAATACATGGTACGTAATACAAATACAAACTTAATTATACAACCGTCGTAATAATATACGACAAAACATAATCGAGAGTTTAAATAAGAATGTTGCCTTCTAGACAATATCCACTCTCAAATAGAGTCCTCATTATATTTATTGTCACACTATTTTATAGAATAGTGAGGACTACTAATACACCATCTCGGACCATCACTCCGCTCCCCGACTAGTCCCCCCACGCTCTCATTTCCTCAAGAGAACAATGAAAGCAAAAGGGTGAGCTCAACTAGCCCAATAAGAAATATTATTACTAAGATAATGCGTAATAAATTATCATTAGTCTTCAACAATGTTAAACCGATAAAATACAATAGATATCAAGTTTAATCTGTGAGCAAATAAGCAATCCATTAGAAGAGTCAAATAGAGCATGATATCTACTATCTTCTATGATTTAAAATGTTTTCATCAATTTTTATCACCGAGACTCACTTTTAATAAATAAACCACATCATCGAAGTCATCCTCGCATCTACGGGCCAAGGATATTCATTAAATCATCAATGGTCATGACTATACCAAATAATCCTTGGTCATAATCATACCAAAAACTGTCCATCAATGCACTACTGGCCACTAAGGACTTTTACCACATCATTTATAACATTACAGGTCATGATTATACCGAATGATCCCTGGTCATAATCATACCAAGTCCATCTATGCACGTAAGCCAAAGATGACTTTCATCACATATAAGCATGAGGATGATGACAATGGCATAATAATTCAATAAAACAAGTTCAAGAATAAATTTTAAAGATTTATAAGTTAATTTATCCTTGAAATCAATTACGCCCAAATTGTCAACATGATATCTTTGTGGAGTAAAATTCAAGAATGCTCGTAAGAATATTTCCATGAAAAGATACTGGATGAAGCATAAATATCCAGGATATTCTACTAATTTCATGGAGTATAGAAGCCAAAACTTTAACCAACTGAGTATAATAGAATATATGAAGTTGTAAATGGATTTTCGCCCGCCATGCGGTAATCCACGTAGACAGATCATTTCCACAATTTAATAAGGAATGAATACGAAGGATCATTCACCATGAATGTTATAATCCACATAGACAGGTTATTCCAACATAATAATAAAGAATGGAATAAAAATAGAATTCACTGTGCATGCATGATAGATCATGATGGAGTTATTCCAACAGATAATAATAAAGAATGGAATAACGTAAGAATTTTTCAATGTGTATGCGGTACTTAGCATGAAGTTATTCCAACAACATAATAATAAAGAATGGAATAACAACTCTTATAAGTATTGAAAGAAAATAACTCTCTTCATGAATACGAAAGAATAATACCCTTACCTGTAAGAAACCGGATATCGATTAAAGTGGTGTAGCAGACTTCTCTTCTTCTTTCTCTCTATAATTTCTCTCTATAATAATTGATCTAAAGCTTTAGTGAATTGGTGAGAAATGAAGGAAGAATGAGCTTCTATTTATAGGGAAATATAATTTCGATAATTGCACGTTTTGGGGCTCGAAATATTACAATACAATACCTTCAACTTTTATTTTATTTTTAATTTAGTCCTGCAAGTATTATCAAACTTGCACCACCTCCCCTAATAGTAAATAATGTGAATCAATAGTTCAATCATGCGAGTCAATAGTTATAATCATGTAAAAATACGAATTACAGTATAGTATCTCCATCTATACCTCCATTTTTAACTTAGTCATGCAAGTATTATCAATCTTGCACCAACTCCCCTAATAGTACAAGAATGTGAATCAATAGTACACACATGTGAACAAATAGTTATAATCATGTGAATTAATAGCAATTAATTGCTCATTTATCCGATTAATTACCCGACTGGCCAGTAAAACCTCCAGACACCAATTAATATCAGGATAAATGTCGATTTCCACTAACACTAATAATTCCAACACAGTGGAACTATCAATTTCATCTTTAATCAACATGAACTTATTCATCATTAATATTATAACTCATAATATTTAACAACCAGTCATTCCTGTGAAAGAGGGGCTTTCCGATAAGGATTTCTCTTATCAAGCGCAATTTAGATGACCAAACCTCTCATCGATGTAACTTCTGACATTAATCAAATATTGTAATTTAATAATATAAATAACTTTGTTATCTCAATTATTGATTTAATAATATAACATATTATGCAGATGATACTGTGACAATAATCGAATCAATAATATGAGAGATATTATGCAGCAATTACTGTAGCAATAATTGAGTATAACTGAGTGACTTATCACGTAAACATCAATAACCAATACAGTGTACTACTATGCAACCACATGTATTATTGTACTTTTACTACCGGGTAGTTCAACAGTTTTAATGGTAACACTTCCGCCGTTATTTTTATAAAAAGATAATTATGTCGTTTTCTAACTAAGATAATACTTCCATTATGGGGTCCACCAATGATTGTGCCATCGTACGAATATTCTCTGTTAAAACGAATATTCCCAGACCAATCGAATATTGTATAACCACTTGCTTACTTTGCAAAATTTGTAAATATTACCCACAACTATAACATTATATCAAATTCACACCATAATATTCAAAAATATATTTCGAGAAAATTATTCTTTATTCATAAAAGTTGGGGTCTTACAAATACCGTGTGCCACTATGCAACCACGCGTGTTACTATACTTTTATTACCGGGTATTTCAACAGTTAACGATAAAACTTACGCCGTTATTTTTATAAAAAGATATTTCTGTCATTTTATAACTCCGACAATAATTCCATTGTGGAGTCCACCAATGATTGATCCGTCGAACGAATATTTCCTATTAAAACGATTATTTCCTGACCAATCAAATATTTTATAACAACTTGCTTACTTTGTGAAATTTATAAATATTACCCACAACTATAACATTATATCAAATCCACACCATAATATTTAAAAATATATTTTGAGAAAAATTAATCTTTATTCATAAAAATTAACCTTGTACTTTCTTCCTTATACGATCGCCTCCAGTCTCAGAGCTTGAATGACTTTTTTTAACTTTATCGATTAAAGTCAGTTTTACTTGTATATTTGACATCATCACGTGGGTTCCTTATAGGGATGATGTGGATTATTTATTAAGCTGAGTCCCAGCGATAAAAGTGATGAAAATCTTTTGAATCATAAAAGATAGTAGATTTTATTCTCTACTTGACTCTTTTAATGGATCAGACATGTTTACCTTGAGCTTAAACTTGATGTCTATTGTATTTTATCGCTTTAACATTGTTGAAGACTAATGATAATTTATTCGCATTATCTTAGTCATAATATTTCTTCTTCGCCTAGTTGAGCTCACCCTTTCTTTCACCGCTTCTTCTCTTGAAAATGAGAACGTGGCGGGACTAGCTCGGGAAACAGAGTGATGGTCCAGATTATAGTATTAGTAGTCCTCACTATTCTCATTAAATAGTGTGTTAATAAATGTAATGAGGACTTATTCTGAGAGTGGATATTGTCTGTAAGACAATGTTTGTATTAAAACTCACAAACCTCTTGTTGTATATTTAAGATTGTATTTGTATTCATGCCATGCATTTGGCGACTCGTAATAAATTTGTATACCTATTTTGGGGGGGTCACAGTTGGTATCAAATCTTAGGGATATGATCCCTGGCTGAGATGTGAGACAAGAACTAGGAGGGGAGAGATGGGGAATTCCTTCACTAGTATGATCTACTTAAGTTTATTTGATATTTAATTGGTTGATCAAAGTATAGGGATTATATGTGATATGTTAATTAACCTTTGTTTTGTGGCAGTATTTGAAAATGGCATCCGAGAATGTTGAGAACATTAATGGAGCACAAGAGACCATTGAGTCTCCACAGATCAATAATCAGGATAATGTGTGAGACCCCAGATTTTATAAATAAAAGATTTAAATTTCTTGAAATATTTTTTTTATATTATGGTGTGGATTTGATATATTGTTATAGTTGTGGGTAGTATTTGAAAATTTTGCAAAGTATGCAAGTTGTTATATAATATTCGTTTGGTAGGAAATATTCTTTTTGTTTGGGGAATATTCGCATTTACCAAGACAATCATTGGTGGACCCCACAACGGAAGCACTGTCGTAGTTAGAAAACGAACCAAAAATATTTTATGAAAATAATGGCAGAGGTTTTACCGTTAATACTGTTGAACTACCCGGTAGTAAAAGTACAGTAATACGCGTGGTTGCATAGTAGCACATGGTATTGATTATTGATGCTTGAGTGATAAGTCACTCAGTTATACTGCATTATTGCTACAGTAATTGCTGCATCATATCTCTCATATTATTGATTCGATTATTGTCACAATATCATCTGCATTATATGTTATTTTATTAAATCAATAATTGAGACGACAAAGTTATTCATATTATTAAATTGCAATATTTACAATGTCTAGAAGTTCTGTCAAGGAGAGGTTTGGTCACCTAATTGCGCGCTAATAGGGAGAAATCCTTATTGAAAGCCCCTCTTTCCCCGGGAACAACCTTGGTTGCTAAATATTGTGAGTTATAATATTAATGATGAATAAGTTTGTGTTGATTAAAGATGAATTTGATAGTTTCATTGTGTTGGGATTATTTGTGTTAGTAGAAATCGACATCTATTTTGATAATAATTGATGTCTGGAGGTTATATTGTTCAATCGGGTATTCGGGACACTTTTCGTGTCGGAGTACTATTCATGAGTTACTATTCATAAGTTACTATCCATGAGTTACTATTCACTTTAGTATTGTTCACTCGGGTATTTGGGTACAATATTATTCCATGAGGAGATGTGCTAATTTTTCTGACCGTTGGTTGAAATTATAATAGTAAATCAATATGGATCGTTGATGTAAAGTCTTAATAGTAACTTGTCCCTTCAATATTACCAAGGGTTAATTACCCCTTCGCAAATAGTAGTTGTCTCTTCAATATTACCAAGAGTTATTTGCCTCTTCGGTGTTCCAAGGGTTAATTGCCCCTTCGCAAATAGTAGTTGTCTCTTCAATATTACCAAGAGTCATTTTGACCATTCATTAAGACCAAGAGCCACTCTCAGTTTTTCTATAAATAGAAGCTCATTCCTTCATTATTTCTTATGAATTCACCAAAACTCTGAGATGTAAATTATAGAGAGAAAGAAGAAAGAGTATTCGCTACTTCACTACTTTGATATCCAGTGTCTTTTATGGTAAGGGATATTATTTGTTGTACCTGTAAGGGGTGTTATTCTTTCTTATTCATGAAGAGAACTTCTGTTATTCCATTCTTTATTATTCAATTGGAATAACTCAGATATCGCCAGACATACCCTATACTTGGTGAAATCCTTATGTTATTCCATTCTTTATTATTCTGTTGGAATATCCTGTCTGTGCATTTTACGCCGGACCTGGTTCCGTCTTTATTTTTTTGTTGGAATAACGTGTATACGCGGACTCCCCTATACTTGGTGAAATCTTTATGTTATTCCATTCTCTATTATTCTGTTGGAATATCCTGTCTGTGCGTTTTACGCCGGACCTGGTTCCGTATTTATTATTCTCGCGAATATCACATACGTGCGTTCGCCTTAACTCCGTTCCATATTTATTATTCTCATTAGAATAACTCGCCTGTATATCTATCACATGCCTGGTGATTTCTTTTGTTATTCCATTCCTTATTATACTCAGTTGGTTAAATTTTTGACTTCTATACTCCATGAAATTAGTGGAATATCATTGATATTTGCGCTTCATCTAGTATCTTTTCATGGAAATATTCTATTGAGCATTCTTGAATTTTACTCTACAAAGAAGTATCATGTTAACAATTTGGACATTATTAGTTCCTGGATAAACTAATTCTTGAACTTGTTTTATTGAATTCTTATATCATTGTCATCATCCTCATGTTTATATTTTTTAAAGTCATCCGTGGCACTGTAGTGTATAGATGGACTTGGTATGATTATGACCGTGGATTATTCTTATAATAATCATAACCGTAATGTTACAAATGATGTGGTAAAAGTCCTCATTGGCCCGTAGTGCATTGATGGACATTGTTGGCATGATCATGACCATTGACGAATACATCACGAATATCCTTTTGCCTCAGTGGTGCATGGATAATTTGTGGTCACGACCCTAATGAATATCCTTGGCAGTAGTGCGTGGATGATGTGGATTATTTATTAAGTCGAGTCTCGTGATAAAAGTCATGAAAACTTTTTAAATCATAAAAGATAGTAGATTTTATTTTCTACTTGACTCTTTTAATGGATTGCTTATTCCACCGCAGCTTAAACTTGTTGTCTATCAGTATTTTATCGGTTTAACATTGTTGAAGGCTAATGATAATTTATCCCGCATTATCTTAGTCATAATATTTCTTCTCGGGCTAGTTGAGTTCACCCTTTCTTTCACTGTTCTCTTCAGGAAATGAGAACGTAGCAGGGACTAGTCGGGGAACGGAGTGATGGTCCAGATGATAGTATTAGTAGTCCTCACTATTTTGTTAAATAGTGTGATAATAAATATAATGAGGACTTATTCTGAGAGTGGATATTGTCTAGAAGACAATATTTGTATTAAAATTCACAGCTTTCTTGTTATATATTAAAGATTGTATTTGTATTCTGCACCATGTATCTGGCGACCCAAGATGGGTGATGTATACCTATTTTGGGGGCGTCACATAATGTGCATCAGGAAGGCGATAATCCTAATGCAAACAACAACACTAACCAAATGATGAATGATGGAATGTTTCGAGGCTTCATGCAATTCATGCAACATCAGGCGAGAGCGGCTCCTGTCCAAAATGCAGGTGGAAACACTGGCAACTCTCAGACGGTCACCGCCAAGCAGTTTAAGGAACTGGGACCACCGGTGTTTTTTGGAGAGCCAAAATCACTTAAGGCGGAGACGTGGATAAAATAGATCAACAAGATATTTGATGTCTTGGGTTGCTCCGAGGAGCAAAAGGTTCCCTTTGCCACCTTCATGTTGCGGGCAGAGGCAGATTACGTGGGGAATCAGTAAAAGCGTCTTCATGATCTCAAGATGTCTTGGGAGAAGTTCCAAGAACTGTTCAACGACAAGTACTTTCCCGAAAGTATTCGTCACATGAAAGAGGTAGATTTCTTTAAACTGGAGCAAAACAACATGACCGTGTCGTAGTACAAAGCCAAGTTTGCCGAGTTGTCCCGGTTTGCGTCCCATTTGGTTGATTATGAGGAGAGAATGATGCGAATGTTTCTAAGAGGTTTGAAACCCGAGATACGTCAATATCTTATCTCTCATAAACTGTGTTTGTATTCAGATGTTGTTAATAGGGCTCAGTTATCAGAGCGCGATAATGAGTTAACCCAACCAAAAGAAAGCAACCTGCAAAATGATAATACCAGTGATAATAGTCATCGAAACGGTGACAATAAGTGTGGAGGGAATCAACATGCCAGAAATGGTAACCATTTTGGTGGTAATCATGGCCAAAACAATAAGAAAGGACATTTCAAGAAGAGGAGATTCAACAATGATGGAAAGACGCGTCGATCAAAGACCAAGTGGTTAAGGAAGGAGAACGACCACCTATCATATGCTTCAAATGCGGAGGGGAAGGGCACATCAGTCCAAACTGTGAGATGCCATCAAAAGCATGTTATAATTGTGGAAGAGAAGGTCACCTAGCCCGATTTTGTCGTTCACCGAAGACAAGTTCAGCTAGGATGGATGCACCAAAGGACGTCCCAGAAAAGTCAAAGCCAGTATTGCAAGGGAGAGCGTTTGTCATGACCTCCCAGAAAGCAAGGAACCCAAATGAGGTCATCACGGGTAAGCTTATCATAAACTCTAGCGAAGTATATACCTTATTTCATACTGGTTCTACCCATTCCTTTATTTCTCCTACTTGCGCTCAATGTTTAAATTTAACTCCAGAGAAATTGGACTTTGACTTATCTGTTGAAACTCCGTTGGGAGAAACCTTCATTACATCCACTGTTTATAAGTCTTGTTTGGTTCAAATCAAGACTTCACATTATCTATCGATCTTATTTCATTGAAAATACTTGCATTTGACGTAATTCTGAGGATTGATTGGTTAACTACTCATCATGCAAAATTGATTTTTTCGTAGGTTGTTAGCTTTCATATTCCTAATCAAACTATTATGCTAATTCAAGCAACCAAACCATTAAAATCAATCAACGTCATCTCAAGCCATAAAGCTATTCGTTTATTGAAAAATGAATGTCAAGTTTTATTAGCTCATGTCACGGATCTAAACAAAAATACGCCGCTTTTGAATGATATTTCTATTGTTAATGAATTTCCCGACGATTCCTCAAGAACTTCCTCGGCCTACCCCAGGCATGAAATTGAATTTTGTATTGACCTTGAACCCTAGACAAAACCCATTTCCAAAGCCCCATATCGAATGGCTCCTATTGAACTTCGTGAGTTAAAGACCTAATCTGCAGGAATTGTTAGACATTGGCTTTATTCGTCCTAATACTTCTCCTTGGGACGCTCC
Source organism: Panax quinquefolius (assembly GCA_020205615.1). Lineage (NCBI taxonomy): Eukaryota > Viridiplantae > Streptophyta > Magnoliopsida > Apiales > Araliaceae > Panax > Panax quinquefolius. The sequence continues at coordinate 22,881,560 of CM035157.1, forward strand.
TGTTCTATTCATGAAGAAGAAAGATGGGAGTATGCGACTTTGTATTGATTATCGGGAGTTGAATCATGTCACCATCAAAAATAGGTACCCATTGGCACGTATTGATGACCTGTTTGACCAGTTACAAGGCGCCAAATTCTTTTCAAAGATTTATCTTCGTTTCGGATATCACCAATTGAAGATTAGAACCGATGACATTCCAAAGATGGCTTTCAGAACTCGGTACGGGCATTTTGAATTCCTAGTCATGTCTTTTAGATTGACTAATGCTCCTGCTGCCTTCATGGATATGATGAACCGAGTATTCAAGAAATATTTGGATCACTTTGTGGTCGTCTTTATTGATGACATCCTTATTTATTCCAAAAGCTGTGAAGATCATGAGCAACACTTGAGGCTGATACTTCAAAAGCTTCGTGAATATAAGCTTTATGCCAAGTTAAAGAAATGTGAGTTCTTGATTGAGGAAGTAGCATTCCTTGGGCACGTGGTATCAAGTCATGGAATATCTGTTGACCCAGCAAAGATTGAAGCTATTCAAAGCTGGGAGCAACCTAAATCGATGGATCAAAGTATCGTAGCTTTCTCAAGATAGTGGTTATTATCGGAGATTCGTAGAAGGGTTTTCTCGAATCGCTACTCCATTAACTCAGCTGACTCGGAAAGATACAAAATTCGGTTGGAGTGAGGAATGCGAGAAGAGTTTTCAAGAACTCAAGAGAAGACTCATTTCAGCACCTATTCGGACAATACCATCTGGCTCGGAGGGATTTGTCATCTACAGTGATGCTTCAGGCAAAGGGTTAGGATGTGTTCTCATGCAACATGGGAAATTCATAGTCTATGCCTCTCAAAAACTCAAAGAATATGAGAGGAATTATCCTACTCATGATCTAGAGTTGGCAGCTGTTGTCTTCGCACTTAAAATTTGGAGGCATTACTTGTATGGGGAGAAAGTGGAGATCTTTACAGATCATAAAAGCCTCAAATATTTCTTCACTCAAAAGGAACTAAACATGCGACAACAACGTTGGATTGAATTGTTGAAAGATTATGATCATACCATCCAATACCAACCTGGAAAAGTGAACGTAGTAGCTGACGCATTGAGTAGAAGATCATATGTGGGTACGAGTGCGATATTGTCAACGCAAAGGTCCATTTTGTATAACTTGCAAATGATGGAGATAGAGATAAAGGCTCTAGGGACTCATGTGATGATGGCGAATATATGAGTAGAATCGACTTTAATCGATAAAGTTAAAGCTGCTCAAGCTACAGACCTGGAGCTGATGCATATGAGGAAGAAAAAACAAGAAGGTGCTATGCCAGAAGCAAGAATTGATGAAGAAGGAATACTTCGAGTCAACTCCAGACTTTGTGTTCCTAACGACCCTGATTTAAGGTATAAAATCATGATGGAGGCGCACAACACACCGTTTGCAATCCATCCTGGAAGTACCAAAATGTATCATGATCTTCGACATACATTTTGGTGGGGCAATATGAAGAGGGAGAGATAAGCATTTTTATCTCAAGGTGTTTAACTTTGTCAACGAGTTAAGCGCGAACATCAAGTACCAAAAGGTCCATTGCAACCACTTGAAATTCCGTAATGGAAGTGGGAGCACATTACCATGGATTTCAAGTTCTTCGGTCTTCCCAAGGTTTCTCAAGGCATAGATGCAATTTGGGTCATTGTTGATAGATTGACCAAGTCTGCTCATTTCTTACCTATACGAGAAACTTATACACTTGAACGCCTTCTTTCAGATGTACATAAACGAGGTTGTAAGATTGCATGGTATGCCAAGATCCATAGTTTCCGATCGAGACCCAAGATTCACTTCAAGATTTTGGGTTAGTTTGCAAAAAGCTATGGGCACGAATTTACGATTTATTTAGTTCGCATATCATCCTCAAACGGACGGACAATCAGAGAGGACTATTCAAACTCTTAAAGATTTATTAACTCTGTGTCCTTGACTTCAAGGGAAGTTGGGACAAGTTCTTACCATTGGTGGAGTTTTCCTATAACAACAGTTATCAAGCAAGTATTGGCATGGCTCCATTTGAGGCGCTTGTATGGAAGAAAGTGTCGCTTCCGGATATCTTTGGGATGAGGTGGGTGAAGCAACGTTGTTGGGACCAGAGTTGGTATATATGACTACGGAAAAGATTCAAACGATCTGCAACGTATAAAAACCTCCCAAGATCGACAAAAGAGTTATGCTGATCTTCATCGAAAGGACGTGGAATTCGATATTAGAGATCATGTGTTGTTACGTGTTGCTCCATGGAAAGGAGTTAGGAGATTTGGAAAGAGAGGAAAGCTCAATCCTCGATCGAGTAGGGACTGTAGCCTATAGACTCGCTTTACCGCCAAGTATGTCTCGTGTTCATAACGTTTTTTATATATCCATGTTACGTAAATATGTGAAAGATCCGAACCACATTATTGAGTTAGAACCGGACGAAATAGCGGAAGATTTAACGTATGAAGAGGTTCCTGTTCAAATCTTGGATAAGAAGGAACATATTCTACGCTCCAAGGTTATACCTCAAGTCAAAGTTTTATGGAGGAACCACGATGTTGAGGAAATGACCGGGAGTTAGAATCAAATGAAATCAAGGTATCCTTACCTCTTCGACATACCGTACCGCATTCTAATTTCGAGGTCGAAATTTCATAAGAAGGGAGATTGTAAGACCCCAACTTTTATGAATAAAGATGAATTTTCTATAATTATCATTTTTAAATAGTATGGAATGAATTTGATATAATGTTATAGTTGTGGGTAATATTTAGAAATTTTGCAAAGTACACAAGTTGTTTATAATATTCGATTGGTCGGGGAATATTCGTACGACGGCACAATCATTGGTGGACCCCACAACAGAATTATTGTTGGATTGAGAAAACGACAAAAAATATTTTATGAAAATAACGGCGGAAGTTTTACCGTTAACTGTTGAAACACCCAAAGGTTAAAAAAATGCAGAATACGCGTGGTTGCATAGTAGCACACGGTATTGATTATTGATGCTTACGTTAGAAGTCATTCAGTTTTATTCAATTATTGTCGATATTTTATATATTATTAAATCAATAATTGAGATGACAGAGTTATTAATATTATTATTTGAATTATTAACGATGTCTAGAAATTCTGCCAATGAGAGGTTTGGTCACCTAATTGCGCGCTAATAGGGAGAAATCCTTATTGGAAAGCCCCCTCTTTCCTGGGAACGACCTAATCGATTAATAGTGTGAATAATAATAATGATGATGAAGTTTTGTTTTATTAGTATTATTAATGTAATAAAACGTAAAAGTTTTTATATACAATGTAATACTTTTATAAAGTTATTCGCTTTTATTAGGCTAATAGTAAAATCTTTTTATATAAAACAGAATACTTTTATAAAGTTATTCATTTTATTAGACAATAATTAGAATATATTATATTTTATTATGTATAGTGTTTGCGTAGTGCCTGCATAGTGTTTGCATAGTAAAATCTTTTTAAAAGTTATTCGTTTTATTAGATTATAAATATAATATATTATATTTTATTATAAACTAATCTGGACCATCTGTTTAAAGTAAATCGATCTGGACCGTTCATGGATTGGTTACTATTCAGTCCATTCTTCAATAAATAGAAGCTCATTCCTTCATTATTTCTTATGAATTCACTGAAACTCTAGAGAGAGAAACTGTAGAGAAAATTATTCTTCTATCTTGAGCGTATTTCTTTAGCGTTTAAGAAAGCTTTGAGCGCAGTGAAAGTTTCTTCAAGTATATCCCCGCCCTACCGTCGGAGTACTCTTCTTTATAAGGTAAGGGGTATTATTTTTTTTTTCATATTCATGAAGAGAACTTCAGTTATTCCATTCTTTATTATTCTGTTGGAATAACCTGAATACGCAGGCTACCCTATACTTGGTGAAATTCTTCCATTATTCCATTATTTATTATTACATTGGAATAACTTTGTCTATGCAAATCACCGTATACATGGTGAAATTCTCATTATTATTCCATTCTTTATTATTCATTGAATATCCTGTACATGCTTTTACGCTTTGACTTGGTTCCGCTCTTTATTATTCTCATTGGAATATCCCATCATGCGTTTTTATCTTTGGACTCGGTTCCGTTATTTATTATTCGTGGAATAACTTTGCCTATCTAAGTACCGCATGCATGGTGATTTATGTTGTTATTCCATTCTTTATTATTCTTGGAATATCCGCTTGGTATATATATTACGCGACCGGTTCCGTTATTTATTATTCTCGTTGAATAACTCAAAGCAAGTCTACCGCATCCATGGTGATTTCTTTTGTTATTCCATTCTTTATTATACTCAGTTGGTTAAAGTTTTGACTTTTATACTCCATGAAATTAGTGGAATATCCTTGATATTTGCGCTTCATCCAGTATCTTTTCATAGAAATATTCTTCTGAGCATTCTTGAATTTTACTCTACAAAGAAGTATCATGTTGACAATTTGGACGTTATTAGTTCCTGAATAAATTAATTCGTGAACTTGTTTTATTGAATTCTTATATCATTGTCATCATCCTCATATTTATATTTTGTTGAAAGTCATCTGTGGCCTGTAGTGCATAGATGGACTTGGTATGATTATGACCAGGGATTATTCGGTGTAATCATGACCGTAATGTTACAAATGATGTGGTAAAAGTCATCATTGGCCCATAATGCATTGATGGACAGTTGTTAGCATGATCATGACCATTAATGAATACACAAATATCCTTGACCCGTAGTGCATGGATAAATTGTGGTTGTGATACTAATGAATATCCTTGGCAGTAGTAGTCTTGGGGATGATGTGGATTATTTATTGTCGAGTCCCAAATGATAAAAGTGATGAAAACCTTTTAAATCATAAAAGATAGTAGATTTTATTCTCTACTTGACTCTTTTAATGGATTGCATGTTCCGCTGCAATTAAACTTGATGTCTATTGTATTTTATCAGTTGAACATTATTGAAGACTAATGATAATTTATTCTACATTATCTTAGTCATAATATTTCTTACTGGGCTAGTTGAGCTCACCCTTTCTTTCACTGTTCTCTTCAGGAAATTAGAACGTAGCCGGGACTAGTCGGGGAACGGAGTGACGGTCTACATTATAGTATTAGTAGTCCTCACTTTTCTGTTAAATAGTGTGTTAATAAATATAATGAGGACTTATTCTGAGAGTGGATATTGTCTAGAAGACAGTATTTGTATTAAAACTCATAGCTCTCTTGTTGTATATTTAAGATTGTATTTGTATTCTGTACCATGTATTTGGCGACTCAGAATAGGTGATGTATACCTATTTTGGGGGCGTCACATTCTTATCCAAGATTTTAACAAGTACCTCTTCATACGTTAAATCTTCCGCTATTTCGTTTGGTTTTAATTCAATAATGTGGTTTGGATCTTCCACATATTTACGTAACATTGATATTTGAAAAATGTTATGAACACGAGACATACTTGGCGGTAAAGCGAGTCTATAGGCCACAGTTCCTACTCGATCGAGGATTTTAAATGGGCCAATGAATCGAGAATTGAGCTTTCCTCTCTTTCCAATTCTTGTAACTCCTTTCCATGGAGCAACACGCAATATCACATGCTCTCCAACATTGAATTTCACGTCTCTTCGATGAAGATCAATATAACTCTTTTGTCGACCTTGTGAGGTTTTTATACGTTGCCGGATCATTTGAATCTTTTTTGTTGTCATGCGTACCAATTTCGGTCCCAACAAATTTACTTCACCCACCTCATCCCAGCATACTGCAGAACGACATTTGCATCCATACAATGCCTCGAATGGAGCCATGTCAATACTTGCTTGATAATTGTTATTGTAAGAGAATTCCACTAATGGTAAAAACTTGTCCCAACTTCCTTTGAAGTCTAGGACACAGAGTCTTAATATATCTTCAAGAGTTTGAATAGTCCTCTTCGACTGCCCATCCGTTTAAGGATAATATGCCGAACTAAATTGTAAATCTGTGCCCATAGCTTTCTGCAAACTAACCCAAAATCGTGAGGTGAACCTTGGGTCTCAATCAGAAACTATGGATACTAACATACCATGCAGTCTTACAATCTCATTTATGTATATACGAGCAAGACGTTTAGGTGAATAAGACTCTCGTATAGGTAAAAAATGGGCAGATTTGGTTAATCTATCGATAATGACCTAAATTAGATTTATACCTTGAGAAAACTTGGGAAGACTAGTAACGAAATCCATGGTAATGTGCTCCCACTTCCATTCTGGAATTTCAAGTGGTTGCAATGGACCTTTTGGCACTTGATGCTCCGTCTTGACACGTTGATAAGTTAGACACCTTGAGATAAACTCCGTTATCTCTCTCTTCATATTGATCCACCAAAATATATGTCAAAGATCACGATACATTTTGGTACTTACATGATGGATTGCAAACGGTGTGTTGTGCCCCTCCATCATGATTTTATACTTCAAGTCAAAGTCGTTAGGAACATAAAGTCTGGAGTTGACTCGAAGTATTCCTTCTTCATCGATTCTTGCATCCGGAATAACACCTTGTACTTTATTCCTTATACGCATCATCTCCAGGTCTGTAGCTTGAGCAGCTTTAACTTTATCGATTAAAGTCAGTTCTACTCGTATATTTGACATCATCACGTGGGTTCCTGGAGTCTTTAAATCTATCTCCATACTTTGTAAGTCATATAAAATGGGCCTTTGCGTTCACAATATTGCACTCGTACCCGCATATTATCTTCTACTCAACGTGTCAGCTACCACGTTCACTTTTCCAGGATGGTATTGAATGGTGTGATCGTAATCTTTCAACAGCTCGAGCCAACATCATTGTCGCATGTTGAGTTCCTTTTGGGTGAAGAAATATTTGAGGCTTTTATGATCCGTATAGATCTCCACTTTATCCCCATATAGGTAATGCCTCCAAATTTTAAAGGCAAAAAAAATAGTTGCCAACTCTAGATCACGAGTAAAATAATTTCTCTCATATTCTTTGAGTTGTCGTGAGGCATAGGCTATGACTTTCCCATATTGCATGAGAATACATCTTAACCCTCTGCCTGAAGCATCACTGTAGATGACAAATCCCTCCGAACCAGATGGTATTGTCAGAACAGGTGCTGAAATGAGTCTCCTCTTGAGGTCTTGAAAACTCTTCTCATATTCCTCGCTCAAACCAAATTTTATATCTTTTCGAGTCAGCTGAGTTAACGGAGTAACGATTCGAGAAAACCCTTCCACGAATCTCCGATAATAACCAACTAAGCCCAAAAAACTACGTACTTCGGTTACTGACTTAGGTTACTCCCAGCTTTGTATTGCTTTAATCTTCGCTAGGTCAACAGATATCCCGTGATTTGATATCACGTGCCCAAGGAATGCTACTTCCTCAAGCCAGAACTCATATTTCTTTAACTTGGCATATAGTTTGTTTTCACGAAGCTTTTGGAGTATCAGCATCAAGTGTTGCTCATGATCTCCAAGGCTTTTGGAGTATATGAGGATGTTATCAATAAAGACAACCACAAAATGATCCAAATATTCCTTGAATACTCGGTTCATCATATCCATGAAGGCAGCAAGAGCATTAGTCAATCCAAAAGACATGACCAGGAATTCATAATGCCCTTACCAAGTTCTGAAAGCAGCCTTTGGAATGTCATCAGTTTTAATTTTTAACTGATGATATCCGAAACGTAGATCGATCTTTGAAAAGGATTTGACACCTTACAACTGGTCAAACGGGTCATCAATGCCAGGCAACAGGTACCTATTTTTGATGGTGACATGATTTAACTCCCGATAATCAATACAAAGTCGCATGCTCCCATCTTTTTTCTTTACGAATAGAACAGGAGCACCCCAAGGAAACGTACTAGGACGAATGAAACCGATGTCTAACAACTCCTGCAGTTGGGTTTTTAACTCCTAAAGTTCAACATGAGCCAATCAATATGGGGCTTTGGAAATGGATTTTATACCGGGTTCAAGATCAATACAAAACTTGATTTCACGCTCTGGGGGTAGGCCAGGAATTTCTTCAGGGAATACGTCAGGAAATTTATTTATAATAGAAATATCATTCAAATCTGAAGTATTTTTGTTTAAATCCGTGACATGGGCTAAGAAAGCTTGACATCTATTTTCCAATAAATGAATAGCTTTATGGCTTGATATGACAGTGATGGACTTTAGTGGTTTGGTTTCTTGAATTCGCATAATAGGTTGGTTAGGAATATGAAAGCTTGATAATCAATTTTAGCATAATGAGTAGTTAACCAATCAATCCCTAAAATCACATCAAATGCAAGTATTTTCAAAGAGATAAGATCAACAGGAAACGTGAGGGTGCCGATTTGAATCAAACAAGACTTATAAATAGTGGATGTAATGAAGGTTTCTCCCAACGGATTTTCAACAGATAAGTCAAAGTCTAATTTCTCCGGAGTCAAATTTAAACGTTGAGCGCAAGTAGGAGAAATAAAAGAATGGGTAGAATCGGTATCAAATAAGGTATAGACTTCACAAGAGTTTATGATTAGCTTATTCGTGATAACCTCGTTTGGGTTCCTCGCTTTTTGAGAGGTCACGACAAACGCTCTCCCTTGAACTAATGATTTTGACTTCTCTGGGACGACCTTTGGTGCCTCCATCCCAGCTGGACTTGACTTCACTACACGACAAAATCGGGCTAGGTGACCTTCTTTTCTGCAATTATAACATGCTTTGGATTGCATCGTGCAGTTTGGACTGATGTGTCCCTCCCCGATCTGCATTTGAAGCATACAATCGATGGTCGTTCTCCTTCCTTGAAAACGATTGTTGGTGCTGCTATCTTTCCATCATTGTTGAACCTCTTCTTAAAATTTCCACTTCTATTGTCTTGGCCATGATTACCAACGAAGTGGTTACCATTTTTGGCATGTTGATTCCCTCCATATTTGTTTTCACCGCTTCGATGACTCCTACCACTGGTATTATCGATTTGTCGGCTGCTCTCTCTTTGTTGGGTTGACTCATTATCGCGCTCCAATAACTGAGCCCTATTCACAACATCTGAATACAAGCAAAGTTCGTGAGAACTGAGGTATTGACGTATTTCGGGTTTCAAACCTTGCAGAAACATTCGCATCATTCTCTCCTCATTATCTACCAAATGGGATGCAAAACGGGATAACTCGGCAAACTTAGCCTCGTACTGCAACATGATCATATTGCTTTGTTCCAGCATGATAAATTCCACCTCCTTCATGTAACGAGTACTTTCGGGAAAGTACTTGTCGTTGAACAGTTCTTGGAACTTCTCCCAAGACATCTTTAGTGCGACAGGCTGAGTACGTTTTACAGATTTCCACCAATGATCTGCCTCTCCTCGCAACATGAAGGTGGCAAAGGCAACCTTTAGCTCCTCGGAGCATCCCAAGACATCAAATATCTTGATGATCTTCTTAATCCACGTCTCTGCCTTAAGTGGTTCTGGCTTACCCAAAAACTCCGGTGATCCAAGCTCCTTGAATTGCTTAGCGGTGACCATCCGTGAGTTGCCAGTGTTTCCACCTGTATTTTGAACAGGAGTCGCTCTCGCCTGATGTTGTATGAATTGCATAAAGCCTCTAAACATCCCATCTTTCATCATTTGGTCGGTGTTGTTGTTTACCTGAGGATTATTGCCTTCTTGATGCACATTATCCTGGGTATTGATCGTTGGTGACTTAACGGTCTCATGTGCGTCATTGCTTTTCTCAACATTTTCAGATGCCATTTTCAAACACTACCACAAACAAGGGTTAATTGACATGCCACATATTATCCCTATATTTTGACCAATCAATTAAATAACAAATAAACTTAGGTAGATCATACTAGCGAAGGATTTACCCATCTCTCCCCTCCTAGTTCTAGTCTCAAATCTCAGCCAGGGATCATATCCCTAAGCTTTGATACCAACTGTGACGCCCCTAAAATAGGTATACATCACCCATTCTGAGTCGCCAAATACATGGTACAAAATACGAATACAAACTTAATTATACAACTGTCGTGTAACATAAACTGAGAGTTTTAACACGAATATTGTCTTCTAGACAATATCCAAACTCAAATGGAGTCCTCATTACAATTATTATCACACTATTTTATAAAATAGTGAGGACTACTATAGCCACCATCTCGGACCATCACTCTGTTCCCTGACTAGTCCGAGCTACGTTCTCATTTCCTGAAGAGAATAATGAAAGCAAAAGGGTGAGCTCAACTAGCCCAGTAAAAATATTATGACTAAGATAATGCAGAATAAATTATCGTTAGCCTTCAACAGAACTATAGCGGAATAAGCAATCCATTAGAAGAGTCAAGCAAAGCATGATATCTACTATCTTCTATGATTTAAAAAGTCTTTCATCAATTTTATCGCTGAGACTCGGCTCAATAAATAATCCACATCACTAAATTATCCATGCACTACGGGCCAAGGTTATTCATTAGTATCACATCCACGAATTATCAATGCACTACGGGCCAAGGATATTCGTGTTATCACCAATGGTCATGATCATGCCAACAACTGTCCATCAATGCACTACGGGTTAATGAGGACTTTTACCACATCATTTGTAACATTACAGGTCATGATTATACCGAATAATCCCTGGTCATAATCATACCAATCAATAGTCCATCTATGCACTACGGGCCAAAGATGACTTTCATCACAATATAAGCATGAGGATGATGACAATGATATAAGAATTCAATTAAATGAGAGGCAAGGAAAAATTTTAAGGATTTATAATTCAATTTATCCGAATTCAATAATGTCCAAATTGTCAACATGATACTTCTTTGTGGAGTAAAATTCAAGAATAATATTGTATCAAAAATGATTTGGACGGAAAAGAAATAAATTTTTGTCATGAATAGTACCCCGGGTGAATATTACCCGAGTAAATAGTACCCCGTGAATAGTACCCCGGCATAAAAAGAGTAAAATTTATCAAGAATGTTCAGAATAATATTTTTGTGAAAAGATACTGGATGAAGCACAAATTTCAAAGATATTCTACTAATTTCACGGAGTATAGAAGCAAAACTTATCAACATAATTGTAGAATTAAGAATACGAAACGAAATAATATTACTTATATAATACAGAGTATGGAAGAAAATATAATTTCATACGAATATTTAACAAAAGTAATATCCTTTACCTTAAAAAGAGAGTACTTCTAACTGGTAGGGCGGGGATATTCTTGAAGAAAACTTATACTGTTTTCTACGCTCACAGCTTCCTTAAACTCAAAAGAAATACGCTCAATGTTATAGAAGAAGAATTCTCTGATTCTGGTGTGATTTTCAATTCTAAACTAAGCATCCTATTTATAGGAGAATGGAAGGATACTATTTGAATTAGAAAATCACGGACAACATAGGAAAAGTTTCACTAAGCTCCAACCTATAAAACTTTTAAAAATTTTGATTTTACTATGCAAACTACGCATTACACTATATATCATACAATGCAACTCTATGCAAATAAAATATAATATATTCTATTTTTCATAAAAAACAAAACTTATAATATATATATATATATATATATATATATATATATATATACTTTATAACTTCCTACCGATTTTTTTAAAAAATGAGTAAGTGGGGGGGTCCAAATAATACGTCAATCTTACAACAAATACTTCATAAAAATCTCCTCAATATTTTTAACAACATTTATTCATTAATAATATAACTTGTAATATTAACAACCAGATCATTCCCAGGAAAGAGGGGGCTTTCCGATAAGGATTTCTACCTATTGGCGCGCAATTAGTGACCAAACCCCTTTCCTCGATAGAACTTTCTAGACATTGCCAATATTGCAAATAATAATATGAATAACTTATCATCTCAATTATTGATTTAATAATATAAAATATTATGACAATAATTGAATCAATAACATAAGATACTATGCAGCAATTACTATGACAATAATTAAATAAAACTGAGTGACTTCTCACGTAAGTATCAATAATCAATACCGTGTACTACTATGCAACCACGCCTATTACTATACTTTTATTACCGGGTATTTCAACAGTTAACGGTAAAACTTACGCCATTATTTTTATAAAAGATATTTCTATCGTTTTCTAACTCCGACAATAATTCCGTTGAGGGGTCCACCAATGATTGTGCCGTCGTACGGATATTTTCCGTTAAAACGAATATTCCCCGACCAATCAAATATTTTATAACAACTTGCTTACTTTGTAAAATTTATAAACATTACCCACAACTATAACATTATGTCAAATCCACACCTTAATATTCAAAAATGATATTTAGAGCAAAAAATTCATCTTTATTCATAAAAGTTGGGTTCTTACATTATTTCTGACAGAATTTTTTGTCGAAAATAAACAAATTTTGTCGGAATTAACTTATTTTCGACAAAAATTTTGTCAAAAATTCGGTCGGAAATATGCAAGTCGGAAATTATGTTGAAAATAATTATTTTTGACGGAATATTTCCCACGGAAATTACAGCCAGAAATAAATTATTTTCCATAGAAATAAATTTTTTTAAAAAATTGTTTATAATTTTTGCTCATTTTGTTTATTTTGTAAGTCAACTTTCTTTATCTAAGATCCCCTATAAGTTGCCTCACCGACAATCCAAATCAAACAAAGTCTAACACTAATTTGTTTATTTAATATGTCTAAGGCATACATTCACTTAATTACACAATCAAGGAGCTCTATGGAGCATCATCAATACACAACAACATAGTCATTACACAACAACATAATGTAAGTTAACTAACTCCAGGTTTTGTGATTTCTAAAAATAATAAGTATTAGATCTGTATGCTTAATTATTAATTTAAAAAACAACCAATTTGGCCATAAAACTCAAACTCAAACATTTATCCTGAGAATGAGATAAAACATGACTACTACATGCCCCATAACTTGCATGCTTCTTTATGGGAATATATCAGTGAGTTCAAAAAGAAAAATATGAGAATCGAGAAATTTATTATATCATGTTAGAGTTGGCTAAATAAGAGGAGAGTTTCACTCTCTCAGCTTTCAACATATGCTAAAATGCCCAGGACTATACACCATTGAAGCAAAGAGGTGTCTTATTCAGATATACTTAAAACTGGACAAAATAAACGAATTAAAATATGTACATCTGACTAGATCTAATTTTTCAATGTGTTAAATCACGCAAACAGCTGGCAGTTGCTATAGAATGGAACCACTGGAAAAAAGGACAACTTTCACCAAATACTTCAAACTTAAATTTAATTAGAAAGTATAAATACATATATATATACCATAAATTCCAAATAAATAACGGCTCCTAACTTTAATTTATAAAACACGTGGTCCTATATAAGCACAAATTTACCTTTTGTAGCTAAATGAAAGAGGCTTCCCAACAAACTCCAAAAGTGTAGTTTCAAAGAGCGGACTTGCAAGCCATGGTGTTTCAAAGTACTTGCTCAATCAAAACCAAAACAACAAAAGAAAATTAATAGCTTCATTAGCATTTTTTAATCTTTCTTAATCTTTATATCATTGGATCTCATTGTCTATTTGTTGGTTCAATAAAATAATATCTTAACACGATCTTACAAAGGCATATAGTTCAAAATGGAAAATTTTGAAACATTTTCACTTCCAATCTCATTTATCTAAATTTCTTAATTAGTGTCAAAATATGTGTAGGGAAAACATTGTGTACAATTTGTAGCATTGTCCAACAAAGTAAAAAATAAGAAATAAACTTAATCAGATATTCAATGGAAATTCATGGACAAAAACGAGGAAGCTTTATAGGATATATCTGGTAAGGATTCCAACCAGGCAAGAACCATCCCCTAGGGAAGCAATATTGAAACTTCATATATCCCTAGGGGATGGTTCTTGCCTAGTTGGAATCCTTACCAGGTATATTGACGCCGGGGCAGGATAGTGATTATCCTGCAGGCTAGATAACAAATAAATTCATAGATAAAGGAATAAGAAGTTCAACAAAAAACACAAATAGATCTATCTAATGCTTGAGTTTATATTTTATCAAAATCAAAGTCCCCAATTCAACCCATAAGCCGGGTTTATGTAACTAACAAAACTTTTTGCCCACGCTGCCTAAGATATAATAGATTTCCTAGATATCGAAAATAAATCTTCCTAAAGATACGAAAATTAAATCCTAACAAACGTCTTACTATTAAAAGAAAAATTCTACTAGCATAAAAGATAATAATAACTAATAATAATCACTATTCGGTGTCGCTCTTCCGAAGTCAATGACGCTACGAACTCTGAAGACAACCAATCTCCCGAAGCCAATCCTCTAGTCCGAAGTCGAAGGCATCGATGAGAAGTTGAAGGCGTTAATGATCGTCACGCCTACGACGTTCTTCTAACTCATGATACTCTAAGTCCATCAACGTACTATCCGACAACTCAGCGTCTTCGGTCTTGGATCCTCCTGCATCAGTCACCCCGGGTTGGAAAGAACTCATCCTCGAGTTATCAGTTTGTTCAGCAGATTGCGCATAACAAGGGCTCAAAAAATTTACGTTTAAAACGTTCGAAGTCCGCTGATGATTAGAAATGCGTAGCCGATAAACATTGTCATTGATTTGTTGCAAAATCTCATAAGGACCAATTTTCCGATCCCTAAGTTTATTATAATCACCAACATGGAAACGATCTCGGGTTAGTACGGCCCAAACAAGATCACTAACTTTAAACACAACTTGACTACGATGACTGTCAACCCGACCTATGTATTTACCCTTGTTTTTGGAGATGGATTTGTACACCTGATCATGGATAACTCGAAGATGATCAACCATTTAGGGTGCACTCGACCAATCCGAGGAATAGGAACCAAATCTAGGACCCCATAAGGGTTCTGACCACTAACTATCTTCAAAGGACTCATGTTAGTAGTCTGATTCTTCAAACGGTTATAAGCAAACTCTGCTTGAGAAAGCGCCAGATCCCATTGCTTTGGTTTGTTTCCGGCCAGTCACCTCAAAAGATTACCTAAGCTTCGATTTACTACTTTAGTCTAACCGTCTGTCCGAGGTTGGTAAGCATTGCTGAAATTTAATTGCGTTCTGAGCCTTTCCTACAGACTTTTCCAGAAATTACTCATTAACTTAGTATCTTGGTCAAATGTAATAGACTGAAGAACAACATGTAAGCATACAATCTCCCAAAAGTAGAGGTGGGCGATCCGAGCAGCATCCATGGTCTTCCTACAAGCGATAAAATGAGCCATTTTAGAGAACCAATCAACCACAACCATAATTGAATTTGAGGCTCTCTGAGTTCGCTGTAGACCTAAAACAAAGTCCATGCTAACATCACACAAATGTCTTTCAGGAATAAGTAAAGGAGTATACAATTCTGCATTGGTAAAAACCCCTTTTTACTTATGACAAATATAACACCCCTTCACATAACGAGTCACATCGCTCGAGATCTTCGACCAGTAATAGTCAGATGTTATTAAGGTCAATCTCTTATCTCATCCGAAGTGCCCTTCATTGTGAAGTTCACTTACTATCTGTTGCCGAAGTGAACAATCAGGGATACACAATTGGAGTCCTCGAAATAAATACCCCTTATGTAAAACAAAGTCAGATTACCGACCTTCTCATATTTCTTGAACTATCTTCCCAAAAAAAGGATTCTCTTCATACATCTCAATGAAGACTTCCAAACCTACAACTTTGTTTTGCATCGTACTAAGGAGTAATGCCCTTCGGCTTAGTGCATCGGAAACACAATTCAAATTTCCTGCCTGATGTCGCAAAGTGAAAGTGAACTCTTGCAAGTACGCCACCTTTGGCTGAGCTTATGTTGACCATTAATATACTTTAAGGCATCATGATCAGTAAAAAGAATGAATTCCCTATGTATTAGATAATGAAGCCAATGCTTCAGCGTCTGGACTATGGCATAGAACTCCAAATCATAAGTTAAATAGTTCTTTCTTGATCCTAATAATTTTTCACTGAAGAAAGCCATTGGTCGACCTTTTTGACTGAGAGCACCACCAATACCAACTCCCAAGGCATCACTATTTACCTCAAAAACCTTCTCAAAGCCAGGAAGTGACAATACTGGTGCTTCGGTCATCTTCTTCTTTACCAAATGAAAGTTATCTTCAGCCTCCTGGGACCATGGAAATAATTTTCCTTTAAGGCACTCAGTGATAGGCACAACCAATATGCTGAAGTTCCAGATGAACCATTTGTAAAAGGATGTTAATCCATGAAAGCTTCTCACTTTATGTATGGTCTTCGGTGTAGACCACATCGAGACTGCATTGATCTTTGACTAATCGGCATGGACTCCTTCGGTAAAGACAACGAAACCAAGGAAAGTTACCGAAGTGGAGAAATAAGGAATTTTCTTATGATTGGTGAACAAACGTTATTTCTTTAATGAATCAAAGACGGTTCAGAGGTGTTCATGGTGTAATTCCTTGTTTGAACTATTGATCAAAATATCATTGAAATAGACTATGACATACTTCCCTATAAATGGTCGCAACACTTGGTGCATAAATCTCATAAATGTGCTGGGGGCATTAGAAAGACCGATGGGAGTAAAAATCCACTTGTATAACCCATGTTGAGTTTTGAACAGCATTTTTCATTCATCTCCAGGCCGCACTCATATCTGATGGTATCCACTCTTCAGATCAATTTTTGAGAAAACTTTTGCTTTGGACACTAATCTAGCATATCGTCCAGGCGAGGTATTGGAAACCGATACTTCATGGTGATCTTATTGATCGCTTTACTATCAATGTACATCCTCTATGATCCATCTTTCTTCATGACTAACAAAGCTGGTACATCACATGGGCTCATACTCTCACGAATGTAACCTTTTTCCATCAACTCAACTATCTGTCTCTGTAGCTCTTCGGACTCTTTGGAGCTGAGTTGATATATTGGTCTATTAGGTAGACTTGAACCTGGAACAAGATCTATCTCGTATTGAATATCTCTCAACGGTGGTAGTCCTGGGGGAAGCTCTTCGGGCATGAGATCAGCAAACTCGGAGAGTATCTCTTATGCATTGACTAATACTTCTGTGTGCCCTTCATTCGAGTTTCTCTTACAAGGAAGCAACGTATACATTACACCTTCACTCTCAACCTCTGTTAGAAATCTTGTCATTGATAATAGGTTCGTGTTCCCGATGGTCTAGGCTGAACCGCTTTTCTCCCCCTGAGGGGCCAACACAATCTTCTTCCCTTTTATACTAAAGGAATATGTGTTCTTCCGACCATCATGGATGACTCTTTTATCGTACTGCCAAGGTCGGTCCAATAACACATGACATGCATCCATTGATACCACATCGTGCCATGCATTATCAAAGTATTTCTTGCTAATTGAAAATTACACTAAATACTTTTTATTGACCGCTACTTCATTACCTTTATTATGCCATGATAGCTTATACGACTTCAGATGCTGATCTATTTTTAACTATAATTTCTGAATAGCTTTTTTGGATACTACATTTTCACCGCTACCACTATAAATGATCATTTTACAGACCTTATCTGCCACTGTACAAGTAGTATGGAAGATATTGGTCCTCAACCAATCCTCTTCGAATTCTCTTTTAGGAGTCAGAAGACTTGCGAACGAGACTAGGGTCTCATGACCATCTCCATATAACACATCTTCGTCCTCGTACTCATCATATATAGGCTCTCCGAACTCTTCTGCCTCATCGGTTATACCATCTTTACTAAAAAGGTTTTTACCCTTCTGGTGAGCAGGCTTTCGGCACCCTGTTGCTCTATGACCGGATTCTCCAAATCTGAAGCACTTAATGCTAGAATTAAAGTTACCATGAGGTTGTTGTGGTGTAGTAAAAAATTATGGAGGTGGTCGGCTTGCTGGGGGGATTGATCCTCGGCATCGGCATACTGTTCTGTTATCGCTCTGCCTCACGTGTTCGTTGATATTCCTCTGAAATAGTCTATAGCGAATGGAGGTCGAGGGTATTTTGCAATTTTTGCTTTAATCCTCCCAAATATCTCGCCACCAATTGTTCCTCTATTTTTGAAAGATCATTTCATGCTATCAATTGATAAAATTCATCGGTATAGACATCCACGGATCTAGTATCTTGTCTTAACAGATGCAACCTGTTGAACAAGGACTGTGTGTAGCCGAAAGGAAGAAAATGACTCTGTATCTTTTTCTTCATCTTTTTCCACTTCGTGATTTCTGATTTTCCTTGTATCTCCCTTGAGCGTTTCATTTGTTCCCACTAAGCAGATGATTGGCCCTTCAATTTGATTGCCACCAATTTTACCTTAACTCTATACGATACCTTCTTATACTCAAAGATGCGCTCTACTTCATTCAGCCAGTCAATGAATTCTTCTGCTTGTAGCGTATCAGAAAATTTTGATAGCTCTACTCTAAAACCCAGATCGCTACGACGGTCCTTGCGGTCACGTCATTCCCATAGATGTCTCCATGGCGGTAAGGATGATTAAAACTCGATTCAAAATTATAAGATTCTTCATCGTCTTCAAGGTGAAGGACTTCCTACTCCGAAACCTGTCCACGACGACTCAGATTCTGCGCTGCTAGGCACTGGGTTAACTTTACAACTTGCCTCTGTAAGTCATCAGTCATCACGCCCTGGACGTCCCACGTGGATGTCACTGTTGCAGTTCTGATGTGATATATCAAAACCGAAAGTTGCTGACACATCATCTTTAAAAGTCAACAATCAGAGATCTTTTTGAATCAGAGAATTAAATGAGCAACGAAAACTTGCTAACAAGAAAAATCTCGAGGAAGTATATAAAAGGAAAGCAGATTCAATTCAAAAGTAACGATCAAGATTAAGAAAAGTTGATTTTTTTTCCAAACTCAGTATATCTCTATTCTATGATCTAGAACGACTTGTTCTGCTATTAAGTCTTTCATTACTGAACTTTAAGCTACTTAGAAGCACCTTAAATCACACTTTCTCGTAGCGATTGTGACACCGGGTGGGATAGCGATTATCCTGCTGGCTTGGTAAACAAATGAATTCACAGGAAGAAAAAAGAGGTTCTCCATAAAACACAGAGAAATCTCCCTAATGTATAATATATTTATCAAAAAAATCAAGTCCCTTTTTTCAACCCACAATCCAGGTTTATATAACTTAGCAAAACTTTATCTCCAAGTCACTCTAGAATCTTCCTAGAGATATGGAAATAAAATCCTCATAGGGATGTTAACAAACTTCCTATGGATGCGAAAAAGATTCTAACAAACTTCCTACTTTTACAAAAAAAATTCCTAACAAAAATAACAAACTTGCTAATAATAAAATATTATTGAATAAAGAACTAACTAGGAATAGAAAGCAAATAAATTATTAGTCTGTCAAACTCTGAAGTCAAGACGTCATTCCATCTCCCGAAGTCAAAGGTGAAAGTGTCATCCCAACTCCCGAAGTTGAAGGTATTCCATCACCTGAAGTCGAAGCTGAAAGTGCCATCCCATCTCCCGAAGCTGAAGGTATTAATGTCGAAGGTGTTTAATGACCTATTCGTTTGTGATGATCATCAAATTCATGATATTCCAAGGCCATCAACATATTAATCGATAGCTCGGTATCTTCAATCTCGGACCATCTTGCATCAGTTACCCTAGGTTGAGAAGAACTCGTCCTCAAGTTCTCAGTTTGTTCAACAGATTGCTCAAAATAGGGGCTCAAATGTTTAACGTTGAAAATGTCTGAAGTCCGTAGATGATTTAGCATGCGTAACTAATAAGCATTATTGTTGATTCGCTGTAAAATTTCACAAGGACCAATTTTTCGATCCTTAAGTTTATTATAATCGCCAACAGGAAACTGATCACGGGTAAGTACGACACAAAACAACCTGACGATGATAACTGTCAACTCGATCCTTGTATTTAACATTACTTTCCGAGATGGACTTGTACACTTGATCATGGATAACCCGAAGATGATTTGTCATTTCTTCTGCTTTGGGGTGTATTCGACCAATCCGGGAACATAAACTAAATCTAAGACTCCATAAGGGTTCTAACCATAAACTATCTCAAAAATACTCATGTTAGTGGTCCGATTTTTCGAATGGTTATAAGCAAATTCTGCTTGAGAAAACGCCATATCTCATTGCTTTGGTTTATTTCTGGCCAAACACCTCAAAATATTACCGAAACTTCAATTTACTACTTCGGTCTGAGGATGGTAAGCACTGCTAAATTTTAATTACGTTCCGAGCTTTTCCCACAGACTCTTCTAGAAATTACTCATAAATTTAGTATCCCAGTCGGATGTAATAGACTATGGAACGCCATGTAAGTGCACAATCTCCCGAAAGTAGAGATGGGCGATCCGAGCAACATCCATGGTTTTTCGACAAGCAATGAAATGAGCCATTTTAGAGAATCTTTCGACGACAACCATAATAGAATCTAAAGCTCTTTGAGTTTGGGGAAGACCTAAGACAAAGTCCATACTAACATCACATTAAGGCCTTCTAGGGACAGGTAAGAGGGTGTATAATCCCGCATTGTTAAGAACTCCTTTTGACTTCCGACAAGTAGAACACCCTTTTACATAGCAATTCACATCGCTCGAGATCTTTGGCTAGTAATAGTCAGTTGTTATTAAGGCCAATGTCTTATCTTGTCCGAAGTGTCCTTCTTTGTGAAGTTCACTCATTATTTGTTGCTGAAGCGAACAATCAGGAATACATAACTGGAGTCCTCGAAACAAATACCCCTCATGTAAGATAAAATCAGATCATCGACCTTCTCGTATGTTTTGAACTATCTTACCGAAGGAAGGATCTCCTTTATACATCTCAGTGAAGACTTCAAACCTTACAATCGTATTTCGTATATTACTAAGGAGTAATGCTCTTCGGCTTAGCGCATCAACAACACGATTCAGATTTCCTGCTTGATGTCGAAGAGTGAAAGTGAACTCTTGCAAGCTTGCTACCCACTTAGCATATCTTTGGCTGAGCTTATGTTGACCATTAATATACTTTAAGGCCTCATGATCAGTAAAAAGAATTAATTCCCTCTGTATCAAATAATGAAGTCAATGCTTCAGTGTCTTCACTAGGGCATAAAATTCCAAATCATAAGTAGAATAATTCTTTCTTGACCCTGATAACTTTTCTTTAAAGAAAAAAATTGGCTGACCTTCTTGACTTAGAACACCACCAATACCAACTCCCGTTGCATCATAGTTTACTTTGAAGACCTTCTCAAAGTCAGCAAGTGCTAGTACGGTGCTTCAGTCATCTTTTTTTGATCAACTGAAAACTATCTTCGGCCTCTTGGGACCATTGAAATAACTTTCCTTTAAGACATTCGGTGATAGGCACGATCAACATGCTGAAGTCTAGAATGAACCATCTGTAAAAACAAGTTAATCCATGAAAGCTTCTAATATCATATATGGTCTTCAGTGTAGGGCATGCCGAGACTGCCTTGATCTTGGTCGAATAAGCGTGAACACCTTCGGTAGAAAAAAAAAATCGAGGAAGGTTACTAAAGTCGTGAAATAGGAACTCTTTTTCTGGTTTATAAACAATCGTTCCTTCCTCAACGTTCCAAATACAGTTCAGAGGTGCTCATGATGTAATTCCAATGTCGGACTGTAGATAAAAATGTCATCAAAGTAAACAACCACAAGTTTTCCCATGTAAGGTCGTAGTACTTGATGCATAAACTTCATGAAGGTACTGGGCGCGTTAGAAAGTCCGAAGGGTGTAACCATTCATTCATAGAAGCCTTGTTGTGTTTTAAAGGCTGTTTTCCATTAATCTCTAGGTCTCACCCGAACTTGATGGTATCTAGTCTTCAGGTCAATTTTTGAGAAGATTTTTGCATCGAACAACTGATCTAACATATCATCCAGACTAAGTATCAGAAAACAATACTTCACCGTGATCTTATTGATTGCTCTACTATCGATGCACATTCTCCATGAGCCGTCCTTCTTCGGCACTAATAGAGCTGGAACTGCACAGGGGCTCATACTTTCACGAATTTGTCCCTTTTCTATTAAGTCCATTACCTGCCTTTGTAGCTCTTCTGACTCCTTCGGGCTGAGTCTGTAAGATGGTCTGTTCAGTAGACTTGATCCTGGAATAAAATCTATTTTATGTTGAATATCTCTCAACGGTGGTAATCCTGATGGAAGTTCTTTAGACATTAAGTCAGCGAACTCCGTTAGCAACTTTTGCACATCAGCCGATACTTCTTTATTTCCATTCTCCAAAATTTTCTCACAAGGAAGCAATGCATACATAACTCCTTCATGCTCCACTTCTATTAGGAACCTTGTCATAGATAATAGGTTCGGGTTCCCGACTGTTCGAGTCGAACCGAACTCTTCCCTACGAGGTGCTAACACAACCTTCTTCCCTTTTATACTGAGGGAATAAGTATTCTTCCGACCATCATGGATGATGCTTCGGTCATATTGCCTTGTTCTTCCCAATAACATATGACAAGCATCCATTTTCACCACATCACACCAAGCGTTATCAAAGTATTTCTTTCCGATTGAAAATGATACTAAACATTTTGTGACACCCCCAAATCCGGGTACTTCAATTCCCACGGGATTTGGTGTTCACTCTACAAACATCACGTGTCTATCTACCCATAATAAATGAAAAACATAAATAGATAGAAATAAATTCTCTCCTTATGGAGTTACAACATCTGAATGTAAATACATCAATCCCAGGTCATATTATCCTTAAATCTCAAATGTAGAAGTATAAACAAATTTTAAGTGTTACACAACATTAACATAAGTATGAAACGTAAATACATCAATTAAACAACAAGTCTTCATCACTTGTTGACTTTGCCCTTGCTTTTGCTAGTAGAAGGCTCATCGAACCTTTCGTTCTTAACTACAATGTTATTATTATGCAAGAGTGAGCACGATTGCTCACAAGTATAATATTATAACAACAAAATAATAACATGTGAGTGAATCAAAGACTTCTGAAATAAGAAACTCGACTTTTGAATCAAGAATGAATAACAAGAATTAAAAGAACTTCTGAGGGTCACAAGACCTTGAACTATGTCTTAGGTTGTCAAGCGTTTATACTTGAAACCTTTAACAGTCATAAGACTATGGACTCTTCTTCTCGGACTTAGGGGGATCATCCCTTAGTACCATACTGTGCACAATATCTTAATGCTAAAGCATAAGTAATCCCCTATAACAGGGTTGTTCACCTCCGTTTGACATTAGAGTCTGCACCAAAGGAAGTTTAGTTTGGATAAGCTTAACAATGATTCTGAATTTTTGAACGTTTATCAACTCTGGACTAGTTGAATCAATAAGGATTCGCTAGTCTTATAAGGTTCAAAAATAATTGATATTCAAGTTAAATACTAAAACTCAAGAGGTATACAATCAAATAAGTATTGTATAACAGGAATTATGCTTTTAAATAATGATAACATCTAATATGAAATCTTGAACTTGAACAATAATAAACAAGATAGAATAAAAAACTTGCTTTATATAAAGAAACAAGGTTTAGAAACATACCTCGTGCGTAGGCTAAACGATTACTACTCCCGTTCACAAGTCCTACACACATACCATATGTATTCACGACATTCATTAGTTACATTAATACTAACCTTATAGGTTTGTTAACTTGGTTTAAATTCTTCTCATTACCATCATTCACATATACAGGACTGAAATCTCAAATCTTAAGTTTAAACAACATCATATCATCTCATGGACATCATTTTTTTAACGTGGTTTAACCAGTTACAAAACATAACAGTTATAAGGTCACAAGACCTTTTCTAATTTATTTTTATAATTCTCTTATTATATTATCCATTAGTCACACTTTCACTTAATTATTTAATATAAACTCCACTTTATTTAACAAATAATTACCCTTCTAATTTAATTACTTAATTAAATTAAAATATTTTCATTCCTTTACTATTATTACACTCGAATAAATTATTCCATAATAATTTCCATCGAATATTTATTTTATTTCATAAATATTTCAACTAAAATATTTATTTTATTTGATAAATATTTTAATAATAATTTCCATCAAATATTTATTTTATTCCATAAATATTTTAACTAAAATATTTATTTTATTTTATAAATATTTTAATAATAATTTCCATCGAATATTTATTTTATTCCATAAATATTTTAACTAAAATATTTATTTTATTTGATAAATATTTTAATTATTTATTTAATTATTTAATTATTTTTTATTTTATTTTATTTTATTTTACCTGCCGAGGCGGGGTAATTTAGCTTGGTAACGCCCGCCGGGACGGGGTTACCTAGATTCAGTTTCTGCAGTTAGCGAAGAACACAGAACAAGGCCAATTTAGGCCAAAATCTCACACAAACAACGAATACATTTTCAACCATATGTTCTAAATTTGTAGTTCGTGAAGAACACAGAACATGGCCAATTTAGGCCAAAACTTCACATACACAACGAAAACAATTTCACCCATATGTTCTAAACTTAACAGAAATATTTAATGATATTGTTAGCACACTTTTAACATCTTGAGTCATATAAACAACAAGATTTAAAGCCATAATTTTCATGTTCTTGCTATTTTTCAAAGTTTCATCAAATTTCATGAAATCGCAAATCACAGATTCGTTATAACATCAAATCAGTCTGTTTAAGTTTCGTTCTTTTCATTTTTACATGTATAAACATAATCAATACAATTAAGGAACCGATTTTTGTACTTTTGGGCCACATTCAAACATTATTTCTCTATAACCTTCAATATTCCAACTTAATCTTAATTTCATTGATTAATTACTCTAAAACACATAAATCATATATAATTGAACTATACATGTTAATAAACATATACAACTTCATAGATTTAACAATTAGCCATGAAAATTCAATTACACAAAAATAAAAGAGGTTTTCATGGAAAAACTTAAGAATATAATAACAAAGATTAGAATTTGAATTCTCACCCTTTAATTCTTGTTTAGATTATAGGAATTCCTCCAATAATTCTTCAAATCTCCTTCCCCAAATTCAATTCTCTCAAAACTCTCTCCTTTTTTCTCTCTGTGATGTCTCCAACTTAAGTTTTACGAATAACATACGTAACAAAAGAAAAAGGGCTGATATATTGCGCATACTGGCATTGTCGTGCTCAGTTAATTCCTTATGGGGTTAACTGGCCAACTCCTCTTAGGGCAATGTTTGGATAGCCTTTAAAAGGCTCTTTCTCAATTATTTTAATTAAACTCTTATCATATGGTTTAATAATGTCACACCCATTTAAGCAATTAATTAAATATCTTATTTAATTTAATTAAATAGAATAGAATAATTCCACATTAGATCACATAGTCAAATAATTAAATTCTTATTTATTAATTATGTCAAATCATTAAATCTCTTATTAATTATTAAATTAATTAGAATAACATTATACTTATTAAATAATTCGTTTAATCAAATAAGCTCAATTAAATACATACTTTGAATAATAAGTTCTCCACATTAATTTAATCAATGTAACACATATAATTAAATTAATCTACCACAAATTCATGAATTAGTTATTTAGCCCAATAATTAAATCATCGAAAAGTATTTATTTAATTCAATAAATATTCAAATTAAATTATAAAAATCTCGTTCGTCACACATTTCTGCCAACGATTACTTCACTGCATTTACTCAACCAAGATAACTTATATAGCTTTGGATGTCGATCCGTTTTCAAGATTAACTTTCGAACAGCTTCTTTGGACACTACGTTTTTACAGCTGTCACTATCAATAATCACTTTACAGATCATTTCTGACATTGTACAAATAGTGTGGAAGATATTGGTCCTCAACCAAGCCTCTTCGGATTGTTCTTTAGGAACCAGCAGACTCTTACGAACGACTAGGGTCTCCTGTCCTTCTCCATATAACACATCTTCGTCCTCGTAATCATTATATATAAGCTCTCCGAACTCCTCTTCTTCATCTATCATTCCTTCTTCAATTAAAAGGTTCTTACCCTTCTGGTTAGCAGGCTTTCGGCACTCTGTTGCTTTATGTCCTGGTTCTCCACATCTGAAGCACTTGATGCTAGAATTAAAGTTACCCTGAGGTTGTTTTGGTGTAGTATAAAATTGTGGGGATGGGTTTGGCTTGTTGAGGGGATTGTTCCTTGGCATCGGTCTACTGTTATGTTGTTGCTCTACCTCACGAGTTCGCTGATATGCTTCAGAAACAATCCAAAGTGAATGGAGGCTAAGGGAATTCTGCAATGGCTGTTTTAATCCTCCCAAATATTGTGCCAACAGTTGTTCTTTAGTTTCCGATATATTATTCGTTTATATCATTTGGTAAAACTCTTCGGTATAATCATCCACAGATCGAGTAACTTGTCTTAACAAATGTAATCTCTTAAACAGAGACTGAGTGTATCCAAAATGAAGAAAGTGACTCTGCATCTTCTTCTTCATCTTCTCCCACTTGGTGATTTTAGACTTTCCTTGTCTCCTTCTTGAATGTCTCATTTGTTCCCACCAAGCAGATGCTTGGCCATTCAGTTTAATGGCAAACAATTTTACCTTAGCGCTATCTAATTCTTCCTTATACTCGAAGATGCGCTCTACCTCGTTCATCCAATCGATGAATCATTTTTCTTGCAGCGTGCTAGAAAATTCCGGTAGCTCCAATCTGATACCCAGATCACTACGACGGTCCTCACGGTCACACTGTTCCCATAGCTGCCTCCTATAGTGGTAATGGTTATCATAACTAGATTCAAAATCATAGGATTCTTCATCGTGTTCAAGATGTGGGACTTCCTCCTCCGGAACTTGTCCGTGGTGGCCCAGGTACGGGACTTCCTCCTCCGGAACCTGTCCATGACGACACAAATTTTGCGATGATAGGCGCTGGATTAACTCTATAACTTGTCTCTATAAATCCTCAATCATCACGTCCTGGACGCTATGATCACGATGCGGGACTTCCTCAGCCGGAATCTACCCTCTACGATTACGACCACCAACCATTAAAACCGATGAGTTTATTCCTAGAAAGATGCTTTAGCTCTGATACCAACTGACGACGGGTGGGATAACGATTATCTTGCGGGCTAGGTAAACAAATAAATTCTCAGAAAGAAGAAAGAGATTCAGCGAAAACACATAGAGAAATCTCTCTAATGTATAATATATTTATCAAAAAAATCAAGTCCCTTATTTCAACCTAGAAGCTGGACCATCACTCTCAGAATAAGTCCCTTCTAGACAATATATTTATCAAAAAAAATCAAGTCCCTTCTAGACAATATCCACTCTCAGAATAAGTCCTCAATACATTTATTATCACACTATTTAATAGAATAGTGAGGACTACTAAGACACCATCTCGGACCATCACTCCGTTCCCCGACTAGTCCCGGCTATGTTCTCATTTCCTGAAGAGAACAGTGAAAGAAAGGGTGAGCTCAACTAGCCTAGTAAGAAATATTATGACTAAGATAATGCAGAATAAATTATCATTAGTCTTCAACAATGTTAAACTGATAAAATATAATAGACATCAAGTTTAACTACAGCGGAACAATCAATCCATTAAAAGAGTCAAGTAGAGAATAAAATCTACTATCTTTTATGATTTAAAAGGTTTTTCATCACTTTTATCATTGGGACTCAGCTTAATAAATAATCCACATCATCCCTGCACTACGGCCAAGGATATTCACTAGTATCACAACCACAAATTATCCATGCACTATGGGCCAATGATATTCATGTATTCATCAATGGTCATGATCATGCCAACAACTGTCCATTAATGCACTACGGGCCAATGAGGACTTTTACCACATCATTTGTAACATTACGGTCATGATTACACCGAATAATCCCTGGTCATAATCATACCAAATCCATCTATGCACTACAAGCCCCAGATGACTTTCAAAAAAATATAAACATGAGGATGATGAAAATGATATAAGAATTCAATAAAACAAGTTCAAGAATTAATTTATTCAGAACTAATAACGTCCAAATTGTCAACATGATACTTCTTTGTAGAGTAAAATTCAAGAATGCTCGTAAGAATATTTTCATGAAAGATATCGGATGAAGTGCAAATATCAAGGATATTCCACTAATTTCATGGAGTATAGAAGTCAAAACTTTAACCAACCGAGTATAATAAAGAAATGGAATAACAAAAGAAATCACCGGACTGCGATAGACCGCGCATAAAAGGATATTCCAACGAATAATAAATAACGGAACCAGTCCAACAGAACGCATTGCATGGATATTCCAATGTAATAATAAAGATGAACCAGTCCCACGTAAAACGCATTGCAATCAGGATATTCCAACGAGAATAATAAAGATTTTAACCAGTCCCACAGTAAAAAGCATGTATGTGATATTCCAACAAAATAATAAAGAATGGAATAATAGAAGAAATTTTACCAAGTATAGGGTAGCCCGCGTATACAGGTTATTCCAACAGAATAATAAATAATGGAATAACAAAAGAATTTCACCAAGTATAGGGTATCCCGAATATATAGGTTATTTCAACAGAATAATAAAGAATGGAATAACAGAAGTTCTCTTCATGAATACAAAAGAAATAATACCCCTTACCTTAGAATAAATTGGATATAGGAGTAGTGAAGTAGCAGAATACTTTTCTTCTTTCTCTCTATAGTTTCTCTCTGTAGTTTCATTGAATTAAGTAAGAAATAATGAAGGAATGAGCTTATATTTATAGAAGAATGGACTGAATAGTAACTAATCCATGAACGGTCCAGATTGATTTACTTTTAAACGGACGGTCCAGATTGATTTAATAAAAAAAATAAAATCTTTTAAATAAAATATAATATATTCTATTAATAATCTAATAAAATGAATAACTTTATAAAAGTATTATGTTTTATATAAAAGATTTTACTATGCAAAACACTATCAGATACTTATGCAAAACACTATGCATAATAAAATATAATATATTCTAATTATTGTCTAATAAAACAAATACCTTTATAAAAATATTCTGCTTTTATATAAAAAGATTTTACTATATCAAAACACTATGCATAATAGATATAATATATTCTAATTATAGCCTACTAAAACGAATAACTTTATAAAAGTATTCATTTTTATATAAAAAAGCTTTTCTCGCTTTTATTACATTAATAATACTAATAAAACAAAACGTCATCATCATTATCATAATTCACACTATTAATCGACCAGTGTCATTCCTGGGAAAGAGGGCTTTCCAATAAGGATTTCTCCTATCGCGCCTTGATTATTAGGTGACCAAACCTCTCCTCCTGGCGTAACTTCTACATCGTTAATATATTGCAAATAATAATATTAATAACTTCGTCGTCTCGATTCTTGATTTAATAATATATATAAAATATCGATAATAATTGAATCAATTAACGTGAGATACTATGCAACAATTCTTCAAGCAATAATTGAACAAAACGAGTGACTTCTCACGTAAGCATCAATAATCAATATCGTGTACTACTTATGCGCAACCACGCCAGTATTCCTCGCACCTTTAACACCGGGTGTTTCAACAGCTTAACGATAAAACTTCCGCCATTATTTTCATAAAATAATTTTGTCGCTTTCAATCCGATAATAATTCCATTGTAGGGTCCACCAATGATTGTGCTTGCATTATCTAATATTCCTCGTTAAAATGAATATTCTCCGACCAATCGAATATTATATAACAACTTGCGTATTTTGCAAAATTTATAACTATTACCCACAACTATAACATTATATCAAATTCATTCCATAGTATTCAAAAATGATAATTATAGAAAAATTCATCTTTATTCATAAAAGTTGGGGTCTTACATCAACAGTCCATCTTTGCACGTAAGCCAAAGATGACTTTCATCATAATATAAGCATGAGGATAATGACAATTATATAAGCATTAATCAAACAAAATCAATGATAAATATTAAAAACTTTAAATTTATCCAGAGTTTAAAAAATATCCAAATTGTTAACATGATACTACTTTGTGGAGTAAAATTCAAGAATAATATTCATGTATCAAAAATAATTTAGACAGAAAAGAAATATTTTTTTTTGGTGAATAGTACCCCATGAATAGTACCCTATGAATAGTACTTCGAGAATAGTACCTCGTGAATAGTACCCCGACATGAAAAGTACCCCAAATACCTGAGTGAAAAATATTTGGGTGAATAGTAATTGGGTGAACAGTAACCTGTGAATAGTACTCCGGCATGAAAAGTGCCCCGAATATCCGAGTGAATAATATTTGAGTGAATAGTAACCGGGCGAATAGTAACCCATAAATAGTAACTAATGAATAGTATTTCATCATGAAAAGATCAATAATTATCAAGAAAGCTCAGAATAATATTTTCACGAAAAGATACCGGATGAAGCGCAAATATCAAGGATATTCTACTAATTTTATGGAGTATAGAAGCCAAAACTTCAACAAAATGAGTATAGAATTCAAAATATGAAACGAAATAATATTACTTACATACTATAGAGTATGGAAGAAAATATTATGTCAAGCGAATATTGAACAAAAATAACATCCCTTAAACAAAAATAATATTCATACGAATACGAAAAATAATATCTCTTCGGAATATGAAATAAATAATACCCCTTACGAATAAGAAATAAATAACATCCCTTACAGATATTGAATGAAAATAATATTCCTTACGAATATTAAACGAAAATAATATTCATACGAATACGAAAAATAATATCTCTTCAGAATATGAAATAAATAATATACCATTTACGACTGTTGAACGAATATAATATTCATACGAATATTGAACGAAGATGATATTCCTTACGAATATTGAACGAAAATAATATTCAAACGAATACGAAAAATAATATCTCTTTAGAATATGAAATAAATTATACCCCTTACCTCAGAAGAAGACTGGATACTGGAGTAGTGAAGTAGCAGACTACTCTTCTTCTATCTCTCTATAGCTTCTCTCTACATAGCTTCTCTCTCTATAATTGCTCTTATGAGTCTTAGTGAATTGGTGAGAATGAAGGAAGAATGAGCTTCTATTTATAGGAAAACATAGTTTCGATAATTGCACGTTTTAGGGCTCAAAATATTGCAGTATAATACCTTCATCTTTTCCTTCATTTTTAATTTAGTCCTACAAGTATTATCAAACTTGCACCACCTCCCCTATAAGTATATCATGTGAATCAATAGTACAATCATGTGACTCAATAGTTCTATACATATGAAAAAACTAATTGCAGTATAATACCTTCATCTATACCTCTATTTTTAATTTAGTCATGCAAGTATTATCAATCTTGCACCACCTCCACTAATAGTACATGCATGTGAATCAATAGTACACACATGTGAACAAATAGTTATAAACATGTGAATTAATAGCAATTAATTCGGTCCACACGACCCATTCTCGAGTCGCCAGATATCATACTATAAAAATCAAATACAAAGTTCATTTATACAACTATTGAACCGTCGCTCGTAATACGACCACCACGCTTAAACCGTGAGTTTTAATACAAATGTATGTAACTCTCATGGGGCCTCACCACAACCTTACAATGGTAATTTACATAAAAGTATACAATTAAAAACTGCTTTTAGAAATTAAAATCTTTGGGAAGTGCTTAAGGAAACCTTCGTATATGGGAGGCCACGCGTCTAAGTTATGATAGATATCATATGTCCACGTAATTATCCTTGGTCAATCTAATAGACCCCAAAGAAAAAAATGAGAAGATTACTATCATGTTCTTTCCAATGGTGAGTCTTCTCTCGACATATAACTATCTCCACCGCTTCTGCAATTGAAAATTATATTTCAACCAAACTCCAAGATCATATAGTAGTGCTCATAGATATACTCAAAGAAGTGGATGTTCACAACCTTGTCTTATGATAACACGAGGTTGTATGTCATTAGACATCTTGTATGATAGTGGCAAAACACCTTCCAAAGTCAGGGTTCACCTCACCCTATTCTTGTTCACCAAAATTAAATATCAAATGACGATATAATACAACACACTTATCTAAAGTTCTCAATAAAATTATTTCCATACTATTTAGGGAGAACCTCAACAAATATATAATTCCACCGCTTCTATTCTCTTGTTACCCCGCTTCGACTCGACCTACACTCTTATTACCTCGAAAGGAATTGTGAAGCAAAAAGGGTAAGCACAACTATCCCAAAGAAAGAATATCATGACTAAAGATAATTTACATCATCAATATCCTTCATCAAGAATAAATCGTAGATTTAGAACATATGGTAGATGATAAAACTTTCAAACCATAGTCAGCAATGAACGAAGCAATCCATTAGAAGAGTCAAATAGACCATCGTGTCTATTATCTTCTCCATGTTAAAAGTCCACCAATAATGTTTTATCCTCAGTAACATCAATCAACAATTCCTGTCCACAATCATATGAATAACTCATAATCATAATTGTGATTCTAAATTCTTCTTCGCACCTAGGACGAAGATAATTTTCATCACCTATCTTCACCTGAAACATCAAAAATCATGGTTATACCAAATCACAATTCCTCGCTTCATAATCATACTAATAAATTCATCTTTGCACTACTACCAAAGATATTCATTAACAATTCATCTTTTGCACTACAGCCAAAAAGACATACAACCAGTATTTTAGAAGAGCCAAGTAGAGCATGATATCTACTATCTTTTACGAATTAAAAGTGTATAATCAATATTTTATCACCGAGACTCAAATTTAATAAATAATCCACATCATCGAATCATCCCCGCACTACTACCAAGGATATTCATGTAATCATCAATGGTCATGATTATACCAAATAATCCTCGGTTATAATCATACCAATAATCGTCCCATCAATGCACTACGCCAATGAGGACTTTTACCACATCATCTATAATATTACGGGTCATGATTATACCGAATGATCCTCGTCATAATCATACCAATAAATAGTTCATCTATGCACATAAGCCAAAGATACTCATCAATCAATAGTTCATCTTTGCACGTAAGCCAAAGATATACAACTCAGAAACCAATAATCAATAAATCCATCTTTTGCACGTAAGCCAAAGATATACAATCAGATAATAATCAAACTAATAATCAACAATCAATCTTTTAATAATCAATACCATCTTGCCAAAAGAAAGATGACTTTCATCATAATATAAGCATGAAGATGATGACAATGATATAAGCATTAATCAAACGAAATCAAAGATAAATATTAAAGACTTTAAATTTATCCAGAGTTTAAAAATATCCAAATTGTCAACATGATACTACTTTTGTGGAGAGTAAAATTCAAGAATAATATTCATGTACCAAAAATAATTTGGACAAAAAAGAAATATATTTTTCTGTAAATAGTACCGCATAAGACCCTATATGAATAGTACTTGAAAATAGTACCTAAGTGAATAAGACCCCTAGATGAAAAGTACCCCAAATATCCGAGTGAATAATATTCAAAGTGAATAGTATTTTGGGTGAATAAGAACCCGTGAATAGTAACTCATGAATAGTACTTCACACACGAAAAGTGCCTCGAATACCCGAAAGTGAATAATACTAGAGTGAATAGTAATCGGGTGAATAGTAATCAGTGAATAGTAAATAAAAAAATACCAAAGAAAATGATATTCCATAACGAATACAAAAAGAAATGATATCTCATACGAGTATAATAGAATATACACAAACCGCAAATGGATTTTCACCCGCCATTCGGAATCCACGTGATGCATCATTTCCACAATTTAATAAAGAATGAATACAAAGGATCATTCACCATGCATGTGGTAATCCACATGTATGTGTTATTCCAATGTAATAATAAAGAATGGAATAATAAAATTCAATTCACGATGCATGCGAAAGAATCATATGCATGCAAATATTATTCCAATGTAATAATAAAGAATGGAACCAAATCATGCAGAATCCGATGCATGTGATATTCCAATGTAATTAAAAATGTATGGAATAAAGAATGGAATGTGTCATCGTAATCCATGATGCATGTGATATTCCAACAGTAATAATAAAGAATGGAATAACAAAAGAATTTTACCATGTATGCGATAGATCAAGATGACATAAAAGTTATTCCAATATAATAATAAAGAATGGAATAAAAAGAATTTCACCATGTATACGGATCCGATGATATACAAAGTTATTCCAACGTAGTAATAATAATAAGGAATGGAATAACAATAACTCTCTTCATGAATACGAAAAAAATAATACCCTTATTATAATAATAATAACCCTTACCTCGTAAGAAGACTCGATATCTTTGGAAAATAGGTAGTAGTATCTTTCTTCTTCTTCTCTCTTTCTCTCTCTATAATTTCTCTATAATAATTGCTCTATAGCTTTAGTGAATTGGTGAAAAATAATGAAGGAATGAGCTTCTATTTATAGGAAAATATAGTTTTGATAATCGCACGCTTTTGGGGCTCAAAATATTACAGTATAATACCTTCCTCTTTTTCTTTATTTTTAATTTAGTCATGCAAGTATTATCAAACTTGCACCACCTCCCCTAATAGTAAATCATGTGAATCAATAGTAAATCATGTGACTCAATAGTTCAAACATGTGAAAAAATTAATTATAGATAAGACCTTCATCTATACCTCCATTTTTAACTTAGTCATGCAAGTATTATCAATCTTGCACCAACTCCCCTAATAGTAAATGAATGTGAATCAATAGTACACACATGTGAACAAATAGTTATAATCATGTGAATCAATAGCAATTAATTGCTCATTTATCCTAAGCATTACCCGATCGGTCAATATAACCTCCGACATCAATTATTATCAAAATAAATGTCGATTTCAACTAACACTAATAATTCTCACACAATGGAACTATCAATTTCATCTTTAATCAACACGAACTTATTCATCATTAATATTATAACTCACAATATTTAACAACCAAAGTCGCTCCTGTGAAAGAGGGGGCTTTTCGATAAGGATTTCTCCTTATCATGCGCGCAATTAGTGACCAAACCTCTCCTCGATGTAACTTCTGTATATCATCAATATTGCAAATAATAATATGAATAACTTTATCGCCTCAATTATTGATTTAATAATATATCATATTATGCGATGATATTGTGACAATAATTGAATCAATAATACGAGAGATATGATGCAACAATTATCGTAGCAATAATCGAGTATAACCGAGTGACTTCACGTAAGCATCAATAATCAATACCGCAGCTACTACGCAACCACGCCAGATTTATCGCATTTTTTACTACCGGGTAGTTCAACAGCTTTAACTAGAACACTTTCGCCGTTATTTTTATAAAAAGATAATTCATCATTTTCTAACTACGACAATACTTCCATTATGGGGTCCACTAATGATTATGCTGTCATTTAATATTCATTTAATATTATTCCCCAATAAAAAATAAATATTCCCCACCAAACGAATATTTTATAACAACTTGCTTACTTTGCAAAATTTTCACATATCACCCTTAACTTTAACCTTTTCTCAATTTAACCATTTACTAAAACATAATAATTATAAGAAAATTGAATAATTTCATTTCATAATTTTGGGATCTCACAATCTCCCTCCTTATGAAATTTCACCTCGAAATTTACGTACGCACTGTATTCAAGAGATGAGAATACCTTGCTTTCTTTTTTGATCACATTTTCTTATATCCTCTCAGATCATGATTTTTCCATTGCTCATCTCCTCGTATTTCGATATCATTCTAGAATATATCTTCAAAACAAAGGTCAATCGACATATCACAAATTGTCAACTTATCAAGTAAAAATTTCACTTTAGGTAAGTCACACACTAGCGAAGTATATTACTCGCCTCCCTCCTAGTTCTAGACTCATATCTCCGCCAAATAACCATATCCCTAAGCTCGATACCATTTGTGACGCCCCAAAATAGGTCCAC
The DNA here is from genome assembly GCA_020205615.1 of Panax quinquefolius. NCBI lineage: Eukaryota > Viridiplantae > Streptophyta > Magnoliopsida > Apiales > Araliaceae > Panax > Panax quinquefolius. The sequence goes on from CM035157.1 coordinate 22,917,799, forward strand.
ACGACCCATTCTCGAGTCGCCAGATATCATACTATAAAAATTAAATACAAACTTCATTTATACAACCGCTGAACTGTCATAAAAAAACCACACCACAGCTAAAACCGTGAGTTTTAATACAATGTATGTATCTAACTCTCATGGTGCCTCGACCACAACCTTACAATGGTACTTTACATAAAAGTACAAATAAAAACTGCTTTAGAAATTAAAATCTTTTAGAAGTGCTCAAGGAAACCTTCGTATACATGGGAGGCCATGCGTTTCTAGGTTATGATAGATATCATATGTCCACGTAATTATCCTCGGTCAATCTAATAGACCCCAAAAGAAAAAAATGAGAAGATTACTATCATGTTCTTTCCAATGGTGAATCTTCTCTTGATATATAACTATCTCCACTGTCTGCAATTAAAAATTATATTTCAACCAAACTCCAAGATCATATAGGTAGTGCTCGTAGATATACTAAATAAGTGGATGTGTACAACCCTGTCTTATGATAACATGAGGTTGTATGTCATTAGACATCTTGTATGATAGTGGCAAAACACCATTCCAAAGTTAGGTTCACCTCACCCTATTTGGTTCACCAAAATTAAATATCAAATGACATATACAATACGACACACTTATCTAAAGTTCTCAATAAAATTATTTCCATACTATTTAAGGAAAACCTCAACAACTATAGACCACCACCGTTCTATTCTCCTGTTACCCCCCCGGCCGACCTCTATACACACTCTTATTACCGAAAGGAATTGTGAAGCAAAAAGGGTGAGCACAAACTAGCCCAATAAAGAATATCATGACTAAAGATAATTTACATCATCAATAGCCTTCATCAAGAATAAATCGTAGATTTAGAAAATATACGTAGATGATAAAACTTTTCAACCATAGTTACAAATGAACGAGAAATCCATTAGAAGAGTCAAATAGACCATCGTGTCTATTATCTTCTCATGTTAAAAGTCCACCAATAATGTTTTATCCTCAGAACATCAATCAACAATTCATGTCCACAATCATATGAATAACTCATAATCATAATTGTGATTCTAAATTCCTCTTCACACCTGTGACGAAAGATAATTTTCATCACCTATCTTCACCAAAACATCAAAAATCATGGTTATACCAAATCACAATTCCCGCCATAATCATACTAATAAATTCATCTTCGCACTACGACCAAAGATATTCATTAACAATTCATCTTTGCACTACAAAGCCCAAGACATACAACTATATTTTAGAAGAGTCAAGTGGAGCATGATATCTACTATCTTTTACTTAATTAAAAGTGTATAATCAATATTTTATCATTGAGACTCAAATTTTATAAATAATCCACATCATCGAATCATCCCCGCACTACTACCAAGGATATTTATGTAATCATCAATGGTCATGATTATACCGAATAATCCTCGGTTATAATCATACCAATAATCGCCCATCAACGCACTACGGCCAATGAGGACTTTAACCACATCATCTATAACATTACGGGTCATGATTACGGTCATCCTCGATTATACCAATAAATAATGATCCAAAGATACTCATAATTATACCAATAAACAATTCATCTATGCACGTAAGCCATATAAGCCAAAGATACTCATCAATCAATAGTTCATCTTTTGCACGTAAGCCAAAGATATACAACAATAAAACCAATAATCAATAAATCAATCTTTGCACGAAGCCAAAGATGAATTTCATCATAATATAAGCATGAAGATGATGATGACAATGATATAAGCATTAATCAAACGAAATCAAAGATAAATATTAAAGACTTTAAATTTATCCAGAGTTTAAAATATCCAAATTGTCAACACGATATCGCTTTGTGGAGTAAAATTCAAGAATAATATTCATGTACCAAAAATAATTTGGATGTAAAAGAAATATATTTTTTGGGTAAATAGTACCCCGCAATAGTACCCTATGAATAGTACTTCAGAAATAGTACCTCGTGAATAGTACCCCGGCATGAAAAGTACCCCAAATACCCGAGTGAATAATATTCGGGTGGATAGTAATTTAGGTGAATAGTAACCCATGAATAGTAACTCATGAATATTACTCTGACACGAAAAGAGACCCGAATACCCGAGTGAATAATACTAGAGTGAATAGTAACCGGGTGAATAGTAACCCGTAAATAAAATACCAAAAAAAATAATATTCCATGACGAGTACAAAAGAAATGATATCTCATACGAGTATAATGGAATATACAAAACTGCAAATGGATTTTTACCCGCCATGCGGTAATCCACGTAGACAGATCATTTCAATAATTTAATAAAGAATGAATACAAAGGATCATTCACAATGCATGTGGTAATCCACATGCAGACAAAAGTTATTCCAATGAAAATAATAAAGAATGGAATAACAAAAGAATTCACATGCGCATGCGATAGTAATCGCATAAAGAATGAAAAGTTATTCCAATGTAATAATAAATAATGGAACTGTCATGCGTAAATCCGCATGACATGATATATTCCAACGTAATAATAAAGAATGGAACCAGTCATGCGTAAAGACGCATGTGACGGATATTCCAATGTAATAATAAAGAAATGGAATAACAAAAGAATTTCACCATGACGATGCAGTATCTTGTGCATAAAGTTATTCCAATATAATAATAAAGAATGGAATAAAAAGAATTTCACCATGTATACTGAGTCATCAGCATATCTGAGTTATTCCAACATAATAATAAGGAATGGAATAACAATAGCTCTCTTCATGAATACGAAAAAATATACCCCTTATTATAATAATAATAATAACCCTTACCTCGTAAGAAGACCGGATACTCGAATAAAGAGGTAGCGGACTTCTTCTTCTTCTTTCTCTCTATAATTTCTCTATAATAATTGCTCTATAGCTTTAGTGAATTGGTGAAAAATAATGAAGGAATGATCTTCTATTTATAGGAAAATATAGTTTCGATAATTTCACGTTTTGGGGCTCAAAATATTACAGTATAATACCTTCCTCTTTTTCTTCATTTTTGATTTAGTCATGCAAGTATTATTAAACTTGCACCACCTCCCCTAATAGTAAATCATGTGAATCAATAGTAAATCATGTGACTCAATAGTTCTAAACATGTGACAAAATTAATTATAGTATAGTACCTTCAACTATACCTCCATTTTTAACTTAGTCATGCAAGTATTATCAATATTGCACCAACTCCCCTAATAGTAAATGAATGTGAATCAATAGTACACACATGTTAACAAATAGTTATTATCATGTGAATCAATAGCAATTAATTGCTCATTTATCCACTTAATTACCCGATTGGTCAATATAACCTCCAGACATCAATTATTATCAAAATAGATGTCGATTTCCACTGACACTAATAATTCCCACACAATGGAACTATCAATTTCATCTTTAATCAACACAAACCTAGTCATCATTAATATTATAACTCACCATATTTAACAACCAGGTCGTTCCTAGGAAAAAGGGGGCTTTCCGATAAGGATTTCTCCTTATTGGCGCGCAATTAGGTGACTAAACCTCTCATTGACAGAACTTCTAGACATTGTCAATATTGCAAATAATAATATGAATAACTTTATCATCTCAATTATTGATGTAACAATATATCATATTATGCAGATGATACTGTGACAATAATTGAATTAACAATATGAGAGATATGATGCAGCAATTACTGTAGCAATAATTGAGTATAACTGAGTGACTTCTTACGTAAGCATCAATAATCAATATCGTGTGCTACTATGCAACCACGCGTATTTACTGTACTTTTACTACCGGGTAGTTCAACAGTTTTAATGGTAACACTTTCGCCGTTATTTTTATAAAAAGATAATTCTGTTGTTTTCTTACTACGACAATACTTCCATTGTGGGGTCCACCAATGATTGTGCCGTCGTACGGATATTCCCCGATAAAAAGAATATTTCCCGACCAAATGAATATTTTATAACAACTTGCATACTTTGCAAAATATTCACATATCACCCTTAACTTTAACCTTTTCTCAATTTAACCATTTACTAAACATAATAATTATAAGAAATTTGAATACTTTCATTTCATAATTTTGGGATCTCATAAAACCTCTCACAATAATTGAATCAATAATATTAGAGATATATGCAAAGAATTCTTCAGAGCAATAATTGAGTATAACCGAGTGACTTCTTACGTAAGCATCAATAATCAATACCTTGTGCTACTATGCAACGACGCGTACATCAGATTTTTTATTACCGGGTAGTTCAACAGTTTAACGGTAAAACTTTTGCCGTTATTTTTATAAAAAAAAATAATTTTGTCATTTTCTAAATACTACAATACTTCCGTTGTGGGGTCCACCAATGATTATGCCGTTGTACGAATATTCCCTGTGAAAACGAATATTCCCCGACACAACGAATAACAACTTGCTTACTTTGTAAAATTTTCAAATATCACCCTTAACTTTAACCCTTTCTCAATTTAATCATTTACTAAATAAAATAATAATTATAAGAAAATTGAATATTTTCATTTCATAATTTCAGGATTCACAAATAAGGTAACTTTTAAAAAATTTAAGTATTATATATAAATTGACCCCACTAAAATTTTTTAAATTTTCTATTATACTGGGTCAAATTGAAAATCTATAACTTTGTCAATCAAATTTTAACCACATATGACTCATCCTCTCAATATATGTATCTCTATAATATTTTAAACTAAATAATAATCTAATTTATATTACTTTTAAAAATAAATATTGAATTACTTATGAACAGTTGTGATTAAAAAAGTCTATTATGAGTCAATATAGTGTATATATACAATATATTATTATTTATTCTATTTTTATTGTAATATAGTGTATATATATGTGTGTGTGTGTGTGTGATCTAAAAGAAAAAAAAGTATTAAAAAAATTAGCTCGTGGACGTTGCCCTCGAACCTCCGCCAAATTATTTATAGCTTAGTAATAATTTTAACCCCACTGACAAATGTTTCTGACTTCGCCACTGGTGATAACCCTGTTTGGTAGAAAGCAATAGAAGAAAAATTATAGGGTTTGTAAAAAACTCATACATGGGATATGGTTGACTTACCTTCTAATAAAACAACTATTAGTTGTCGATGGATATATAAGAATAAAATAAACTTTGACGGAATGGTGGATAGATATAAAGCTCATCTCATCGTAAGAAGTTTTTCTCAAGAATATAGCATTGATTATGAGGAAACTTTTACTCATGTTGCTCGCATTACATCAATTCAGAGTTTTCTTGGTGTAGTTGCAACTAGACACTGGAAATTCTGGCAAATAGATGTTAAACATGTGTTTCTTAATGGCAACCTAGAAGAAGTTTACATGAAACCCCCTCCGGGATACTCTCATAAAGCTCTTTATGGTCTCAAGCAGACTTCACGGGCTTGGTTTGTAAAACTAAGTATTGTTATCCAAGAATTAGGTTTTTTATCTAGTTCTTATGATTATGTTTTATTTGTTTGCAAATCTAATAAAGGGATAGTTCTTCTTCTTTATGTTGATGATATGATTACTACTAGAGATGATTTATATGGCTTTTCTGATATTAAAAAATCTCTTAGTCAGCAATTTGAAATAAAAGATCTCGGCTTACTCAATTATTTCTTGGGCCTTGAGGTTTCATCTGTTTCCTCTGGCTATCATCTAACACATGTTAAGTATATATATTTCTAATCTTATCTTTCGATTCGAAATAACAGTTAACAAGCTTGCTCCTACTCCGTTGGAATCTGATGTCAAACTAAATTCTGTTAATGGTATTCTTCTTAGTAATCCTACGTTATAGTGTCAGTTAGTTGGCAGTTTGATCTATCTTACAGTCACTCGTCCTGATGTTGCTTATGTTATTCACATAGTTAGTTGGTTTATGTCTGCTCCTCCAACTCCTCATTATTTCACTACAATAAAAAGGCCTAATTGTGACGGACTATTATGTCGGATATAAGACTATTCTGTCAGAAATAAGTTTATTTCGTTGTAATAAAGGTCATCGGGCTTTATTCCGTCGACAATTCCTTCGAAACTAAATATGATTGACGAAATTAATGTCGACAGATTGTTCGCCGAAATTAGATTATTGTTGAGGATTATCCTTGATGGACTTCTTTTGTCGATAATAAATGGGGACACGTGTCAGCTCGGGTAAGTACTAATTCTGACGGAATATCCGCCAGAAATAAGTAATATTCCGTCGAATATATGATTTTTTAAAATAAATTAAATGTCTTATTTTCGATAAAAATTTCGTCGGTTTTACCTTATTCAATTGAAAATATCATTGTTTTCAATAATATTTTTGGTTTTACAGTTTTCCAGGTTTTTAAACCCCATTTTTCTATCTATAACCTGTTTTATCCCAACAACACATACAGTAATATATTTCACATACAACATTACTACAAAAACATGTTTTATCTCATCAAACATGTACATACACTAATCTAACAAATGTCAATATGAATTAACTCATCAAAAATAACAAATATAAGTCAATGTTCCATAAATTATATAATATGATTTACAAAACTCGTACAACTCAACTAAACTATAATTTTTTACAATATATACAAATGATCTACAATTAAATGAATAAAATCTAGACAAATAATCTACAATTAAATGAATAAAATCTATTCAAATGATCTACAATTAAATGAATAAAATCTATACAAATGATCTATAAAACTAACTAAAACAAGTATGAGGAGGATCATCGGGCGGGGATGGACTACGATAATGCTCTGGTGTATGAAATCATCATCGTTATCCCCCTGCTCGCCATCAGCATCGCCACCATGCTCGGCATCACTTGCCCACTTAGCATCGTGACTCACTTAAGTTAAATAGAGTTAACGCGAAAAATTTCAAAAGAAATTAACCATATAAGCTTTTTCTGCATCCTAACTAGCCACAAAAGTTGGTATGTGCTCAATAAGAAAGAAAAGATTAACAAGTAGTCTCAAACTAATAATTAAGTTAAAAGAAAGAGTGAAACAACATAAGTATATCACTTTTCTCTGAATTAGAAGTAACCAAATACTCATCATTTGCCACAATCAAAACATAATAATTTATATAAACCATCGCAATAATATAACAATTCATGATAAGGTCTACTAAAGTCATATCATGGTCCAAAAAGACAGATAGCATCAAAATAGCATCAATGGCTACAATCAAATATACTAGCCTATATATAGCCTATATAATCTATTGCAATATCCAAATTGCTAATAAAGTTAAAAGATAACATACTAATAAGGCATCATACAGTACTTATGACAAAAGATAGATAAGACTGACACCCCCAAACTTGAGATAGACAATGCCCTCATTGACTAATATAAAGAAATCAAAATAGAGAGCCTCCCTAAAGTATGATCAGCCTATGTCTTCGTCGTCACGGCTCTCATCCATGCCGAGAGTAGGTGGTGGATATGGTGGGAAAACATGAGCTGTTGGGAACTGGAATGGCATAGGCTCAAATGCAGCTCCACCAGACGAGTAAATACTGGCCACAAGAACTGCCTGACCTCGAACCTGAACCACCAACTCGTCATGAATACTAACATTGGCATAGAATTCTTTGAGCACAGAAATGACCACGGACTCTGGTTGTCTTGTGAAATGGACCCACTTCCGCTCAGTAATGATAGCATCCATCTCCCCATCTTGCCTCAAATCAGGCCTAAGGCCCCTCTCTGGCACTAAACTCTTGTTAGCTAATACTTTGTGTTACTTGTCTAATGCCTCCATGCTAACAAAACGTGTATTATCCCACTGTGACGCGGCCTAAGAAATACCAACTCATTACCTCTTAGGAGCTATATCAAAATCTTCAACAAAAGCTAAGCTTAGAATGCTAACCACAGGCCGAAACCAAACTAACTGCTCACTTGGGCAATTTATCGAGCACTTGACGTGCACTACCCAAAAAAAAAAAATTCCAGCGTCTGTGCATAATCAGTATACCATGGTGCTTCACTGTGTATAACAAATAACTGCTCATATGGGAAGAATTCATTGATCACCATGTCAGCTTGTCCCAATTGGCCTATATTTTCTAACCTCGAGAGATGATCCGCCACTTGGTTTTCGATCCCTTTTTTATTATGGATTTCTAAATCAAATTTCTGAAGAAAAAGAAGGACCCATCTGATCAACCATAGCTTGGCATCTTTCTTAGAAATAAGATATTTGATGGCCGAGTGATCAATGTATACAATGACCTTCGTACGATGAGATATGAGTGGAATTTGTCAAATGTATATACAACTGTGAACAGCTCTTTCTCGGTGGTAGTATAATTGAGTTGAGCATCTGTCAAAGTCTAATTGTCATTATATATGGTATAAAATACTTTATCTTTTCGTTGACCCAAGACCGCACCAATAGCGAATTCACTAGCACCGCACATAAACTCAAACGACAATTTCAAGTCAGGAGCAACTACAATTGGAGCAGAGACAAGCCTCTTCTTAAGCACCTCAAACGCCTCTAGACATGATTTATCAGACTTGAAAGACACATCTTTTTGCAAAAGGCTGCAAAGAGGTTTGGTGATTTTTGAGAAATACTTTATAAATCACCTATAGAACCCAGCATGGCCAAGAAAACTTCTTACCCCTTTTATAGATGATAGAGGTGGAAGATTGTCAATAGCTTCACTTTTAGCCTTATCCACCTCAATTCCCATAGCAAAAACTCTATGCCCCAAGATAATTCCCTCTTGAACCATGAATTGACACTTCTCCTAGTTTAATACTAAATTTGTGAGATCCCAAATTTTATGAATAAAGATTTAAATTTCTCAAAAAAAAAAAATTCAAAATTATGGTGTGGATTTGATATAATGTTATAGTTATGGGTAATACTTATAAATTTTGCAAAGTATGCAACTAGTTATATAATATTCGATTGGTCGGGGAATATTCATTTTAACAGGGAATATTCGATGCGACTCAAGACAAATTATCGGTGGACCCCACAATGTAATTATTATCGGATTGAGAAAACGACAAAAATATTTTTATGAAAATAACGACGGAAGTTTTACTGTTAAAACCTGCTTAACTACTCGATAGTAAAGTATAATGTCTACGCGTGGTTGCATAAGAGCACACCAGTATTGATTATTGATGCTTACGCGAGAAGTCACTCAGCTTTTATTCAATTATTGCTTTAGTAATTGTTGCATAAGATCTCATATTATTTGATTCAATTATTGTTGATATTTTATATATTATTAAATCAATAATTGAGATGACAGAGTTATTAATATTATTATTTGCAATATTAACGATGTCTGAAGTTCTCGCCAAGGAGAGGTTTGGTCACCTAATTGCGCCTAATAGGAGAAATCCTTATTCGAAAGCCCTCTTTTCTGAAACGACTCAGTCGATTAATATTGTGAATTATAATAATGATGATAAATATTGTTAAATATATTGAGGTGTCTTTTTATGAAGTCATAGGAGGTTATATATATATTACTTTATTAGTATTATTAATGTAATAAAGGTAAAAGCTTTTATATAAAAATGTAATACTTTTATAAAGTTATTTGTTTTATTAGACTAAAAATAGAATATATTATATTCTATTATGCATAGTGTTTTTCATAGTAAAATCTTTTTATATAAAAATGTAATACTTTTATAATGTTATTTGTTTTATTAGACAATAATTAGAATATGTTATATTTTATTATGCATAGTGTTTGCATAGTGTCTCTGCGTAAGATTTTTACATAGTAAAATCTTTTTATATAAAATAGAATACTTTTATAAAGTTATTTATTTTATTAGACAATAATTAGAATATATTATATTTTATTATGCATAGTGCATGTATATAGTGTTTTACATAGTAAAATCTTTTTATATAAAATGAATACTTTTATAAAGTTATTTGTTTTATTAGACTATAAATAGAATATATTTTATTTTATTTAAAAGATTTTATTTAATTAGAATATTTTATTAATACTGCATAGTAAATCAATATGAATCGTTCATGAATTAGTTACTATTCAGTCCATTCTCCTATAAATAGAAGTTCATTCCTTCATTATTTCTTAGGAATTCACTGAAACTCTAGAGAGAGAAACAATAGAGAGAAAGAAGAAAAGTATTCTGCTACTTCACTACTCCTATATCCAGTTTCTTCTAAGGTAAGGGGTATTATTTTTTTCGTATTCATGAAGAGAACTTCTGTTATTCCATTCCTTATTATTCTGTTGGAATAACCTATCTATGCGAAGAACCGCATACATGGTGAAATTCTTCTGTTATTCCATCCTTTATTATTCTGTTGGAACATCATGTCTGTGCGTTTACGCATGACCTGGTTTCATTATTTATTATTCTGTTGGAATAACCTATCTGTGCGGTCTATCGAATGCATGGTGATTTCTGTTGTTATTTCATTCTTTATTATTCTGTTGGAATAACCTGTCTATGCGAAGATCCGCATACATGGTGAAATTATTCTATTATTCCATTCTTTATTATTCTATTGGAACATCTTGTCTGTGCGTTTACGCATGACCTGGTTCCATTATTTATTATTCTGTTAGAATAACTCCGTCTGCGATTGCTCTATCGCATGCGTGGTGATTTCGCTGTTATTCCATTCTTTATTATTCGTTGGAATATCATGCTCGGTGCGAAATTCTCTTGACTGGTTCCGGTTCTTTATTATTCTCGCCGAATATCACGTGCTGCGTAACGTTTACGCATAACTTTGTTCCATTATTTATTATTCTGCTGGGAATAACTTTTACATCAAGTAATCCGCATGCATGGTGAATTCTTCGCTTATTCCATTCTTTATTATTCGCTGGAATAACTCGCCATGTGGATTATCACATGCATGGTTAATGATCTTTTGTATTCATTCCTTATTAATTTGTGGAAATGATCTGCCTAAAGTGGATTACCACATGGCGGATTTAAAATCCATTTGCGCTTCATATATTCTCTTATACTCAATTGGTTAAAGCTTTGACTTCTATACTCCATGAAATTAGTGGAATATCCTCGATATTTAAGCTTCATCCAAAGATATCTTTCATGGAAATATTATTACGAGCATTCTTGAATTTTACTCCACAAAGAAGTATCATGTTGACAATTTGGACGTTATTGGTTCCTGGATAAATTAATTCTTGAACTTGTTTTATTGAATTCTTATATCATTGTCATCATCCTCATGCTTATATTATGTTGAAAGTCATCTATGGCTTGTTGTGCATAGATGGACTTGGTATGATTATGACGAGGATTATTCTAAGATAATCATGACCGTAATGTTACAAATGATGTGGTAAAAGTCCTCATTGGCCCGTAGTGCATTGATGGACAGTTGTTGGCATGATCATGACCATTGATGAATACACAAATATCCTTGGGCCATAGTGCATGGATAATTTGTGGTTGTGATACTAATGAATATCCTTGGCCATAGTGCAGGGATGATGTGGTTTATTTATTAAGCTGAGTCTTAGCAATAGAGGTGATGAAAAACCTTTTAAATCATAAAAGATAGTAGATTTTATTCTCTACTTGACTCTTTTAATGGATTGTTTGTTCCGCTGTAGTTAAACTTGATATCTTTTGTATTTTATCAATTTAACATTGTTGAAGGCTAATAATAATTTATTCTGCATTATCTTAGTCATAATATTTCTTACTGGGCTAGTTGAGCTCACCCTTTCTTTCACTATTCTCTTCAGGAATTGAGAATTTAGGTGGGACGAGTCGGGGAACGGAGTTACAGTTCAGATGATAGCATTAGTAGTCCTCATTATTCTGTTAAATAGTGTGACAATAAATGTAATGAGGACTCCTTTGAGTGTGGATATTGTCTAGATGACAATATTCTTATTAAAACTCTCAATTTATGTTTTGTCGTATTTTACACGATAGCTGTATTATTAAGTTGTATTTGTATTCTGTACCATGTATTTGGCGACTCAAAATGGGTGATGTATACCTATTTTGGGGGCGTCGCAGTTGGTATCAAAGCTTTGGGATATGATCCCTGGCTGAGATGTGAGTCACGAACTAGGAGGGGAGAGACAGGGAATTCCTTTGCTAGTATGACCTACCTAAGTTTATTTGGTATTTAATTGATCAGTCAGAGTATATGGATAATATGTGATATGTTAATTAACCCTTGTTTTGTGGCAGTATTTGAAAATAACATCCGAGAATGTTGAGAATAGCAATGGAGCAGAGGAGACCGTTGAGTCTCCACAGATCAATAATCGAGGATAATGTGCATCGTGGCGGCGTGATCCTCATGCAAACAACAACACCGACCAAATGATGAACGATGGAATGTTCGTAGAGGCTTTATCGCAATTCATGCGAACATCGGTGAAGAGACTCTGCTCAAAATATAGGTGGAAATAATGGCAACCCACGGTTGGGTCCACCGCTAAGCAGCTTCAAGGAGCCGGACCACCGGAGTTTTTGGAAAGCCGAGAACCACTAAAGGCGAGACGTGGATAAAGCGGATCACCAAGATATTTGATAACTTGGAATGCTCGGAGAAAGCAAAAGGTTCCATTCGCCACCTTTATGTTTGCGTGAAGAAGCGAGATCATTGGTGGGAATCGTAAAAGCGCATACTCACTGGCGACGCACTCAAGATGTCTTGGGAGAAGTTTCAAGAATTGTTCAACGACAAGTACTTTCCTGAAAGTATTCGTCACATGAAGGAGGTGGAATTCATCAAGCTGGAGCAAAACAATATGACCGTGTCACAATACGAGGCTAAGTTTATGGAGTTATCCCGGTTTGTATCCCATTTGGTAGATAATGAGAAGAGAATGACGCGAATGTTTCTGCGAGGTTTGAAACCCAAAATACGTCAATACCTCATTTCTCACAAACTTTGTTTATATTCAGATGTTGTAAATAGGGCTCAGTTATTGGAGCGCGATAATGAATCAACACAACCAAAAGGCAACAACCAACAACACGATAATAATCGCATCTGCGGTAAATGACCATCGGAACAATGATAACCATCGTGGGGGAAATTATCATGCCAAGAATGGTAACCACTTCGGTGGTAATCATGGTGAAGATAATAGGAGTGGAAATTTCAAGAAGAGAAGATTTAACGATGATGGAAAGACGTCAAAGACCAAAGACTGTTGTTAAGGAAGGAGAACGACCACCGTTCGTATGTTTCAAATGCGACAGACGGGGAGGACACGTTCTAAACCAAGCTATATATAGCAATCCAAAGCGTGTTTTAATTGCGGAAGAGAAGGTCACCTAGCTCGATTTTGTCATGTAGTAAAGTCAAGTCCAACTGGGATAATGATGCCAAAGGATGTCTCAGACAAGTCAAAGTTGGTAGTTTAAGTGAGAGCGTTTGTCGAGGAATCCAAATGAAGTTATCACGGGTAAGTTAGTCATAAACGCTTACGAAGTCTATACCTTATTCGATACCAGTGTTACCTATTCTTTTATCTCTCTTGCTTGCACTCAACGTTTAAATTTGACTCCAGAGAAGTTAGACTTTTACTTATTGGTTGAAACTTCGTTAGTAAAAACCTTCGTTACCTCCACTATTTATAAATCTTGTTTAATTCAAACAGACACTTTAACGTTACCTGTCGATCTTATCTCTTTGAAAATACTTGCCTTTGATGTGATTTTAGGAATGGATTGGTTAACTACTCATCATGTTTTTCGCAAGGTTGTTAGCTTTCATATTTCTAACCAACCTGTTATGCGAATTCAATCAACCAAACCACTAGAGTAATTCATTATCATATCAAGCCATAAGTAAAGAGCCACGATCCTTTCGTTGTTGGCCTCCTTGTGTAGAATGCACCGAAGCCAGACATTCTGTAGGCGACGTCGTGAATGACGATGGCAAGTTGATAGGTATCAATGTGACGTACTATCCAATCTTGGATGAGAGTCATAGTTTTTAAACGATATGTCTATTGTTAATAAATTTCTTGATGTATTCTTGAAGACTTCTTAGCCTACCCCTAGAACGTGAAATCGAATTTTGTATTGACCCCAGTACAAAACCCATTTCTAAAACCCTTAAATATTTCTTCAATCAAAGCGAACGTATAATGCGCCAAAGACGTTGGCTCGAGCTGTTGAAGATTACGATCATACCATTCAATGTCATTGTGGAAGAGAGAACGTGGTAGCTGACGCGTTGAGTAAAAGATCATATGGGTTTATGAGTGCGATGTTGTTAATACAAAGACCCATTTCGTATAGCTTACAAATGATGAAGATAGAGTTAAAGACTCTAGGGACCCACGTGAAGATAGAAAATATACGAGTAGAATCGACTTTAATCGATAAAGTTAAAGCTTCTCAAGCTACATACTCAGAGCTGATGTGTGACGCCCCCAAAATAGGTATACATCACCCATCTTGAGTCGCCAAATACATGGTACAAAATTCAAATACAAACTAATAATACAAAGAATGTAAAATACGACAAAAACATATGTTGTGAGTTTAAATACAAATATTGTCTTCTAGATAATATCCATTCTCAAATAGAGTCCTCGTTACATTTATTATCACACTATTTTACGTAATAGTGAGGACTACTAAGACACCATCTCTCGGACCATCACTCCATTCCCCGACTAGTCCCGACCACGCTCTCATTTCAAGAAGAGAAACGGTGAAAGAAAGGGTGAGCTCAACTAGCCCAAAGAAGAAATATTATGACTAAGATAATGCGAGAATAAATTATCATTAGCCTTGAACAAAGTTAAACCGATAAAATACAATAGACATCAAGTTTAATCTGCGGCCGATCAAGCAATCCATTAAAAGAGTCAAGTAGAGAATAAAATCTACTATCTTTTATGTTTTAAAGGTTTTCATCACTTTTATCATTTTGAGACTCGACAATAAATAATCCATATCATCCCTGCACTACGGCCAAGAATATTCATTAGGGTCACGACAACACATTCCATGCACTACAGGCCAAGGATATTTGTGTGTTCATCAATGGTCATGATCATGCCACACCATCCATGCACTACGGCCAAGGCTATTCATTAGGGTCACGACCACAAATTGTCCATGTACTACGGGCCAATGATATTTGTGTATTCATCAATGGTCATGATCATGCCAACAACTGTCCATCAATGCACTACGGGCCAATGAGGACTTTTATCACATCATTTGTAACATTACGGTCATGATTATACCGAATAATCCCTGGTCATAATCATACCAAGTCCATCCATGCTCTACAGGCCATAGATGACTTTAAAAAAAATATAAACATGAGGATGATGACAATGATATAAGAATTCAATAAAACAAGTTCACGAATTAATTTATTCAGAACTAATAACGTCCAAATTGTCAACATGATATGCGCTGTAGAGTAAAATTCAAGAATGCTCGAAGAATATTTCCATGAAAATACCGGATGAAGCGCGAAATATCAAGGATATTCCACTAATTTCATGGAGTATAGAAGTCAAAATTTTAACCAACCGAGTATAATAACGAATGGAATAACAAAAGAAATCACCACGCATGCGGTACTTTGCATAGACGAAGTTATTCCATTAGAATAATAATAATGTAACTGGTCGGTGAAATTCACATGCATGGATGTTCCAACGTAATAATAAGTGCGAAATAATAATTAATAGAAAGCAGTCCGGTGTAAAACACACGTATTTGGATATTCCGGCTGAGAATAATAAAGATGAAATAATAAATAATGGAACCGTGTCCAGATGTAAAACACACGCACGAGGATATTCCAACGAGAATAATAAAGACGGAACCAGTCCCACAGAAAACCGCGATGCAGGATATTCCAAATGTAATAATCAATAATTAAAATGAAACCAGTCTCAAATGTATAGAACGGTTAGGATATTCCAACGTAATAATAAAGATGTAATAATAGAAGAATGTCACCAAGTATAGGGTAGCTCACAGATACAAAAGTTATTCCAATGTAATAATAAAGAAATGGAATAATGTAAGTTCTCTTCTTGAATACAAAAGAATAATATCCTTACCGTAAAAAGAACTGGATATAAGAGTAGGGAAGTAGCGAATACTTTTCTATAGTTCTCTATAATTTCTCTCTCCGAGTTTCAAAGAATTTGTAAGAAATAATGAAGGAATGAGCTTCTATTTATAGGAGAATGGAAGTGTCTTGTGCAAGGAAAAATAATTACGCAGATTTATTTCTTCAACCAAATACAATAAAGTCAATCAACTAACTTGATAAAATCACAACAAAAATTAAAATATAATACATATATATAAACACATGTTTTCAACTTATATATATCAATATTATATATAAACCACTTAATTTTTCTCCCCCATAACCAACATCTATCCCCCACTCACCCAATAATCAAATTCACTACACTCTTACACATCACTATCACACTACCACTTTTCCACCATTTTCCACACACACACTCATCACTTTCACATCTCATTTTCTCCCACCATATACTCAATACACACATATACTTCCATACGTATACTCTTCCATTTCCAAAATCATTTTCCCAACACATATGGGCCCCACCTTTAAAAATTTTCTACCGATTATTTTGATAAATGGGTAAATAGGAATCCATAAAATAAGCAGACTTCATAAAAAATCACCTTAATAATTTTAACAACATTTATCATCTTTATTACAATTCACAATATTAATCGACCAATTACGTTCCCGAAAGAGGGGCTTTCAATAAGGATTTCTCCTATTGGCGCCTTGATTAGGTGACCAAACCTCTCATTGGCGAACTTAGACATCATTAATATTGCGATTTATAATATTAATAACTCATCATTTCAATTATTGATTTAATAATATATAAAATATCGACAATAATTGAATCAAATAACGTGAGATCTTATCTGATAATTACTATAGCAATAATTGAACAAAAAAGCGGGTGACTTCTCACGTAAACATTAATAATCAATCTGGTATTACTTTCTTGCATTCTGGCGTATTCTTTGTACTTTTACTACCAGAGTAGTTCAACAGTATTAACGGTGAAACTTTACGCCGTTATTTTCAATAAAATATTTTTGTCGTTTTCTCAATCCCATAATAATTTAGTTATTAAGGGTCCACCAATGATTGTCTTGTCGTACGAATATTCCCCAAACCTGAAGAATATTCCACGACGATTGAATATAATACAACAACTTATATACTTTGCAAAATTTATAAATACTACCCACAACTATAACATTATATCAAATCCACACCATAATATTCAAAAATATATTTTGAGAAATTTAAATCTTTATTTATAAAATCTGGGGTCTCACATGATGAATGTGTAGAAGAAGGTTCAAGAGGGCGTTATTCTGGAAGCAAGAGTCGATGGAGAGAGAGGAAATCTCAACCCTCGATTTTATTGGCCCATTTAAAATCCTTGATCGAGTAGGAATCGCGTAACTGTGACTAGACTGCTTTTACCGCCAAGTATGTCGGCGTGTTCATAACGTTTTTCATGTATCGTTGTTACGTAAATATGTGGATGACCCAAACCACGTTATTAAATTAGAACTAGACGAGATAGCAGAAGATTTAACGTATGAGGAGATACGAAGGATCGTATTCAACACTCAAAGGTTATACCTCGAGGTTAGAATCAAATAAAAGTCAAGGTATCCTCACCTCTTGACATACCAGTGCGTTACATAAATTTCGAGGGCAAAATTTCATAAGGAGGAGATTGTGAGACCCCAAATTTTATAAATAAAGACTTAAATTTCTCGAAATTTTTTTCAAAATTATGGTGTGGATTTGATATAATGTTATAAATATGGGTAATATTTATAAATTTTGCAAAGTATGCAAGTTGTTATATAATATTCGATTGGCTCTGGGAATATTCGCTTTAACAGGAATATTCGTGATTTACTAATAATCATTGGTGGACCCCATTAACCAATTATTGCTTGATCGAGAAAACGATGAAAATATTTTTTATCAAAATAACTACGAAGTTTTACCGTTAAAACTATCGCACTACTTCTAGAGTAAAAGTACAAAGAATACGCGTGGCGTTGTTTGCATAGTAGCAATACTCAGATTGATTATTGATGCTTACGTGAGAAGTCACCAGCTTTATTCAATTATTGCTTTAGTAATTGTTGTATAAGATCTCATCGTTATTTGATTCAATTATCATTTATATTTTATATATTATTAAATCAATAATTGAGATGACAGTTATTAATATTATTATTTGCAATATTAACGATGTCTAAAAAGTTCTCGCCAAGGAGAGGTTTGGTCACCTAATCATACTATCAGGAGAAAACTTTATCGAAAGCCCTCTTCCTGAGAACGACCCGGTCGCATTAATATTGTGAATTATAATAATGATGATAAATGTTGTTAAATATATTAAGGTGTCTTTTTATGAAGTCACGGAAGTTTATATATATATATATATATATATATATATATATATATATATAAATTTTGTTTAATTAGTGTTATTAATGTAATAAAAGAAAATCTTTTATATAAAATGCAGATACTTTTATAAGTTATTTGTTTTATTAAACTATAAATAGAATATAATATAATCTATTATGCATAGTGTTTTACATAGTAAAATCTTTTTATATAAAATGAATACTTTTATAATGTTATTTGTTTTATTAGTATAATAATTAGAATATATTATATTTTATTATGCATAGTGTTTGCATAATTACTGCATAGTATTTGCAGATAGTAAAATCTTTTTATATAAAATAGAATACTTTTATAAAGTTATTTGTTTTATTAGACAATAATTAGAATATATTATATTTTATTATGCATAGTGCCTGCATAGTGTTTTACATAGTAAAATCTTTTTATATAAAACAGAATACTTTTATAAAGTTATTTGTTTTATTAGACTATAAATAGAATATATTATATTTTATTTAAAAGATTTTATTTTATTAGAATATTTTATTAATACTGCATAGTAAATCAATATGGATCGTCCGTTTAAAAGTAAATCAATCTGGATCGTTCATGAATTAGTTACTATTTAGTCCATTCTCCTATAAATAGAAGCTCATTCCTTCATTATTTCTTACGAATTCACTGAAACTCTAGAGAGAGAAACTATAGAGAGAAAGAAGAAAAGTATTCTGCTACTTCACTACTCCTATATCCAGTTTCTTCTAAGGTAAGGGGTATTATTTCTTTCGTATTCATGAAGAGAACTTTTGTTATTCCATTTCTTATTATTCTGTTGGAATAACCTATCTATGCGAAGTACCGCATACATGGTGAAATTCTTCTGTTATTCCATTCTTTATTATTCTGTTGGAACATCACGTGCGCAGCGCTTACGCATAACTTTGGTTCCATTATTTATTATTCTCGTTGAATAACTTTTACATGCATGCTTGATCTATCGAATGCATGGTGATTTCTATTGTTATTCCTTTCTTTATTATTCATTGGAATAACTTTGCCTATCTGAAAGTACCGCATACATGGTGAAATTCTTCTATTATTCCATTCTTTATTATTCATTTGGAACATCCTCACATACTATGCGTTTCTGGCGTGACTGACTTCCCATTATTTATTATTACATTGGAATAACTCGTCTGCATGCGCGGCTTTCGCATGCATGGTGATTTCTGTTGTTATTCCATTCTTTATTATTCTGTTGGAATATCCTGTCGGTGCGAATTTTGCCTGACCTAGTTCCGTTCTTTATTATTCTGTCGGAATATCCTGTCTGTGCGTTTACGCATAACCTGGTTCCATTATTTATTATTATGTTAGGAATAACCTGTCTATGCGAAGTACCACATGCATGGTGAATTCTTCAGTTATTCCATTCTTTATTATTCTGTTGGAATAACCTGTCTATGTGGATTATCACATGCATGGTGAATGATCCTTTGTATTCATTCCTTATTAATTTATGGAAATGATCTGTCTAAGTGGATTACTACATGGCGGACAAAAATCCATTTGCAGTTTCATATATTCTCTTATACTCAGTTGGTTAAAGCTTTGACTTCTATACTCCATGAAATTAGTGGAATATCTTTGATATTTGCGCTTCATCCAGTATCTTTTCTTGAAAATATTCTTCTGAGCATTCTTGAATTTTACTCCACAAAGAAGTATCATGTTTACAATTTGGACGTTATTGGTTCTTGGATAAATTAATTCTTGAACTTGTTTTATTGAATTTGTATATCATTGTCATCATCCTCATGCTTATATTGTGTTGAAAGTCATCTGTAGCCTGTTGTGCATAGATGGACTTGGTATGATTATGATTAGGGATTATTCGGTATAATCATGACCGTAATGTTACAAATGATGTGGTAAAAGTCCTCATTGGCCTGTAGTGCATTGATGTACAGTTGTTGGCATGATCATGACCATTGATGAATACACAAATATCCTTGGCCCGTAGTGTATGGATAATTTGTGGTTGTGATACTAATGAATATCCTTGGCCGTAGTGCAGGGATGATGTGGTTTATTTATTAAGCTGAGTCTTAGCAATAAAGGTGATGAAAAACTTTTTAAATCATAAAAGATAGTAGATTTTATTCTCTACTTGACTCTTTTAATGGATTGCTTGTTCCGCTGTAGTTAAACTTGATGTCTTTTGTATTTTATCAGATTAACATTGTTGAAGGCTAATGATAATTTATTCTGCATTATCTTAGTCATAATATTTCTTACTGGGCTAGTTGAGCTCACCCTTTCTTTCACTGTTCTCTTCAGGAAATGAGAATTTAGCTAGGATGAGTCGGGGAATGGAGTGACAGTCTAGATGATAGCATTAGTAGTCCTCACTATTCTGTTAAATAGTGTGACAACAAATGTAATGAGAACTCCTTTGAGTGTGGATATTGTCTAGATGACAATATTCTTATTAAAACTCTCAATTTATATTTTGTCATATTTTAAACGACAGCTGTATTATTAAGTTGTATTTGTATTTTGTACTATGTATTTGGCGACTCAAAATGGGTGATGTATACCTATTTTGGGGGCGTCACTAAATTTGTCCCCACGCATCTTTCCAACACTAAAGTCAAATTTTGTAGACACGAATCAAAAGAATTACCTAACACAGAGAAGTTATCCATGAAAACTTCAAGAGTTTGTTCCACAATATCAAAAAAGATGGACATCATGCATCTCTAAAAATGTTACAGGTGCATTGTATACCCCGAATGACATTTTATCCTAAAGGCAAAGGTTCCATACGGACATGTGAAGGTTGTTTTCTTTTGATCTTCGGGTGCTATGGTGATTTGATTATAACCCAAATAACCATCCAAAAGATAATCAAACTCATGCCCAATAAGTCTATTGAGCATTTGATCAATGAATGATAGAGAAAAATGATCTTTAAAAGTGGCCTTATTGAGTTTCCTATAGTCTATGCAAACACGCCATCCTATAACAGTTTGTGTCGGAATCAATTTGTTATTCTTAATGGATACTACTTCCATGCCTCCTTTTTTTGGCACACACTGAACTAGACTTACCCAAGGACTATCAGAGATTGGGTAGATGATACCCACATCAAGCCATTTAAAGATTTCTTTCCTAACCAACTCTTTCATAATGAGGTTCAATTGCCTTTGATGCTCAATGGAAGGCTTAGAACCATCCTCAAGGAGGATCTTATGCATACAAATGGAGGGATTGATTCCCTTAATATCTGCAATAG
This sequence comes from Panax quinquefolius, assembly GCA_020205615.1. NCBI lineage: Eukaryota > Viridiplantae > Streptophyta > Magnoliopsida > Apiales > Araliaceae > Panax > Panax quinquefolius. The sequence continues at coordinate 22,939,626 of CM035157.1, forward strand.
TCCATCCCAAGGCTGTCTTATATTTCTTTAGAACATGCAAGAGTTTAATTTCTTGTGCCTCATCCAATGATGTAGAAACAATAACTGGCAAGTTAGATGACTCGTCTAGAAAATCATACCGCAAATGACTCTGCAATGGTTTTAGTTCCAATACGGGCGTTTCTTTCAATGATGACTATGATTGATAAGTAGTCATTCCTTGTTTATCTAAAGATTCAAATTGATCCTTGAAATGATTAGACCGAGGAGAAGCACCTAGTCATTTAACATACTCGAGATTAGTGGGATGTTCTAAATCATAGGGATTAACAAGCACAGCCTCAAGTGGGTCGAAAATGTAATTTTCCAAGAATACATAATTTATTGCCTTTTCAACCATGTCAACCCGATAATAATCCTCGGCATCACTTGGGAAATCCATAGCCTTTAATACATTGAAAGTGACTTCTTGGTCTTGCACCCTCATAATGAGTTCTCCCTTATGAACATCTATGAGCGTCCTCCCATTTTCTAGGAAAGAACGCCCAAGAATAATAAGCACCTCCTTATCTTCTTCAAAGTCGAGAACTATAAAATCTGCAAGGAAAATAAGCTTATCCACCTTGACCAATATGTCTTCCACTATTCCCTTCAGGTAAATTAATGACATGTCTGCCAGTTGCAAAGTGATACTGGTGGGTATGGTTTCTTTCAAACCGAGCTTCTGATAAATTAAGAGTGACATTAAATTAATGCTCGCCCCTAAATCACATAAAGCTCTACCTATAAACTGATTACCAATGGTATACGGGATCGTGAAGCTTCCTGTATCCTGAAGCTTAGGTGGTAGCTTATTCTGAGGTATGGCGCTACACTACTGTGTAAGCGTCACAATCTCATAATCGCCTAGTTTTCTCTTCTTGGGAATAATGTCCTTCATAAATTTAACGTAACTGGGCATTTACTTCAATGCCTCAGCGAATGATATGTTGATATAAAGCTTCTTGAAAATGTCCAAAAATTTAGAGAACTGCTTGTCCAGTTTTGTTTTCTGAATGCGTTGTGGAAATGGTAAAGTGGGTATCAAAGGACCTTTCTTACTACCATTAGGAGCTGGTATTTTGATTTTTGTTGTTCTACTTTCCTGACCCCCATCCTTGTTACTATAACTCTCAACACTGCCTTCTTCTTCAATGCCTTCTGGTGGCCCAATTGAGGTTTCTCTATCAATTTCATGTAAATCCCTACAACTCTAGAGTGTAACTGCCTTGCATTTCTCCTTGCCTTCCCTCTTGGGGTTTACTTCAATGTCACTTCGCAAGGTGACTTAGGGTCGGGCATTTAAGGCATTGTCCAACTGCCCCATTTGGTTCTCTAGGTTCCGGATTGATACGTCTTGGTTGTTTATTCTTGTCTCATTTTGTGCTATATATCTAAAAAGAAGCTCTTCCAAGTTAGACTTTTTTTTCTTGTATAGGTGGGGGTTGGTATGAGCCTTGAGGTGTTGAGCCTAAGTTTGAAAACCTGGAGGGTAGGCTGGTTTTGGAGAAAAAAAATTTGCTTGGTGGTTGTTGTTACTCTGTGAGAAATTCGGGTGATTCCTCAAACCAGGATGGTATGTATGGGAATATTATTATTTTGTTGTCGATCGTAGTTGGAGACATATTGAATTTATTCAGATCTAATCGCACACTGCTCAGTAGGGTGATTCCTAGCACACAATTCACATGGCACAACCACACTTTGCACCAATTGCACCCCCATAGCATCAATTTTGTTAGCAAGGGCAGCGACCTATACAAATATTGCAGTCACTGTATCAACCTCATATACCCTTGCCACTTTTCGCGGTGCTTGCCTTTCAAATGGCCAATGATAATTATTTACAGCCATGGTCTCCAACAAATCATAGGCTTCATCATACTTCTTCCCCATTAATGCTCCAACAGCCGCGATATTAATACTCGATAGAGTGGAACCAACTACCCCATTATAGAATGTCTGAACTTGTAGCCAATTGGGTAAGTCGTGGTGTGGACATCATCTTAGTAGATCCTTGAATCGCTCTCAAGCTTCGTAAAGAGACTCGGAGTCCAGTTGTGAGAAGGATGTGATGTCGTGTGTGAGTCTTGCAGTTTTCATTGGCGGAAAGAACTTTACCACAAATTTTTGAGACAAATTAGCCCACGTAGTAATGTAGCGCAATGGAAGAAAATGCAGCTAACTGTTTGCCTTGTCCCAAAGAGTGAACGAGAATAATCGGAGTCTAATAGCATCTTCAGTAACTCTATTTTACCTAAATGTATCATAGATTTCCATAAAGTTCTTCAAATAATCATTTGGGTCGTCATTTAGCATCTCTCCAAATCGCATATAATTTTGGATCATTT